>OLKM01000283.1:369151-390171 GCA_900291075.1 Melanogrammus aeglefinus | reverse complement strand
TACCTGTTGGAGTGTTTAGATGAGAGGTCCATGCACAGCTTTTTGCATAAGGTTGAGATGAGATGAGTGGTGAATCATGATTGTGCTGCGTGTGTTGGCATATGTTGATGCACTACACTTTGTAGAATGATAGGTGATTGGTTTTAATAGTGGAGACATAGGTGATGATAATGTTGCAGAATTACGTGGGAGAGAACATCTATGGTAAAATTGGATTATTCTTTTCCACACCATGGCAGCCACATTTTAGTCAATGGAGGGAAAAAACATGCTGTTATCTTGTTTATTGTTTTGTTTGACACAAAAAGTATTGGCGTCGCACACACTAATCAAATTAGAGATAAATTTGTAATTCACCGCAAAACAATACACAAACCTATTCAAAGCTATAAAGTCATAAAAGGGGCACTAGCTTTTTAACATAGATTGGCTGATAAGTCCAATGTACTTAGAACTACATGAGGAAGGAACAGGAAATATGTGAGGTTAAGAGGCACGCCTAGCGGACCAGAGATGAGCAGTGATAGGCTAAATCCCCTAACTAGTAACTGGCAGCCTATCGTAATTTTGAAGATGACTGTTAGTAACCAGCCCACGAATGACCTTTACTTACGGAGCCTTTTACTTCCGAGTTTTATGTTGCTGTGGATTCATAATCTAGGCTAATCATTATTATTTTCTGTCCAATATAAAACAGGAACACACGTATTAACATTAGATTTTAAAGCCGACCCCCTTGGTATAACCGAAGTAAAAAACAAAGCCATAGTTTAGAAATACAAGCTTTTTTAATTTATCTGACGAAGCCATTTATCGGAGCGGCTTGGTATTATAATATAGTATCTTTTAGTGCCCACCAGTAGTTCACTCATGTATCGCATGTGTTACTTATTTCCTTAATAGTTCAAGGTAAGCATGGGCCGCTTTTCGCAACCGCAATTTAGTATTTGTAATGCATAAAGGCAATTCGATATTATAGTCGATCCTGACTTGGAATTATTCATAGTTGTTTGAACAAATGATTTCATAATATCGTCAAAACCAAGGGACAAGCAAATTAAGAGTCAAATAGAATAACATAGTCTATAGCCTGTCCTTGAAGGCTGCCTATTAATGGTTATTATAAATCAGTAATTTAAGAAGATTGTTGCCTTTGAGATACAATCTATTTTAGAAGAATGGGTTGTCAACAACCACAACAACAAAGACTTAACGATTACCAAATTCATCATTAAGACATGAATGGCTGCTTGATATATAAAGGTTGCCAATTTGCTCTAACGAATAAATGAGAAAGCTGCAATCTTAAAACAAGTTTATATAGAATATGCTTGCAATAAATGCTCTGGGAATAGGATATTATATAAATCCTCAATTTCGAGGACCACCTTCATTGTTGCTAATTGACTTGACGAAGGTCGATCTTTTATTTCATCCTCTCCTGTACATAAAATCGGTTCAAATTTAATTTGGGAAATGCCCTTGAGATCGAGATAGCATTTTTTTTTGTTCTAACTATTATAATAACACCAAACACGATTGTACAATAATATGTTCTAAATTATATTAAAAAACAAGAGTTAATTCCTAGACTCTCCATATTCGCCATATCATGTTGATATTCTTTGACATTAGCTACAATATGAATACTACACCTCCTCTGCAACAAACCAAGGCCTTGGGTTATTTTGATTCCACGCCGAAATGCTTGTGGGCACACCATAATTCACAACCAATTGTGTTCTGTGCAGCAATTCAGCGTCAGAGGACTCGAACCGCTCCGTGTCGGAGTCGGGGAGCCAGTCTGAGAGTGATCATGGCAGCGAGAGGAAGCAGCGGGCCCACCACTCTGAGTCCAACAGCTCCTCTGAGTCAGAGAGCCACTCCGAGTCAGAGGGCGAATCCACAGGGTCCAAGTCACAGCAGACTGCAGCCGGAGTCCAAAGACAGAGCCAATTAGAAAGAAGGAGAGCCTGGCAGATTTGAAAAGAGGTGGTTGGTCCGGGTCCTCTATCATGAATTCTGGTGCCAGTTGCACCATCGAGCCAACAATGATTAGGCTTCAATCGTTTTGGATTGAGCAGTTTTAATGAAAGGTGCCTATGGGCTGAAATATGTGGATTTGCAAATGATTTAAATATTCAAAAGAAATGACTAACTACGGTGTGTTTGTACATGGTGGCTGGCAGAGTGGGAGAAACATCCAGATGTCTCCGGGGTCAGGGAGGTACCAGTCGTAGCAGACAGAAACCCGGCCCGTTTAAACATTGGAGCTGGGGTAACGAATGGGCTCATGTCAAGATGGAGAACAACTGTCTCGACGTACTGCTTTAAAACAGGTGCCGCGATGTGTCTGCCAACATAGGGGGCAGCTGCCAGCCGTTAAACAGATAGAGAGCACAGCCTCTCCTCTTTGTCCTTCTATTGGCTTCTCTTTCCATTTGGAAGGAATTGTTTTTGTTCTCTTCTAATTTCTTTTTAAAATGTCTGCGTCCACGCCTCTTCTCCCAAGTGTCATTTTATTGCCACCTAGTGGATATATGTGAAAAGTGTGCTGCTATCTGTCCTCAAATGGACAAAAAGTGCTGTGTGTGCATTTGTGATCTCTAATTCAGGGGAGCAGTGATTCTGAAAATTGAAAGCCCTAAAGAGAGAGAGAACCCGGTCTAAGAAACAGAGAGTAAGTACAGACAGCTCCATCACTTTTTTTAGTCTCCTAAATGAAAAGTGTTTCTACTATGCGTTTGTTTTTTAATTTGTCATGTTTTTTGTCAAGTGTAAATGTTATGGCCTTTTTGACCATCTTCATTTGTTAATGGGTATCTGTTTGCTTGGGTTGGGTTTTGTATTTGAAGCCCTAACTAGCAATAGCTTTATTCACGGTACAAATGTAGCAGTCGGGTTAAATTAACAATACAATTGGTCTGAACGGCAAAAGAAAATCAAATCAATTTTCTGAGAATTCTAAATTGGCAAAGGGTGAATTTCGAGGGTGATCTTGTATTTCTTTTTGAAAGAAATAGCTGGGATGATGACTCAAATGAGGACGAGGAGGATTCCAGCAGTGCAGACAGTGATCAGGAAGAGACAGTTAGATCCAGAAGACTTCCGGCTAGAAGGTAAGAGTGGAGCGTAGCCTGACCCCCAGACAGCTACCCACTGGTCCACCCAATCTCATTCCTGTTCATTTCTTTATTGTTTTACTGATTTCTTTCATTTGTGATGTATATTCTCTCCTTTTTATCCTATTTTTATGATCTGTTATACAGCCAGTTGTAACACTCAACAGCCCTGAGAAATATGTCGAATGGTGTTAACAATCACAGGCTAAATGTCGTTTAAAGAAACTGCGCAACTCAACTTTTTATGACTTAGTGTGCTACATTTCCTGGCATATTTGAATGGCACTGCTGTGTTTTCTGTTATGATGAGATGATAGGGTAGGACGGTTGAGCTTTCTTTGATCATTTCCAATGGCCTCTATCGTCTCTGATCTGTTTACAGACCGCAGACTAAATCAGCAGCCAAAAAGCAATCCCAAAAGGGAAGGAAGTCCAGGAAAGCGGAGTCGTCGGGGGAAGACTATGACGATGAGGACGATGATGAGGACGATTGATGAGGCGACGATGACGACGATTACCCCAAAGAGGCAAACCGGGGGAAGAGCCGCAACAAAAGTCAAAAGGTATTTTCCCTAGCATTCTAAACAATCGTAGCCTTATTTGCTTCCAAACAACATAAAATCTGTTGGTTTCCCTATCCAGATACACATTGATTTCAGCAATTTTCCTCTGAATGCTCTTTGAAGGTTTAAAGCATTCCCCCTCATCCTCCCCCCACTCTGAACACACCTCATGCATGTGTCTTCACGTGTAGTTTCTTGTGTTGCATGTTTTGGATGAACATTAGCATTTCAATGCAACCGCGCGCCTCATTAGGAATCATTAAAGTCACTGTTAATTGTTAATTAGGATTCATTGTTGATTGATATTCGATAGTGATTTCAATTTGATTTCTCATTGATATTATCAATAAGATCACACTGATTTGATTCTATACATAAAACATGCTGGCCAGGCCTTACCTCTCTGGGTTTAAAGAATGGCACGACAAACCCAATACCCCTCCCAATCACGCCATCCATCCAGCCAGGCTACGCTAGGTCACACGGTAGCGCAGCCCGTCAGAGCGGATAGAAAACTATTATTTTGTTTTAGGAATTCTGATAGTGGGCCGGGCTCAATCGTACGCTGGGTTCCTTCTCCATTAAGCCAAAGTCTCGTTTTTTGTGTGGGCAGCTACAAGGAGGACCAGCATGACCTGGAAACGGACTCAGACGACCTAATCGAGATGGCGGGCGACGTAGCGGAGGAGCAGCAGGACGACGACAGCGAGACCATCGAGAGGGTGATGGACACGCGCGCGGCCAAAAAAGGAGGTCAGGTTCCTTCTGTTGACTGTTCTACCGCTTTAAAGTGATTGAGATCTTTTTTGTTGACTGTTGTGGAAATTCGTCTTCATTCAAATATATTTCTACTGATTTTAGGTTTGGTCGATATTCATAATTACATTAAGTTATTTGTCTGAAGTGCAAAGTAAGTGCAGATAGAAATCTAGGTAACACGTTTTTTAAAATGTTTCTTATCATCACCCTTGTCCTTATATCCCAGTGAGGGAACATCTCAACAAAATTAGTCTAAATTCAATAATATTTCAATAATAAGCAATTTTTTAAGGTGTTAATTTGTCACAGTGCACCTCAAGCAGATTATTTTATTGTATGCAGCCACGGGGGCGTCAACTACGATGTACTCTGTGGAGGAAAACGGGGACCCAAGTGCAGGCTTCGATCAGGAGAAGGACGAAGGGGAGACGCACTATCTGATCAAGTGGAAGGGCTGGTCCTACATCCACAACACCTGGGAGAGCATGGACTCCCTGACCCAGCAGAAGGTCAAGGGACTCAAGAAGCTCGATAACTTCATAAGGAAGAACGATGAGCTCAACTCTTGGTAAGAAAAAAAAAAAAGGAGAAGAAAATGATCCATGTTTTTTTTTTGGTCAAAGCGATATAATTGATATTTTGGTCAAATGTTATAAACGGATTGTCCTCTGTAGGTTGAATAGGGCATCTCCAGAGGATATTGAGTACCACAATTGCCAGCAGGAGCTCTCTTGTGACCTGAGCAAGCAGTTCCAAATAGTCGAGCGAGTCATTGGTAAGATATGCTAACATTATGGTATTTTTGAGTTATCCCATTTTTATTATTAATTAACTTAACTTTCTTGTGACTGATCGGATCTTAATCTAATTCCTTAATCTCATTGACAGCCACAAGGACCGGGAAGAACCAAGGGGCTGCAGACGTCCCCTGTAAGTAACCCCGCTGCCATTTACTGTCCGTGGCGGCCGCTCACTGTGTGTCTCCATTTTATGATCACAGTCCGTCAAGGCACTGGGTCATCAGTAGTTGATGTCGGAACTAAAACTCTTATGGGTCCTCAACAGCACCCAGCCCCAAGTCAGCCCCCTCCTCCAACGAGCCGGAGTACCTGTGCAAGTGGATGGGTCTGCCCTACGTGGAGAGCAGCTGGGAGGATGGGGCCCTAGTCAAAAACAAGTTCCCCAAATGTGTGGAAGGCTTCGACAGCCGCAACTGCAGCAAAACCGTTCCCTCCAAAGACTGCAAAGTAAGCGTGAGTCCCGCGAGCTAAAGGAATTAAACTTTGGAAAAGGTGTGGTAAAATGTTATGAATCCCATTTGTTACTGTAATTGCAGGTGTTGAAACAACGGCCAAGGTTTGTTGCCCTGAAGACTCAACCCACTTATATCGGAAGTGAAACCCTGGAGCTGAGAGACTACCAGCTGGATGGACTCAATTGGCTGGCCCACTCGTGGTGCAGGTACACAAAGGGTCTTCTGTATAAAATTATGCATTTTTTTTTTATGTTTTTGTTTCTAGACGACACAATCGGATTAGAAAGCAGGCGGGGATACACATCTATATAAACTCTGAAAAATAAAGTGTGTTTTGGCTAGTGGTCAGGGTATTTGACAGCCAAACCTTTCTCAAGACCCAAATGTCTTGCATCTACCGGTCTCAAACAGTGCCTCACCCCCCTACCGTCTCCCCGTACATTGACCTGTCTGGAACCCTAACCCCAACGGTCTCTCCCTTCCCTCTGCAGGTGCAACAGTGTCATCCTGGCTGACGAGATGGGTCTGGGGAAGACCATCCAGACCATCTCCTTCCTGTCCTACCTCCACCACCACCACCAGCTCTACGGGCCCTTCCTGCTGGTGGTGCCCCTGTCCACGCTCACTTCCTGGCAGAGGGAGTTCGAGACCTGGGCGCCCGACATGAACGTGGTGGTGTACATCGGAGACGTGATGAGCAGGAAGACAGTGAGCTTAAATCACATGCCCCCGCGCTGCTGTTGACCTGTTGTCATTGAGTGCCTCTCTGGGGAACGGCCTGTTAATCAGTGTTCTAACCTTTTTGTTTTGAATAGATCCGGGACTATGAATGGGTAAACCATCAGACCAAGAGGATTCGCTTCAATGCACTTTTAACCACGTATGAAATTCTTCTAAAAGACAAGTATGCACCACATCCTGTACAAGTGTGTCAGGTTAAAAAGGATATAGACGCTTTGCATGTGGAATTGAGTGTGTGTGTGTGTGTATACATACGTACGTACGTATTCTGTGATCAGTGGTTTGATGCTCTGTCCTCAGGGCGTGCTGGGGAACATCAACTGGGCCTGTCTGGGGGTAGACGAGGCTCACCGGCTGAAGAACGACGACTCCCTGCTGTACAAAACCCTGATCGACTTCAGGTCCAACCACCGGCTCCTCATCACCGGGACGCCCCTGCAGAACTCCCTCAAGGAGCTTTGGTCGCTGCTGCACTTCCTAATGCCAGACAAGTATGAACGCTAACACCTTTTAAAACATCCCCCGCCACGCTCAACTGAGTATGGTGAATATTTGCATGGAAGTTGGCGATGAGCCTAAACAAGCAACTGGTGTACTTCTGCTCACCTCAGGTTCGATTTGTGGGAGACCTTTGAGGAGGAACACGGGCAGGGGACGGCTAACGGCTACCAGACCCTCCACAAAGTCCTGGAGCCCTTCCTGCTGAGGCGAGTCAAGAAGGATGTGGAAAAGTCCCTGCCGGCCAAGGTGGAGCAGATTCTGCGCGTGGACATGTCCGCATCGCAGAAACAATTCTACAAGTACGTTTTTGCTTCTTCACCTTCATCGGGATAGTCGTTTGGATTTTTGTACTTTGACCATTATTGCCTCTATATATTCCCGTCTAATTTCTGAAAACCAACCCAATAAAACAACATCTATGTGTCCGCATGCTCACCACCATTATCTGTCTAGTGGTTGACCAATAGCTCCTTGCCATTGGTGCCAAGATCTTCAGTGTTCCGGTGTTGTTCAGAAAGCAATTTAAAACAAGTCATAGGAATAAACACACACTTAACGTCTACATTACCTTCTCCTATCTCTTTGCTTAGATCGAGCATTCAGTATATCACAGGGACAACCAGATCCCCAGTGTGACATCGTTTACTGTTTTCTGTACAACGTTTGAACCCTTTGAATTGAACTCTCAATGTTTGTACTTCATTTGAACAAAAGCATGCCCTTTTTATGGTAGTTCCTCAGAATCCCGGGCAAACATATCACCGCCGGCTACATCTTCACACACTAACATGAATGACTTCCTGAACGTGTCTCCAGGTGGATTCTGACGAGGAACTACAAAGCCCTCTCCAAGAGCACGCGCGGAAGCTCCTCAGGCTTCCTCAACATCGTCATGGAGCTGAAGAAGTGCTGTAACCATGGCTTCCTCATCAAGCAGCCCGAGGAGGGAGACAGCGCCACGCAACAAGAGCACCTGCTGGTAAACACACTGTGTGTGTGTGTGTGTGTGTGTGTGTGAGTGTGAGATGTTGCCATGAAAGAGGAGAGTTCTGATTCCCATGTGGTTGTGAACTGGTCTGGGCTCTCTCCCCCACAGAGCGTTGTGAGGGGCAGTGGGAAGCTGGTGCTGCTGGACAAGCTGCTGACCCGACTGAAGGAGAGGGGCAACCGAGTGCTGATCTTCTCCCAGATGGTCCGGATGCTGGACATTCTGGCCGAGTACCTCGCCATGAAGCGCTACACCTTCCAGGTAACCTTTTTGTACTATGTTTGACACTAAACGTCTCCTGGTTTCTTTTGTTGTTGTTTCTCATGGAGGCGGCATTGCAGAGAGTGCTCAGGGGGAGATTGGGTTGGGGGGGGCGTCTGGCAGAGAGCTGGGGTTCTGACGCTAGCGGTGTCAGGTGGACGGGCTGAAGGGGATATTTATATCCACAAGCTATGTATGTGATGCGCGAGTGATCGTTGACTCGGAGTGTTTATCGCTTGCTGTGAACACTCTGCTTCGCTCTTAAAAGTAAGGTGGATGGAAAGTGCAGCTCCTTGATACCAAGGTGTGAGATGGAACCCAAGGACTCATAACTTGTTCTGTTCCTCCCCTCGTCAGCGGCTGGACGGCTCCATTAAGGGAGAGATTCGGAAGCAGGCGCTCGACCACTTCAATGCTGAAGGTTCAGAGGTCAGTTCACTGGAGAGGAAAACAAAGTGACTTACAATACAGTACATTTGTCAGAAGAAAAGAGAAATGCTTGCCATAAAAACACTGCAAGCTAGCAAGTCTAACAATCCATTGCTGTGTGTAGGACTTCTGCTTCCTGCTGTCCACCAGAGCTGGAGGTCTGGGCATCAACCTAGCCTCTGCGGACACCGTGGTCATCTTCGACTCTGACTGGAATCCCCAGAATGATCTGCAGGCACAAGCCAGGGCTCACCGGATTGGCCAAAAGAAGCAGGTAACCTGGGCCTCAGATCGGTTGTTTGTTGTTTGTTGTTGCATGTCGGGGAAAAGAGACATCTTCTAAGCTTGTGTCCTCGCGTCCACTCTGCAGGTGAACATCTACCGCCTGGTGACCAAGGGAACCGTTGAGGAGGACATCATCGAGAGAGCCAAGAAGAAGATGGTGTTGGACCATCTGGTGATTCAGAGGATGGACACCACGGGTCGCACGGTTCTGGACAACAACTCTGGACAAGGGAACTCAAAGTGAGAACAGGACGGCTCGTCGTGGTCAAAGCCACGGGCGGTTTTTTGAACACTACAAGATACTCAGATCTCGATCACCCATTACTTACTGCCTTCTCTGTACCCAGCTCAAATCCATTCAATAAAGAAGAGCTGACCGCCATCCTCAAGTTCGGGGCAGAGGAGCTCTTCAAGGAGGCCGAGGGTGAAGAGTCTGAGCCGCAGGTACGGCCATCAATGAGCTCCCAAAAAGGTTTCCCTTCAAGTGGCGTGTAAAGTCCACGTGCGGATCCACAACCTGTTGGCTCTTTACAGGAGATGGATATCGAAGAGATCCTGAGGCTGGCCGAGACCAGAGAGAGTGACCAGGGGTCGAGTGCCACTGATGAGCTCCTGTCTCAGTTCAAGGTACAAGCTTACCGCCTTCAAGTGCTCATACTTGACTATTAAACCCCCCCTCTTCCGCATTCCTGTTGCTTACACTGCCCGTCATCTCTTGTCGTCCCCCCCCTCTCCCCACCGATGACCTATTCCACGGCGCGCTGACCGTTGGCAGGTGGCCAACTTCTCCAACATGGAGGAGAACGGCCCGGAGCTGCAGGACAAGAACATCCGAGACTGGGACGACATCATCCCCGAGGACCAGCGACGCAAGCTGGAGGAGGAGGAGCGGCGACGGGAGATGGACGACATCTTCCTGCTGCCTCGGAGCAGGAGCTCCACCAAGAGGGTGAGGAGGGGGCCGCCGCCTGAGGACGTGTGGCCTGGATTTCAGTGCTTCGCAATGGCAGAGACACGTAGGGAGGCAGGGAGCAAGAGGAGAGGGGACGTCTGTCCCTCTTGCTCCCTCCCTCCCTACGTTTCCATTGAGAGCCAAGATGGATTCCCTGATCCAAACATGGCAGAGATACTGATTAGTCAGAATTAAACCGGGAGCGGTCTAGAATCAAAATTGCCATACCTAGACCGGCGCAGTCGACTCGACACGTACTGTGTTTCCCACTGCGCATTTACTCCTTAACAGCTGACTCGCTAATGGCTATTCCATTTCTTCCAAATGACAAATAAGGGCTCCTTAATGTAACGTACAGCCCCTTTTTGGTTTTGACCAAGAGAGTAAGAAGGGAGGGGGGTGAGACAGGCAATGAGGGAATATATCACACTACCTTAAATGTTTTACGAGGGATTCTGGGACAAACTGCTGCTGACTGAAGTGGTGCTGGTGGATTGTAGGCGAAGGCCAATGACAGCGACAGTGACGCCGGCTCCAAGCTCAAGCACCGCTCGTCGGGCTCGGACAGCGAGACGGACGACAGCGACGACGACAGGAAGCCCAAGAGACGAGGCCGTCCACGGGCCCGCAAGAACAACGTAGAGGGCTTCACCGACGCAGAGATCCGCCGGTAGGTACACCCCGCACACAAAGCACCTGGTATCTCCCCATTACTTACTTAATTTACACTATATATTTCAAATGCGTAATTAAAAAAAAAAATCTTGTCAATGACCAGAAGATGACGTTTGTGATTTTGTCCGTTGGTGTTTTCATAGGTTCATTAAGGCCTATAAGAAATTTGGATGTCCACTCGAAAGGTACGTCAATCTAAAGTGGTTTGAAAAGATCAAATCCTCAGTCGAGGTCGGCCTGGTTTGGTTCACATTGTGTCGGTGTTTGACGAGGTTCCCCTCCTCCCCGGTCCCCTCCCCAGGCTGGAGGCCATCGCCAGAGACTCTGAGCTGGTGGACAAGTCGATCGCCGACCTGAAGAGGCTGGCGGAGCTCATCCACTCCAGCTGCGTGGCCGCGGTCCAGGAGCACGAGGAGCACCTTAAGGAGAACCCCTCAGAAGGTGAGCCCGCACCACGCCGAGGCCGTCACTGGGTCGCGCTACAATGAGGGCTTGTTCACACAGGCAGTTTTTTTTTTCTGGATGTAGCTACACTGGTCCAACAAAAGGCCACGATTCATACTGATGTCTAGATTTTCCGCTTTATTTCTCCTCCTCCTCCGACGTTGTTACAAAATCGTAGAACACCGTGAAAACTATAAGTAGAAGCATAAAAGTCCATATGAGTCAATTGAAGCTAATGCTAACACAATGTAAATACATGAAGAAAACTCTGTGTGCTTATGCATATTGTAAACAACCGTGAAATGAAATACAGATAAACCAAAAATCACAATTACCGTTTGCGCCTCTTGAACACAGTGTAAATGACTCTGAACATGCACCATGACTTCCTGCTTCCATGTCTGTGTTCCCGCTTCTAATTCCGACCCACAATCCCACAGTTCACCCTCAAAACAGACCGGGGTCATGTGACCATACACTTTCAAAATAAATGTCCTCATATGAAGGTTTTTAAATCACAAGTGAAATCATAGCATTACATTTTATCAACTTATTTATAAATGTAAGCCCCTTTTTACTTCTCTTATCTGTTGTCATGAATTTATATGTCTATTTAACCTTTTTAAACACTTGATAACTTCAATCTATCTTTGTATCTTTGTAACATGAGAAACATAAACACCATGAACTCTGTCTTACAGACAGTTACACTGGATGTTTTACATTATATTCCTATGATACAGAGTGTTTTTGTAAAAACATCCTGGGTGCTTTTTTCCACTGCTCTGGGTGGTTTTCAAGTTGGGAAAAGTTCAACTCGCCAAGAAAAAGCACCCGACGTCAGGCAGTTTTTTGACAGCTGACCAATGAATGAGAACTTGCGTCGCTAGGAAAGTCCTCAAAACACGTATTGTTTAAATATGGCCTCATGTGGGTGGCTTGCTTTATTATTGACGGTGCAACGATGCGCAAAAGGGTTTCAAATTGACTCTTGTCGAGTCTGAAATACACACTGAACCGTGCATTATCAAACCGTAGCTCTTGTATCAAACTATGAAATGCACTGTACTGCTGCCGTCCCCGGTTTATATGCACCCACAAACGGGAAGGTTCGTTGTTATCCTCGTCGTTGGCATCTAACGCCAAAACAAGGGCTAATTTTCTCATCCTCGACATTGTAACTAGTTGACTAGTAGGTAGTCAATACAAGGTATATATATATATATATATATACAAGGTAGTCAAACCACTTTGATACTGTACCCGATTTGCAACGTATATGTGCTCTGAACATTGTGCTCTAGAATGAACTAGACAAAACCCCCCCTGTCAGTTTTTTAGTTGGTAAAAAAACGCTCTGGCCAGGTGTTTTTTAATATTGAAAAAATGCCTGTGTGAACACACCCTAAGGAGCCAAGTTCAGGGTCGGTGTCCAACCCGACTGGCACGAACACCCGTTCCAGTAATGCAGCACCATGCCTGCTGATTAAGGCCTGGCTCGTCATTGATGTATTTCTGGTCCGGTTATTGCGGCTCAATCCTCACTCTCCGTGTCTTGGAGGCTTAGAAGTCCAATTAAACATAATAACCCTTCTTCCCGTCTCCCGTGTCTCTAGCAAAAGGTCCGGGAAAGCGGCGAGGGATTAACATCAAGATCTCTGGAGTTCAGGTCAACGCCAAGTCCATCATCCAGCACGAGGAAGAGTTTGAGCCGCTTCACAAGGCCGTCCCCTCGAACCCGGCAGAGAGAAATAAGTAAGCCTGCTGCGCTGTCGCCGGCTCACGTCTAAGAGAGCCTGCAGATTAAACCGATAAAGATCAGCATGTAGAACCCGTTTGTGAAATTGTGCTTCGTCCAACAAACCCCTATCTTGTGTTATCTCCAGGTTCCAGCTGACCTGCAGGGTAAAGATAGCCCACTTTGACGTGGACTGGGAGATCGCGGAGGATGTTCAGCTCCTACTGGGCATCTACGAACATGGCTTCGGGAACTGGGATCTGATCAAGACCGACCCGGACCTCAAGCTGGCTGATAAGGTAAGTGTCGCCAGGGCTGCTCGTTAGGGAGGTGAAATGGGGCTTATGTGGCATTGCAAACTGATTTACATTAACTCCCTTGTTGTCATGGTTCAGATTCTCCCTGATGACCCGAGCAAGAAGCCCCAGGGCAAGCAGCTGCAGACCAGAGCCGACTATCTCATGAAACTGCTCAAAAAGGAACTAGACAGCAATGACACGTCCAAAACAGGGGAAGAGGTGTGTGCTCCTCAAACCCTTTTTTCAATCCCATCTCTGCATTTGACTCGTTATGGCTTGAGTGTCTAATGACCCCAATATACCATGATCTGCCGGTTGGTCAAAATCTATTCCCCCCCCCCCCCCCCCGTGTCTTCCTCCGCAGGCCAAAGCGAAGAAACGGAAACCGCGGGTGAAGAAGGAAAAGGTGAAGGAGGATCAGAACGACGGCTCATCGCCACGCCTGTCGGACAATCCCTCAGAGGAAGGCGAGGTCAAGGTGCGTGGTGACGTTCAGTGCCGCGTCATCTCGTGTCCCCCCCCGTCCGTCCCGTCCCCCGCGCTCGTGATGCGAGTATCGTGCATTATCTGTGCGTGGTTAAAGTATAGACCTCTATCTCTTAACAGGACGACGGAACGGAGAACTCCCCCGCCAAGAAGCGCCAGAAGAAGAAGGACAACAAGGAGAACAAGGAGAAGCAGGGCACCCCTAAGAAGGAGAAGGACGGCGACAAGGAGAAGAAGGGCGCCAAGCCCAAGAAAGAGAAGGTACTTCACCACTCGTCCCGCGTGGACTACCGCCGTGGTTACACACCTGTGTATCCAGACACCGTTTTACGCTAATCCGTGCCGTTCATTTCAGGGGAAAGCCGCCAAGGGAAGGAAGAGTCAAGGGCCGGTGCACATCACGGCGGGCTCCGACCCCGTCCCCATCGGGGACGAGGACGACGAGCTGGACCAGGACACCTTCAGCGTCGTGAGTGAACAGCGTAGTCCCCTAATGCCCACCGCACATGACCCTGTCATAATGAAGCCGCATTAGCCCAATACATGGACAAATGCAGACGTTTCACCTCTATGTTATACCCCAGCTTCATGGTTCCTGGTGTGTGTGTGTGTGTGTGTGTGTGTGTGTGTGTGTGTGTGTGTGTGTGTGTGTGTGTGTGTGTGTGTGTGTGTGTGTGTGTGTGTGTGTGTGTGTGTGTGTGTAGTGTAAGGAGCGCATGAGGCCTGTGAAGAAGGCCCTCAAACAGCTGGACAAGCCGGACGAGGGTCTGTCGGACCAGGACCAGCTGCAGCACACGCGCACCTGCCTGCTGAAGATCGGGGACCGCATCACCGAGTGCCTTAAAGCCTACACCGACCCGGAGCACGCCAAGACCTGGCGCCGGTGAGCCCCGAACCTGAACCGCAACCCCCCCCCCCTCCGTCCATGGTGGACCTGTGTTGTCCCCGGAAGCTTGTAAATGATCTTTCGTGTTTTCTTTTGTGGTTTTATGTTTTTCCGGGGGGCAGAAATCTTTGGATATTCGTATCCAAGTTCACAGAGTTCGGCGCTAGGAAGCTTCACAAGCTTTACAAAATGGCACTGAAGAAGCGGTCGCACGAAGAGGAGGTGAGGATATACACTCCAATAAAAAAAAATATATATATATTCATGACTCCCCTAGCCCTAACCCCCTAGACATTGGATGTGAGCTAGTGGTGTCGTGTGAAACACGCTCGGCATTGTGGGTGTTCCTGGGGTTCCCCCGCTGAACGCGCCCTTGCGCCGCCTTTCAGAAGGACCACAAGAAGAGGGAGGACTCGGGGCGGAGCAAGCCCCTCCGAGCCGAGACGTCCAGCGCCAGCCGGGACTCGGCGGGGACGCAGCAGTCCTCCAAGAACCACCCCGCCCAGTCGGGCCCTCACGGGCACCACAGGGAGCCCTACAACTCGGCCCCCAAGCGCCACTTCGGGAACGACGGTGGGTACATGGGTCCCCAGTGACATGGTAGACCAGTTGGGTTTTATGGTTGGCTAAATTTCTTTCAAAAGTACGGTGTGTATAATTTAGTGCCATTTAGCTGAACGGACTTGGCGGAAATTGAATATAATATTCTGAATTATGCTTTTATTTGTGTATAATCCCATGAAAAAAGGGAATTGTTGTGTTTTTACTACTTTAGAGTGAGCCTTTTATGTCAACGTTGAGAGATGTTCCTATTCATGGAGGCCACCCTGTTGCACCGCCATGTGTTGTAGGACGGTAGTGGGGGGCTTGGTATCACCATGGCTACGACCTCATGTGTGACGATCTTTTCGTACCATCACTGTGTCAGGGCGCTATGATGATTTAAGGGACGTTGTATCTGAAATGTGTCCACGTCGATCATCAAAATCCACCGTTTGCCGGACTGCGCTACACACACACACACACACACTTTCTAACACGCCATGGCGTTATATTAGAAGTGTCCTAGAAGCTTAACCCTCTCTCGGACACGGACATCGACATGAACCGCTGCTAACACCGCTCCACACTTCCACTCAGCCGTGGCGTTATGCTATTAGTGTCTGATAAACTTAATCCACCCTCGGTCACGCCTGAAATAGCCTATGAAGACGTTTTAATCCAAGGAATGGGTCCAGCGACTGGCAGTTTGCAGATGAGGGGGATTACGATGGGTTAAGTGGGTGTGCACTCTTAATACTTCCACGTTTTGGAGTTTCAATTCTCAAAGTAGGCTATCACTGTTTCGGAGAAAGTTGGTATCCAAAACAAAACTGGGGCGATACAACTGCACACCTTCATGTTATTAAAGCCAACCTAGGTCCACGTACAGCAGTGCAAGTAAACATTGGGATTAAAATGAATGTCGATTTTTCCCCGAATGGAAATTACCGGCACCTTACCCAATATAGGCCAGTACAGGCCACCATAGTCGTTGGAAATGTAGGTGGCAATCTGCTGCACAACTCAACACAAGCAGCGATCTTGGGGTAAATTTAGTTGAAAGTTGTTAAAATATTCCTTTACGAAGCCAACTGCAGAGTTTTTCCCCTGGGCCAACTCGCTGTGATGTTATGTGTCTTCCTGTTCCCCCCCTTATTAATTAAAAAATGTCCCAAATAATTCTCTGGAGTAGGACAGACATGAATGCATTGATGATTCTTCTAATATTAAGTGGACCCTGTTTCAACCCAGATCGAGGAGAATGGCACCGGGACCGCAAGTACGGTTACCCAGGCAACAGCAACCAACCCTGGCAGGGAGACCGGCATCAACCGTACGACCGCTATAAAGATCACTATGGTGATCGGCGTCCCCATGGAGACTCGTACCGCAGCTCAGGAAGCTACCGCAACAACAGCTCGCCTCGGAAAAGATCCTACGACCAGTACGGCAACGACCGGGACCAGAGACCTCATCGACCCTATTACGAAAGGTAAGCTGCAGACGAACCAGGGATCAACTTAAGAGTCACTTAACTCATATGCTGTACAGGCAGATGGAAAGATGGCGCCGGTTTGAATTCCTCCTCACAAATTCCTCCAGTCTTGCTTATTCAATTCATTTTTCGTGCCCCCAAATCACAGCGTTAACAGTAGCATCTTTTGATTTTGATTGTTATACAACAGCCGTTGTGCATTCAAACAAAAGAATAAAGGAATATCAAAGTATTCAGTGCTGTGCCGCTATTAAAACGATCAATCAAGCTTTATTTCTGTGCTCAACGGAAATGCCACAACAAGAAGTAAAATAAATAACCGTTATAACTGTAAAACGCAAGCATAATGCCCCGACACCATCAGGCATTAGCGCTAAGCTAATGGCCAGCAGCAGTTAGGTAACCGCGTGCACCCAGCAACCATAGAATTCTATACTCACGGTCTACCCCACACACACACACACTCACACACACACACACACACACACACACACACACACACACACACACACACACACACACACACACACACACACACACACACACACACACACACACACACACACACACACACACACACACAGCAGGCACCCGGACACCAAGAGGCGGCGCTCGGACGAGTTCCGGACCCCAAACTACCACCAGAGCCGGGACGGCCCCCCCGGTCCCCCGCCGGCCCAGGACTTCAGGAGGTCGTCAGAGCGCCGCTCGCCCGGCCCCCCGGGCCCCGAGCACTACCGGCCCTTCCACCCGGACAAGCCCCCCGGCCAGCAGGACCCCCGCTCCCCGGGGGCCCAGAAGTCCCCGCAGGACTCCCGCTCCCCACCGGAGCGTCCGGCGGAGCCGCAGAAGACCGGGGCCGACCCCTCCTGGAACAACAGGAAGCCGTCGTAAGACTCGTAATTCCGACGCCTCATTGTTCCGACGTCTCAATGGTCCGAAATATTTCCCATTAGATCAACATGCCATTATGCCGACGGTTCAATGTTACGAAAACGAGAGGAGGAGGCCTAAAGGCCTGATTCCACCGGACGCGTTATGGCCGCGTTACGTCTTGGCCGCGGTCACCGCAGCACATAGCTTCCACTCTAACCAATGAGACCATTTCCACCGGGCGCGGCTGCGGAACGTCTCGGCAGCGTCCCAGGAGCGGCTCGCCGCGCCGCAGCACTATTGTTCAGTAGCATTTCTAATTTTGACGCGAGCCGTTGCTGAGCCGCTTCAATTTCAACAGAGCAGAGCGAGCCGGGCAGGAAGTGGAAAAAGTAAAAGCCATAGAGCATCCGGTCAATTTTCAAAATAAAACACAATACTCAACTCCTGTAGCCTATCACAACTTCACATCAACATTATTACGTCATGACCGGTGACCCCAGGTCAGCAGTCAATCAATCAAAGGGTCTCAGAGGGTCGGCAACATGGACGACGAGAGACATTGTCGAAGTTCAGCAACATGAAGTCATTGATGTACCAAATCATCCTTTTTATAAGGACAATGGCCGGGAGGACAAAGCGTGGCATTTAATTGCAGTAGTTTTGGGAGTGGGAGGTGAGTACATTAGGTTTAGGATTATCGCGTGATCTCTTGATCTCGCGTGAATACGGCTGGCTCGGAAGGCCGAGTTGCGCTGCCGTACCGCGCCCGGTGGAAATGCACGCAGGGCAGAAGTCGCAGCCGTGCCGCGGCCCAGCCGTGCCGCAGCCGATGCGCGTCTGGTGGAATCCCGGTGTAATGCGCCTCCTCTTTTATTTTTGGTTTCATAATCACACATGTGGAATTGGGCCTTATATGTAGGCCTATTGGGCATATTGAACCGTCGGCCTAATGCGCCTCGTTTTTGAAAAGTCTGACAAATGGACCTTCGGACCGATGGGTTCCGTTTTCGTAACATTGAACCGTCGGCATAGTGGCATGTCGATCTAATGGGAAATATTTCGGACCATTGAGAGGTCGGAACAATGAGGCGTCGGAATTACGGCATGGCACCAGACTCTGGGCCCGGGGGTTGTGAGGGGCGGCAGGCTACCAGTAGAACTCAAGGGCCCTAGCTCGGACCACCACAACCCTGGGGGTCTTAGCCGTGCACCGCTAGACCCTTCCGGGGAACCACCTTCCCAGATCGGCGCTCGAGCTCCTAGTTGGAAGACAATCCACCTACACCCACTTTTTTTTACCAGCACTACGAAACTATGACTCTCCTCCTCTCTAAAGCGATTGTGAATATTAACATTTAACTGTATAAACGCAGAGTGATCAGTAGAATGTGAATTTTAAATTGAGATGACTCGTTCAGTCCAAGTGCAGACTGTGAAGCTCAAGGCTGGTCCCGTGGACTTTTAGCAGAAGGACCCGTCTGATGACAGAGAGAGACTGATGTTGAATCCTCAAAGTGCCTCAGTGTTTCGGCCTGGTGAACATTACATGCAGGGGGCCGGTCCTAACCAATCATCACATCTCATTCATCCTGTTAGTGCGTTTAGCCAACATTTCACCTGGGACGTTTTAGTACGCATCGTGTTTGTTTTGGGAGTTTATTGCGTGCACCTTTCATTGTTTATCTCCACCATGATGCCAAATCAACGAACTGGGAGTCATTTCCTATCAGGGAATGTTTGCTCTATGGGATGGTGAAATTATCTTTTGATTTAGGAACGATATTTAAATGAAGTCAATGGCAAATTCTCTGATTATGGTTCAACATGAAGTTCAAAAAGTTTTAGCAAGTTTGTCAATTTGTCCTGTTTCAATAATAATGGTTTCTGTCATTCTATACCGCTATCTTAATCATTGCAAACCTCTTCTCTCACTTCAATCACTTTCTTGCTGGTAGGCATAGTGGCATCATTGCTTTGTAGACAGTATTCCTCATAACCAGTGCAAACGTTTTAAACACTATGAGCCAAGTCAGAAGAAAGAAAACATCCATCGTAAGTTGTAGGAATTATGGTACATGCTCTATTTAGACATTCATTATATCTTGCTATTTTGCTCCACCTCTTCAAGTATTTCAAAAGTTCAACTGCTATCACCGTTTTGCTCTCCTGTTATTGGTGATTTGCCGTTCTTTGGTTCGACGGGTTCGAGGGGATGGGGTGAAGGATTACGTTTGAAGCTAACTTTAGTCAGGCTGTCCGTTTGTTGCAGTGCCAAAATCAAGAGACTGATTCTGCTCCAGTCCTCGCTTTCCTTGCTGTTGTTTTTCCTTCGGCATGTCGTTTGTGTCGCCTTCTCTCTTTGTGCCTTATTTCTGTGTCATCGTGCTGTATGTGTGGGGAAATGGACACTACTTGGGTATATGCTGGACAGGGGGAAGTATTAACGTAATATTTCAGGGACATCGCTCCACAGTATTGAATGGAATCTGGTGAAGGAGACGCGTACAGATTAGCAATGGGAATCCCAAAGGAGAGCTAATAATGAGTTTTATTTGTGAGATTAGTAGATCGCAATCGCCGAACGACAACCTTCCTCCACTGTAAAGCAAGCTACAGTACCTGTAAATTTATGGTTCGAATTAATTCGAGTGCTAAATAATGGTTATATTATGTGACAGAGACATTCGCCATGGTAAATGTATGTAAATATGTTTATATAGTGTGTAGACATGTAATAAAAGACTTTGTTTACATAGATGCCAGATAAGACTTTTGAGTGTTTTTTGTTATATCTATTTCAAACAGTTAAAATATAGCCTATCGATAATTGATTGATGGGTCAGTGGTCTGGCTTGATAGGTGCATAGAGGGGGTGGTCAGAGGTTCCACGGCGTTCAGCATTCTCACCGTCTGGACAACATTGGACATCCAACAGTTGTCATACCATGATTACCATGTCGATTATCATTTTTTTATATTAGTGTTGATAGGACTTTTGAATTGGTGTCGTTGATTATTTATTTATTTAACTGTGTGATATGTTTTTACCATACTTTCTCCGCGTTTCTTACAGAGCGGCTTGTGCTCTATGGACAGCCAGTCCATAACATTCATAATTCTGCAAGTGGCACAGGGTTTCATCTGTGGGCCATATAGGCTCAATCCCCAATTTCAGACTTCATTTGGCAATTTAGAGATAAATACATTCACTTACATCACAATCTAAAAGGGTGCAAATTTAAATTCACGCATCTTTATGCTATCAAACTATCAATCTCTATGGCTGATAAAGCTCTCTCCCAACCATAACCCCAGTACAGCATGAATGGTCTGGTCTGGAGTTTTTGAAATTACAAATTCATGTGAAATTTTTATAGGTAAGAAATTCAAATTATGAATCCAATGTTAATAAGTGCAACCGTTGTACCAACCCATTTAATAAGGTACATAAATTATTCATTCCAAACAAAATTGTTTCATATTATATATCTCTATATAGGCATACTATATTGAAACATAATAATTGCGAGCTGTTTTAAGTGCGTGACGTGGGTTAGTTTGCAGTCAGGGGTGATATATTGTGTCCGCTCTCCCAGGAGGCACACATATGTGAACAATAATTATGGCGGAAGTGTAGGCCTAACTAATTCAAAATCTTTACGACCTAGTAAACTGGTGTTTGTACTGCCCCGTTCAAATAACGTAAAGGGTAAAACTTGTTT
>OLKM01000283.1:347271-364314 GCA_900291075.1 Melanogrammus aeglefinus | reverse complement strand
TGTCGTTTTTTTATCAAACAAACGTCAAGGGTGTAACACTGTCGTTATTGCCCGATATCTAATAAAAAACATAAGGGGTACACTGTGGTTTTATGCCCGTCACAATAAAACATAAGGGTACACTGTGTTTTTTCAATGCCCTCATCAGAAAAACTAAGGGTAAACACTGTCTTTTTTTTGCCCGATATCAAATAAAACATAAGGGGTAAGACTGTCGTTTTATATGCCCGTCACACTAAACATATAAGGGTACCACTGTTGTTTATTGCCTCACAGATAAAAACGTAAAGGATAACACTGTCGTTTTTTTTTTGCCCGATATCAAATAAAACATAAGGGTAACACTGTTTTTTTATCAATAAAACATAAGGGGTAACACTGTCGTTTTTTTTATTGCCCGTCATCAAATAAAAACATAAGGGGTAACCTTGTTGTTTTTTATTGCCCGTCATCAGATATAAAACGTAGGTTACACTGTCGTTTTTTTCTTTTTGCCGATATCTAATAAAACATAAGCGGTAACACTGTCGTATTTTTATGCCCGTCCATCAAATAAAACATAAGGGTAACACTGTTGTTTTTATCCATCAAAACATAAGGGGTAACACTGTATATTTTTATTGCCGTAATCAAATAAGAACAGTAAGGCTAAGACTTGTCGTTTTATATAAAATAAATAATTTGATTTAGCTCAGGAGGTAGAACAGTTGTCACCTAACCAATAGGTTGCTAGTTCGCATCCCAAGCATGCTCCAATGATGAGTGTTGTGTTCCCTGAGAATGACCTGAAACCTAACTGTGTTCTTTATCAAATAAACATAAGGGGTACCACTGTCGTTTTTATCAAACAAAACGTAATGGTAACAGTTGGTCATTTTTTTTAGTTGCCGATATAAAAAAAACCATAAGGGGTAACACTGTGGTTGTTTTTTATGCCCGTTCATCAATAAACAATAAGGGTAACACTGTTGTTTTTCATTGTCCGTCAACAAATAAAACATAAGGGGTAACACTTTCGTTTTTTATTGCCGTCATCAAATAAAACGTAAGGGGTAACACTGTGCTCGTTTTTTATTGCCCGTCATCAGATAAAACGTAAGGGGTAACACTGTCGTTTTTCATCAAACAAAACGTAAGGGTAACCACTGTCGTTTTTTATTGCCCGATATATCAAAAAAACATAAGGGGTAACACTGTTGTTGTTTCATATGTCCGTCAACAAAAAAACACATAAGGGTAACACTGTCGTTTTTTATTGCCCGATATCAAAAAAAACATAAGGGTAACACTTGGTCACTGTTGTTTTATTGAATAAATAATGAGTTTTAGCTCAGAGGTCGGCCAGCTTGTCACCTAACCAATAGGTTGCTAGTTGCGATCCCAGCTTCTCCTACGCTTAGTGTTTTGTGTGTGTCCCTGAGTATGACCCTGAACCTAAACTGGTGTCTTTATCAAATGAAAAACCGTAACTTGTCGCTTTTTATCTGTCTTTTTATTTGCCCGACATAAAAAAAACATAAGGGATGGTAACCTAACACTGCGTTTTCTATGCCCCGTCATCAAAATAAAACAACAGGGTAACACTGTCGTTTTTTATCAAACAAAACGTAAGAGGGTAACTGTCGTTTTTTTATTGCCCGATATCAAAAAACATAAAGTGGTAACACTGTGGTTTTTATGTCCAGTCATCAAATAAAAACATAAGGGGTACCACTGGTTGTTTTTCATTGCCCGTCATCAGATAAAACGTAAGGGTAACACTGTCGTTTTTTTTTGCGCACTATCAAATAAAACATAAGGGTTAACACTTGTTGTTTTATCAATCAAAACATAAGGGGTAACACTGTCGTTTTTTATTGCCCGTCATCAAATAAAACATAAGGGGGTAACACTGTTGTTTTTTAATTGCCCGTCATCAGATAAAAACGTTAAGGAGTTTACACTGTCTTGTTTTTTTTTCTTTTGCCCGATATCAAATAAAACATAAGGGGTAACACTGTCGTTTTTTATTGCCCGTCATCAAATAAAACATAAGGGGTAACACTGTTGTTTTTTATCAATCAAAACATAAGGGGTAACACTGTCATTTTTTATTGCCCGTAATCAAATAAAACGTAAGGGCTAAGACTGTCGTTTTTTATAAAATAATTAATTTTGATTTAGCTCAGGAGGTAGAACAGTTGTCACCTAACCAATAGGTTGCTAGTTCGATCCCAAGCTGCTCCTAGTTGAGTGTTTGTGTGTCCCTGAGAATGACCCTGAACCTAACTGTTGTCTTTATCAAATAAAACATAAGGGGTAACACTGTCGTTTTTTATCAAACAAAACGTAATGGGTAACAGTGTCATTTTTTTATTGCCCGATATAAAAAAAAACATAAGGGGTAACACTGTGGTTTTTTATTGCCCGTCATCAAATAAAACATAAGGGGTAACACTGTTGTTTTCTCTGTGTCCGTCAACAATAAAACATAAGGGGTAACACTTTCGTTTTTTTATTGGCCGTCATCAAATAAACGTAAGGGGGTAACACTGTCGTTTTTTATTGCCCGTCATCAGATAAAACGTAAGGGTAACACTGTCGTTTTTCATCAAACAAAACGTAAGGGGTAACACTGTCGTTTTTTATTGCCCGATATCAAAAAAAACATAAGGGGTAACACTGTCGTTTTTTATTGCCCGATATCAAAAAAAACATAAGGGGTAATACTGTCGTTTTTTATTGAATAAAAAATTGAGTTTTAGCTCAGGGAGGTCGAGCAGTTTTGTCACCTAACCAATAGGTTGCTAGTTCGATTCCCCAGCTTCTCCTAGCTGAGTGTTTGTGTGTCCCTGAGTATCACCCTGAACCTAACTGTGTCCTCTCTTATCAAATAAAACGTAACTGTCGCTTTTTATCTGTCTTTTTTTATTGCCCGACATAAATAAAAACATAAGGGTAACACTGTCGTTTTTTATTGCCCGTCATCAAATAAAACAAAAGGGGTAACACTGTCGTTTTTTATCAAACAAAACGTAAGGGGTAACACTGTTGTTTTTAATTGCCCGATATCAAAAAAAACATAAGGGGTAACACTGTCGTTTTTTATCGCCCGTCATCAGATAAAACGTAAGGGGTAACACTGTCGTTTTTATTGCCCGATATCAAAAAAAAACATAAGGGGTAACACTGTCGTTTTTTATTGCCCGATATCAAAAAAAAAATAAGGGGTAACACTGTCGTTTTTTATTGCCCGATATCAAAAAAAACATAAGGGGTAACACTGTCGTTTTTTATCAAAAAAAACATAAGGGGTAACACTATTGTTTTTCATTGTCCGTCAACAAATAAAACATAAGGGGTAACACTTTCGTTTTTTATTGCCGTCATCAAATAAAACGTAAGGGGTAACACTGTCGTTTTTTATTGCCCGTCATCAGATAAAACGTAAGGGGTAACACTGTCGTTTTTCATCAAACAAAACGTAAGGGGTAACACTGTCGTTTTTTATTGCCCGATATCAAAAAAAACATAAGGGGTAACACTGTCGTTTTTTATTGCCCGATATCAAAAAAAACATAAGGGGTAACACTGTCGTTTTTTATTGAATAAATAATTGAGTTTTAGCTCAGGAGGTCGAGCAGTTGTCACCTAACCAATAGGTTGCTAGTTCGATCCCCAGCTTCTCCTAGCTGAGTGTTTGTGTGTCCCTGAGTATCACCCTGAACCTAACTGGTGTCTTTTATCAAATAAAACGTAACTGTCGCTTTTTATCTGTCTTTTTTTATTGCCCGACATAAAAAAAACATAAGGGGTAACACTGTCGTTTTTTATTGCCCGTCATCAAATAAAACAAAAGGGGTAACACTGTCGTTTTTTATCAAACAAAACGTAAGGGGTAACACTGTTATTTTTAATTGCCCGATATCAAAAAAAACATAAGGGGTAACACTGTCGTTTTTTATCGCCCGTCATCAGATAAAACGTAAGGGGTAACACTGTTCGTTTTTATTTGCCCGATATCAAAAAAAACATAAGGGGTAACACTGTCGTTTTTTATTGCCCGATATCAAAAAAAAAATAAGGGGTAACACTGTCGTTTTTTATTGCCCGATATCAAAAAAAACATAAGGGGTAACACTGTCGTTTTTTATCAAAAAAACATAAGGGGTAACACTATTGTTTTTCATTGTCCGTCAACAAATAAAACATAAGGGGTAACACTTTCGTTTTTTTATTTGCCGTCATCAAATAAAACGTAAGGGGTAACACTGTCGTTTTTTATTGCCCGTCATCAGATAAAACGTAAGGGGTAACACTGTCGTTTTTCATCAAACAAAACGTAAGGGTAACACTGTCGTTTTTTATTGCCCGGATATCAAAAAAAACATAAGGGGTAACACCTGTCGTTTTTATTGCCCGATATCAAAAAACATAAAGGGGTAAAACTGTCGTTTTTTATTGAATAAATAAATTGAGTTTTAGCTCAGGAGTCGAGCAGTTGTTCACCTAACCAATAGGTTGCTAAGTTCGATCCCCAGCTTCTCTCTAGCTGAGTGTTTGTGTGTCCCTGAGTATGACCCTGAACCTAACTGGTGTCTTTTATCAAATAAAACGTAACTGTCGCTTTTTATCTGTCGTTTTTTATTGCCCGTCATCAAATAAAACAAAAGGGGTAACACTGTCGTTTTTTATCAAACAAAACGTAAGGGGTAACACTGTCGTTTTTTATTGCCCGATATCAAAAAAAAACATAAGGGGTAACACTGTGGTTTTTTATTGCCCGTCATCAAATAAAACATAAGGGGTAACACTGTCGTTTTTTATTGCCCGATATCAAAAAAAACATAAGGGGGTAACACTGGTCGTTTTTAATTGCCCCGATATCAAAAAAAACATAAGGGGTAACACTGTCGTTTTTTATTGAATAAATGATTGAATTTTAGCTCAGGAGGTCGAGCAGTTGTCACCTAACCAATAGGTTGCTAGTTCGATCCCCAGCTTCTCCTAGCTGAGTGTTTGTGTGTCCCTGAGAATGACCCTGAACCTAACTGGTGCCTTTATCAAATAAAACGTAAGGGGTAACATTGTCGCTTTTTATCTGTCTTTTTTTATTGCCCGACATAAAAAAAACATAAGGGGTAACACTGTCGTTTTTTATCAAACAAAACGTAAGGGGTAACACTGTCGTTTTTTATTGCCCGATATCAAAAAAAACATAAGGGGTAACACTGTCTTTTTTTTTTGCCGATATCAAATAAAACATAAGGGGTACCACTGTGTTTTTTTATTGCCCGTCATCAAATAAAACATAAGGGGTACCACTGTTTTTTTTCATTGCCCGTCATCAGATAAAACGTAAGGGGTAACACTGTCTTTTTTTTTGCCCGATATCAAATAAAACATAAGGGGTAACACTGTCGTTTTTTATTGCCCGTCATCAAATAAAACATAAAGGGGTAACACTGTGGTTTTTTTATCAATCAAAACATAAGGGGTAACACTGGTCGTTTTTTATTGGCCCGTGTCATCAAATAAAAACATAAAGGGTAACACTGTTGTTTTTTATTGCCCGTCATCAGATAAAACGTAAGGGGTTACACTGTCGTTTTTTTTTTGCCCGATATCAAATAAAACATAAGGGGTAACACTGTCGTTTTTTTATTGCCCGTCATCAAATAAAACACATAAGGGGTACACTGTTCGTTTTTTTATTGCCCGTCATCAAATAAAACATAAGGGGTAACACAGTCGTTTTTTTTTGCCCGTCAACAAATAAAACATAAGGGGTAACACTGTTGTTTTTTATTGCCCGTCATCAGAATAAAACGTAAGGGGTAACACTGTCGTTTTTTATTGCCCGATATTAAATAAAACATAAGGGGTAACACTGTCGTTTTTTATTGCTGCCCGTCATCAAATAAAAACATAAGGGGTAACACAGTCGTTTTTTTTTGCCCGTCAACAAATAAAACATAAGGGGTAACACTTGTTTTTTATTGCCCGTCATCAGATAAAACGTAAGGGGTAACACTGTCGTTTTTCTTTTTATTGCCCGATATCAAATAAAACATGTAAGGGGAAACACTGTCGTTTTATATTACCCGTCATCAAATAAAACATAAGGGGTAACACTGTTGTTTTTTATCGGCCGTGAGCAAATAAAACATAAGGGATAACACTGTCGTTTTTTATCGGCCGTGAGCAAATAAAACATAAGGGGTAACACCCTCTGTCCCTACACCTCACACTCTACCCCAAATTTGTTGCACTATGTTGGACGTCCATTGAGGCCCTGTCCCTGATAACATTAAAACTACCTACCAATGGGCGAGGGCGGCGCCAAATCCTTACCTCGTCCAGGACACCGGAATGGCCAGAACCGGCTCTGGCAATTCTACTTAGTTTCTGAAAAAATGACCACATTTTAGATTGCTTCAGTAAAACAGCAGGGGGCAGTACAACACCGTCTATGTGCAGTGGAGCTTGACTTCACCAAATCCTGAAAAATAACATGCACCCACACGAGACAAATCTTTTAACAACACGTTTTATTTAATTCAATAAATAATTTACATTATAAACAATAGCCATGAGCCACTAATTTAGTTTTACATCTAAACATTTTGATCTTTATGGCCTCTTTTGACTATTTTCTTTTGAATGTGTAACTTTTGCCATATACAGTCTGACAGACTATTCACAATGAAGTTCAAACAGAACAAGAGCTAAATGAAATGGTCAACTTAAAGTGCTTTTAACTCAAAAACATGAACACCTCAAAAGATATTCCACCTTTCCATTTTTAAATAAGTGGCCTGCATTAAGGATAGCTTATGTTCAACTTTTTGCATGTAATTGCAGACGAGCGATTAAACGTCTATTTTGTTATACTATTTAAAGTGAATAGTTGCGTGTTACTTATTTTACCACTTAATATTTGTTTTGTAGTGTTCATGTTTTTGCAAAATCCCTTTTGAAACAAAACGTTCACATTATACAAAATGTTCATTTAAAAAGACACGACTGTAGTGATAAATTCAACACAACCATTAAAACACTCAAACTCAAACTCGATAACAATTGGCAAAACGTATATACACCGTCACATTACACACATAGAACCATTTCAAATAAACGCACAATACAAACTACATCTATGAACGCAAGATTCAACATTACAATCAACTGGTTTGTGTTTTTTTTTTTTGTGGGTGTTCTTTTTTTGTCAAACCGCACTAATCCACACAGAGAAAGCAGTAGTCACACCTGCTGTGTACTTCAGTGTAAGAATGCATTACCATCAATCCAACTGTACTAGCGAAAACGAGGACCCAGGACCATACAGTTAGACACTGCCTAAAGCCAACCGCCATCTGCCACAGCATCAAGTCAGCCCAAGCTATAGTGCCGGATGTGCAACACAGTCACGGTCAGTAACAGCTTGTTGGTCTATCTCCGACCACCATTTCATCAGAAGACAACCAACCAATCACTCTGAAATTAGTATGTGATTGGAGGTTATTGCCAATGCTTATTGTAACGCAACAATCTGAGCCCCAGATGAATGCCAGTAGCCAAACATACTTTTTCAATCATTGAAGAGTTATTTAATTATTTTCACCTATCAAATGGCTGGTTTGAAAACGAGCAAGAGCAAAGGATTAATGTCTAAATGATGGTGAATGCTTATAAACACAGCTTAGATGGCGTGTGCTGCAGACAAATGGCAGTTAGAAAGAGATATGCAATGTAAAGGATAATCCAATAGATTATGAGGTGAAATAAAGTAACTTCTTGCGTCCATTGCACATTTATTTTCGGTGTTTTCTGTACATTTACCCAAGTACATTCATTATTACCTATGAATTGAAAAGAGCCTCAAATGCGTAACGTCATAAAGGGCTTCAACAGTTGGCTGGAGCGGACGTGGCCATGGAAGCAGTGTCCATCCCCTTCTGCTTGGCCTATTGACACCTCTCTTTGAGCACAGACCCGGATATCTTTCTCTCTGCGTGCAATTGAAAGATATATGAAATATATCTCCTTAAGGAGGTTTGTTCATGTCCAAAATTAATTCAAAACCAACACGGCATACACACATTAAACAAAACATAGTTAACCGATATTGGCAAATATTAATTTTAGGTTTCTCTCACACACACAAACACATGCGCACACACACACACACACGCACACGCACAGACAAACACACACACACACACACACACACACACACACACACACACACACACACACACACACACACACACACACACACACACACACACACACACACACACACACACAAACACTCACACAAACGCACACTTTATGTACCATTAATCACTGAAGCAGACCACTGGAGACATTGCTCTGGCATCCTGTCGGCCCAGCGCTTACTACAAAAAGCTCTGGTTTTGGGGAGCTGGAAACTCATCAAACAGAGAGCTGCTCCTGGCCATAGGTTAACAAAAGGCCTTCTCAGGTCTTTGAGCCGAGCAATACGAGCCCTGAGAGCTTCCCTGGCCGGGCACCAATCAGGGGATAAGCGGAGAAGGATCAACAAACTCCTCTCTTCTGCAGAAGATCATCTGGTCTGGCTTCCCATGAGCAGGCACCCCCTAGCGAAGAGGCCAGGTTTAATCTCGGCTGGATATCCAGGACTCAGGGCTCTCCCTCGCCCTCCACCACCTTTCAACAGATAGCCGTGCCGTAAACCAGCTTAAAAAGCGAGTGATGATGAGAAGCAAGGAGCTGAGGGCGGCACCACAATAATCCAAAGACAGAAAAACATCTTATGAGGACGACATGTAACTCGGGGATGAGTGCTGAGGCTGGCTAGTCACCAGTCACACAACCGGAGCTCACACCACAGCTCATCTACAATACAGTGACGGTACTCCTTTAAACCCCCCTGGCGGAGCCCACGCGGGCGGCGGGAGAGGCGGGGACTAGAGCTGGGCCGAGCAGCACTCCATCCACAGATAGACAGTCAGACAGTGGACCAGGACGAGCTGCAGCCAATGCAACCCCGCCGGGGCCATGTTCCCCACAAAGGGGTCCTTCTCAAACAGGTGGTATCTCTTGCTGTTGGAGTGGAGCATCTTGACGTCCTCGAAGGCGTAGTAGGCCGCCATGGTGAAGTTGATGTCGCCCGAGGAGAGCAGGTCGAACAAGCAGGACTGGAAGTAGACGTCCTCCACCGGGAGGCGCTCTTTGCACCGGGCCCTGGCCGCCTGGTAGGTGAAGCCGTGCGGCGCGGTGCCGCTGCGGACCCGGGCTTTGCCCTGGGTCTCCGTGGCGCGGGCCCTGAACGTCCTGAAGTCTATGAGCTGGTTGGCGGGGCAGCCGTGCAGACAGAGGTACAGGTCCTGGTCGTCGCCCTCCTCCACAGAGTGGACCACCTCCTCCGGCATGCGCACGGCGAAAGTCAAGTAGCGGCCCACCTGCCGCACCACGATGGTGGTGCCGATGTAGCGCGCCTGGATCTCCACGTGCTGCCCCGGGACCCGCTCCACCACCCGCAGCGTGTTGGCGCCGTGGCGGTCGCCGCCGTTCTTGGAGCCGTCGGCGAAGGCGGCGGGCAGCTCGTCCGTCTCGGCCTTGTACATCTTCTGGTCCACGCACTCCTGGAAGTTCTTGAAGATGATGGTGAGCTACAGGGGGAGGGAGGGAGGGAGGAAGCACAGGCATGAGTGGAAGTCAGGAGAATATAAAGGGCCCTGTGAAAAGGTCTAAAGTTGAGTTAGCTGTTTACAATTGCAGCTGGGTTTTGACTCGTCTCCAGCACAAGATATGAATTATGTCATCTAGAGCGGAAAAAAACCGATGAAACATAGCAATAGATCCCCGAGCACCACCAGAGTCAAAGGACAGAAAGCAGCAAAGTCTTGGACAGAAAGCAGCAAAGTCTGTCTTCCAGGAAAAACTTCCTCCTCATAAGGGCCTTTCAATATTCCTAGAAATGTCAACGGTTACCGTTTCTGAGCCAAACGCCCAAAGAACACACATTTGGAATACCATTGGTAATCAATGAATAGCAAAGAATAGACATATTCAAGAAAGATTGTAAACCTCTCTCATCGAGTCATCTAGATAAGACGCCTGGAGGCTATAGTGGCTTCCCTTACACATGAGTTAGGGAGCTCTTTGTACTGTTGCATTGAGAACATGTTTGCGCTAACTACCCCACCACCCCACTCAAGTGTCACATTTCAGCCCTGGCTCAACATGGGGGAGGCCAAGGTAAACGCCCGCAAAAAACATGAATCTCAGCCATGTTAAATCAGGCCTCAGTTCGCAGACACAAAGACGATCCATTCATAGCGCTGAAAAACCTGCTTGTGAACCCCAGAACTCGGCTCCAGGGAGTGGCGCCACGCCAGGACAGGGGGGGAAAGTACTCTCTGGCTAATTAAAATGGACTGGTCACTGCCTCTATGTGCCTGACTTTCTACCTGCACACCCATCCACTTGTGCCGCTGTCAGAGTGGCGATACAGGACGGCTGCCTGCTGAGGAGGGCCGACAGAGCAGCAGAATGTCTTTTCTATTCAACCACCAAGCAGTGCCCCCTGCAACAAGCGTCTTTATTCACCTGACAGTCACCGCTGTCAGTGGGATGTTGTATAATATATATACACTAATCTAGATCAATTTCATAGAAACCAATGTGGTTTGGGAAAGCCACAGTCTAAGTGATGGTTGGGGTAAACGTCAATGTTTTAGATTTACTGTGTAAGGAGTGGTAACAAGTCTGATAGTACACACATTACAGAAGAAAGCCTTGTTTGCACAGGTGCCATTATATGCTGCCTTTTTCCGAAACAAAGACCGTGCAAAGTGGTCTCATTTAGTTCCAAGAATAACAAACCATAAATATCATTACTTGGATCAGGCACAATATTTTGAATGCCAAATAGGGCTTCATTAAGACCTTGATTATAGTTAATTATAGCTTACTTTCTCCAACATGTGATTACGGACAAAGTACTTTCATATAAAACTGAACTTGCAATGTTACAATATGGCCAAAACAACTAAACATTAGCAAAGCCTCCAAAAACCATCTTATTACAATTTGTCCACCACGTTCCTGTGGACCACTGGGGACCGGTTGCACGCTCATTGTTTACTCCACATTCCTCTACGTCTTTATGGTCAGAGGTTTTACTGAATTAATTATTTCCCACAAAGACCATAAAATGAACTTCTTATACTTTATAAATAAATATCAATTGATATTTATGTTCCTGCGTGGTTAGGAATGCCCTGAATGATATGGAATTTGACAAAACAAAAGCGCTCTCACACAACTAATGCATATCTGCTGTAACAGCACAACCATATCATTTACAAAGCCTTCTTAAGATCAATGCTGTTTTCTGGTACAGCGCCTGTTTCTAGTATGGAACCAATCCAAACACCAACCCTTTCAACTTCTCCAGGGCTAATTCCTCCCGGTCCTAACCATCCACACAACTGATCCACACAACATCTGAAAAAAGTACAATGTTGGGGGCAGCACATTCAGCGGTGACACAGCTCTGAAGCACGTATTCCTTCTGAGTCAACATTCAACCAGCCCTGGCTCTATGCAGCATGGGGATCAGAAGCCACCTACCTTGCTTGTGGCAGTGGCCAGGCTCCCGGGAACCACGGGCGAGTTGGTCACCTGCACCGACAGGAACTTGTTGTGGATGAGGGGCCAGGCGCCCTCCACCCGGCAGGTCTGGAACTCATCGCCGAAGGTGCGCAGGTGGGGATCCCCGAAGAAGCCGCAGTGGGTGTAGTTGTGCTGCGGGGCGTGGCGAGGGACGCTGCGCTCGTAGTGGCACACCTCGGGGCCGTCGGAGCGCTCCTGGCTGTCAGGGGCCGGCGGCTGGGGCTGGGGCTGGCGGCGGCGGGGCGGACGTGCGGGCCCGGGGCGGCGTGGTGGGGCCCTCCTTGGAGCAGTTGTGCTGGCTCATGAGGTCCTCGATGCCGTGCTGCGCCGAGTGGTACGCCAGGTCGCCGCGGCAGGTGCGGGCGGTCCGCCGCACGCAGCCGTTGTACGCCCGCAGCGCCGTGCAGAACTCCTCCTCCCGGGCCGAGTTGGAGGTGGAGGCCCAGAAGTCCGAGTTGCACTTGAGGATCTTGCACTGCAGGCTGGCTGTGGGGGGCCGGGGGGGGGGGGGGACCGTTAGCGACTAGAACCAGAGCCCCGGTACACCGCGCGAAGGAACGAGAACTATATAACTAGAACTAACCGATATTGTTATATGAAGGAACAAGAAATGGAAACAGAAACGGAAACATTTTTACTGTTCAGTTACAGAACCGTTCATTAGAGTTGCCTGACAACATTGTTATTGCCGTTGAATTCCACATTTCAAACCATTTCAAACCAACTTCAATCCAGAGTGTTATTTGGTTTCATAAAAGAAATGCATTATACACCAAGTGTATACACACAGGTATAGAACAAGAGAGATTTTTTGTGTGTGTGTGCGTGTGTGTGTGTGTGTGTGTGTGTGTGTGTGTGTGTGTGTGTGTGTGTGTGTGTGTGTGTGTGTGTGTGTGTGTGTGTGTGTGTGTGTGTGTGTGTGGGTGTGGGTGTGTGGGTGTGTGTGTGTCTTGCGATAGTAGTGAACACAAGATTTAAGAAAGACCTAAATGGAAAAAAATGTCCAATGGTGTTACCGCTGTAGTGATTAAAGCTATGTAATGCTGGGGGTTCCTCAACCAAAACAATAACAAGAGGTAGCAGGATGACTTTGTCTAATAGCGTGAACATCTGAGTTTTGGTCTACACCACCATTGCCGCACCAGTTATACTAAAAAGAACTTTATAAGCATGTTGACCATAAACGGATAAGCTTATAATGGCTTAGCAACTTGCCACAGTGGCACATCATGATAAGATTGGATATTGAAGTATATAAAATCAATACAATAAGGTCTCTGCTGGATTGTATAAATGTACTGGTATATGAAATAAGATGTATGAGTAAATCGAATAGGTGAATACATATTATAAGCCCTGGCCTATACCTTTGGACTACGTGGGATTCAATGATACATAGGACTGGAATGAACCGGATCCCAGTGCTGTAAGACTGCCACATAGAGGCAAACATTTTTTAGAGCACAGAGAAAATGGTTTAGAAGACACCTATTTCCCAGTGATTAGGACTAATGAACACATACATTTATGAGGTGCAGAGCATAATTTAACACTTAAAAGCAGATAGCCGGTAATTTAAACAGCAACTCAACAAGAAGCAAAGCAATTGGTCCTATAGGGCCTAGATATGGTCATAAAAACACTATCAAACACAACACAACACAAACCTAGTGTTCCCACACTACTGATAGGTGAAAGGAATTCAGTTGGACAGGATTGTCTACCGTAACCATTATCAAAAGATTAGGTCCCCCTAATGGCTTTTTAACAGGTAGTTCTTATCACCTGGAATACCCTCATGAAACTCCATAGCCTGCAGACGTAGCGACTTTCCAAGGTATGCCAGATTGCAAGCTTTACTTCAACGTGATTAATAATGTTATGAAGGTGGAATTTAGGAAAAGGTCACTATAATTCCCTCCTTGTTAACAGAACGATTGTGTGAGAGGTCATCTTATATTCAATCCGTCAGCCACAAAACTAACGTTATAGGCACATTTACATTTAGGGTACTTTCCAAGAACATCAGTTGATTTTTTTTTTTAATCCATAGCACATCGTTACTTTAAAATAACGCTAGACTAAATATACCAGGCCTTCTGAGGCTTATTAGTAGAATAGTTAAAAGCTATTAATGTCTAAATTATCTGGTTAGACAGGAGAGTTGTGTCTGATATACAACTTGCTAAATGCTGACTTCTATACCATCTAGACTTATTACAGTGGTATTTGCTCATTCAAATTCAGATAAATATCCTCATAGAGGGACACGGGCACAAACTCACAACCGCAGCACACACTCCGTTATAAGTGAGAGGACTCGAATCTCGACTCTGAGACTCACCCACGGGGAACAGGGAGAGGATCGTGATGAGGATGTTGCACACTTCAAGCGCCGACAGCCTTGCTCTCTTCCCCATAACCATCCATCCAGCTCGGGGTCGGACTTCACTCCTCTCCCTGGTCAGACAGAGACGAATGAAGAACACACAAAGTTAGAGCGAGGTGGTTAACTTAGCTTCTTCTGGCGGAAAATCGCACCAGTCCAGTGGTTGGTTTGGTATGCGCCGCTTTACGCAGGGCATGTCCTCACTACCTTTAATTAAATATCGCGATGTTTGCCCACTTTAAAAGTCGTTATGTGTCCTTGCAATCGAATTCGAGTCCTTTGAACGACGACGACCAACCGGGAATCGATGGTCCTTCAGAAGGTGATTGTGTGTGTGTAGCCCTGTGCCCCTCCGCGGCCGGGAACCAATCACAGAGCGTCGTTCTAGACTTAAAACCCCCTTCTCAGTTTCAAATTACATCTCGACGTGCAGGCTTTCTTCGAACCAGCGAGGACTAGTCGGGAGCCACACAACAAGGTGTTTACCCTCAGTGCCAGATGGAAGCAACATCCCATGTCACGCTGTAATAACCGTGCAATTTGCGGTGCAAATCTCTGACTTTCTCCTCACGCGTCATTAAACCGCAGCAGCATACACGCTTTACAAAATAGGGCTGTGCATAACTTTCATCATAATTATCATCATGATAATAATAATAATAATAATAATAATAATAATAATAATAATAATAATAATAATAATAATAATAATAATAATAATAATAATAAATCACAACTGAGCGCCCTTATGTTCAGACATAGCCAAAGTAGCCGAGATAGAGATAACTCCATCCACATCGTTAAATCAGCTCATCACATAGGCCCACTGTAGATAAAGACCTAAATAATAATGTAGAATTACTGATTATTGTTTCAGATTTAACTCATATGTTATCAACATAAATGTCTATAGTAGGCCTAGACATTCCCGACACCATGTCAGTCAACACTTGTTAGGTTGGTTGGTTAGGTCCACAGTAAGCTTGCAATGCACTAATTCGTATTCAAATATTAAAACATTGAAGGTGAGGTAGCAGAGTTAAGGTCCATTCATCTTGGAAGTTATGGATTATTCTCAAGAGAGACCAGAACGATGCGGGGCAGCCAGCGTTATTTAAGAGCCTAAATAATGCATAAATGAAGACAAATCAAACATTCCCTCATAAGACGATCCCATCGAATTCCGTTGCCCTTAGCGAGCATGTGGTAGAATGAGTGGTGGCAGAGCTTAAGGCCTCAGGTCTATAGGAGTGACTATGGAAACGGACTGATGTCACCTGTTGCGCCCGTCATGTGTCAGGTCGGCCACATGTATTCAAATGAACATTGACAAGCTTCAATTCTGCGTAAAGGGACATTATATTGTAATAAACTCACACACACACACACACACACACACACACACACACACACACACACACACACACACACACACACACACACACACACACACACACACACACACACACACACACACACACACACACACACACACACACACACACACACACACACACACACACACACACACACACACACACACTGACACACACACACACACACACACACACACACACACACACACACACACACACACACACACACACACACACACACACACACACACACACACACACACACACACACACACACACACACACACACACACACACACACACACACACACACAGAGCCCTCCAAAATATTTGCATACTATTTTATAAAGTCGTTAGTAATAAAAATGTAATAAAATGTGTTATGTAAATTTGAAAACAACACCCAGCTTTAAATGATGGCCCAATATGGGAAATTGGTGCGGTGCGTGTCTGATTTCCCAAATCGATAATTCATCAAGAGCTTCAGTTATCGATGCTGGTAACGAGGATAATAACGATGCAACACATCTTATAAATATTTTGTACGCAGATGTATTTTATAGCTTACACGTCTTGACACACATGCAAGAGGGCATATGACTTTCCAGGTCTATAGCTTCTATCATGTAGCCTATCCCAAACATGACAAACTCGGATTTATTATGGGACCCTCGCATATTATCCTCATTTCCAACAGATGGCGCCTGATATAAACCTCCTACAATCTCAGCCGTGAGCGCACAGCACATGGCATTAAGCAGCCCGAACACCCGGGATTTAGATTTGATATGAGTCTACTAAAGCTGTCATGTGTGCACTATATGGGGACAAGTGTGTGTATACCTAATGGAGGCTGGTATGCGAGCAGTCTCCGTGGTGGATCAGCCTGACAGACCCGCTGGAGGTTCAGTCTCTCGCTGCATAAAGTCTCATTTCAAACTAAAATAGGCCAAACGTTTACGCACACGCGTCTTTTTTCCATTTGCATTCAAAATACCAACTTAAATAACTTATAGGCCAAATGACACGTTACCAAACAGCCTTTTAATGTTTCACTTTGAAGCACAGCCATGGCTCCTCTCAAGGAGAACCACATATACCAGATCACATCAGGGGCATGGGTCGATCCAAGATTTGGGTTATTATTTATATCAATCATTTAATTCTGATGACATGCACATGAGATGTAGGCCAATTGAAAAGGTGCAATTGGAAAATCTAATTGTTGCAAAGAAAGCATAGTGTGGTTTTTAAAACCACCAAAGCATTGTCTATTGGATAAAAAGGAATGAAGAGACGAACCTTTGCGGCTGCATGGGCTCCTCGGACCAGAACTGTCTTCCCAAACACTTGCGGATCACAGCAAGCGACAGTAAACCGCTGTCATTATTTTTCCGTAACGCAAAAAAATGAGTATACGGTGTACCCCACTGCAGGCGTCTAACATGCACTCCACTGATGTGCGTTCACATGTAGGCTACACTTCTGCACGGGGGGAGTCCTTGCAGCCATTAAACTACCCAAAATAAGTTGGACTCTACAGACTATCCGAGACGCAAACAGAATCAAACAGTGGTATTTCCTTACATCTGAGTTATCCACGCATTTCTATTCCTTTGTGAATCCTGGGGA
>OLKM01000283.1:304771-342271 GCA_900291075.1 Melanogrammus aeglefinus | reverse complement strand
TCTAAACCCCCACAAGTTTAAGCTCGGTCCTCAAGACACAAAGTAGCCCAACGCACTTTAATGTTTGGTCAGGTGTCGTACCATTGACGTTGCCCTGACAGCTCTTTGAGACACAATGGCAACAAACACACACACGGTGGCAACACACGCACGCACACACACACACACACACACACACACACACACACACACACACACACACACACACACACACACACACACACACACACACACACACACACACACACACACACACACACACACACACACAAGCACACAGTGACTCTTTCAAAAAGGTTGTGAAACAGGAGGAGACTCAGGTCCGATCCCTGAGCCAAAACCACACGGTGAGTCAATGTTACCTCAAGGCCACGTTAGCATAATTCTCTCCGTCTCAACACGCAGACAGCAACTCTTCTTTAAAACAAATGCGTGTATTCACCTTTAATTGATCACACCGTGAATGATGAATGCACTTTAAATGTACGTCAGTGGTGATGAACTGGTTTAAACTGGTTGCTTCTCTGTGAATATAGATGATTTGATGAGAACGTATAGACAATATGTTACGTCGTCTTGCATCATGATTGGGACAAGGAAAACATTACAGTAATGTATATTTACACATCCACACTTCCATATAAATTGTACACAATCCAATGTGAGTGCTTTTATTGTGAATTCATCATACCTGTTGCGTCAGGGATTAGCCCTCCATGCGTGTATGCAGATTCAACCCTAAGATAGACAAAGTAGGTCTGTCCATGCGAGACAGTCCTTGTGAGAAGTTTGCCAAGTCACACAACGAGTTTAAATTGAGTCTTAATTGAGTGGTTGATTATGTGGGCGTTAAACTGTCAATAAGCCCAATAATTGCAGCACTCAGTCCTAATGCACTGCACTAACAGGACATTATGATGTGGTTTAGTTATCGTTAGGACTTGCACGACAAACCACAATTGACAGATTATGGTAGTAGGATAGAAAAGCGGGGGCAGTTACAAATTTAGATTCAATGTGGTAAAAGCCTTTTGTCCCCAGTATTAGGTACGCAAAGTGTCAAAAGAGAGTTCTTGGAGAATTTCTGAGCTCCCGAGCCTCTACAAAGAGAATGTGCCGAGTGAAGGGACAATAAGGAAACAACAGAATTGATATCATTTTGTACTCAAAGGTGGAGCATAGGAGAGTTCACTTGTGTTTTCTCTCTGGCCTGCAGTAAAATGAGTACTTTGTCTGAGCTTGGAGGATGCATCATGTTTGGGGTGCGTTCTCCAGATGGCTGACACATGTTGCTTTGCTCTCCCTTCGCTATCACTGGCTGTTTCACGGTAAGGTGATCTCCTCCAGCAATCCCAGCTGTAGCTCTGCCGCAAATTCCATGGTATCAGCAGTCCAGCCTTCCATGTCTCCTGTCCAAGAAACAAAATGTACCCCATTTGGCAAAAGATTCTACCTGTCCGATTTCACACGGCACAGAGAGCACATACCACTGGGACGTCTGCAGATGTGTGTGCGTGTGTTTGTGTTTGTGTGTGTGAGCTTGTGTCTTGGGTTATAGTATGTGTAAGGGTTGTTTAATCAAGCAGGCTTGCATGCGTGTATGTCTATGTGTATGTACTCTTCTTGTACAATTTTTACCAACAGGTTTGTAGTGCATGCATGATGGTGTGTATTTGTGTGTGTGCAAGCATGTTTACCCATGTGTGTGTGTTTGTGTGTGTGTGTGTGTGTGTGTGTGTGTGTGTGTGTGTGTGTGTGTGTGTGTGTGTGTGTGTGTGTGTGTGTGTGTGTGTGTGTGTGTGTGTGTGTGTGTGTGTGTGTGTGTGTGTGTGTGTGTGTTCGAGCAATTGGCTGAGAACATGTTCATAGTCAGCGAGTGTATGGTCCTGCAACTAAGGCCATGCACACTGCCTTTAGTCTTTAAATCATACTATAGATAAAAAAGAATTGCACTGCCTCCCAGAGATCCTCCTATATCTCTCTTTCCTTGCTCTTTTATCCATAGAGATTAACTTAATACATGGTGAGGAAACTGTGTAGTATTCTCCATCCCTCCTACCCTGATGCAATTCTATGCAGACTATTTCCCAACGGCAAATATATATGGCTTTCTGATACAAAGATGGAGCGATATTAAGTCCTTAGACATAATGTATTACTTCCAGACCTAGTTTTCTTGCTCCCTCTGTCTTTCTATCGCTCTCACCATATCTTGTTCATTCCAAGTAACTGAGCCGTAGACACAACACACAAAGCTTCCCAACATTACTCGTATTTATTTATTTAGCTCCACTTTTTACCTGCACATCTATCCTCACAATGTAGCAGGGAGACAAAGGAGAGAGAGAGAGAGAGAGAGAGAGAGAGAGAGAGAGAGAGAGAGAGAGAGAGAGAGAGAGAAGAGGAGAGAGAGAGAGAGGAGAAGAGAATGAGCAGAGAGAAGAGAGAGAGAGAGAGAGAGAGAGAGAGAGAGAGAGAGAGAGAGAGAAGAGCTCTGGATTCACAGAGAGGAACTGTATGCCAGTGTACTTTTTACACAACGGAGGAAAGAGAGAGGGGGAAAAACCCTTTAAAGGCATCCAATCGGAACCGCAAAGGCAAACAGCTCAAATAAAAGCAGACAGCAAGGAGTGAGATAGGCAGCATTGAAGGTGTACTAGAAGGTTAGCTCGGGGAATAATGATAAGCCCTGTCCAACCTGAAACATCTTCTGACATCCACTTGCTTCTTTTATCGACAGCACTGAAAGAAAAAGCAAATTTGCTGCGAGAAAGGGTTTATTTGTCTTAGACGCAAGTAATCATCCATTCAATTGACAACCATGCAGGCACCGCAGTGGCAACAAAAGGCCAAGACTCTTCTCCAAGAATGTTCATTCTGTTAGCCTCTTTTCAGCGCTTTTCTTTCACTCCTGTCAACCACGCCATTAGGCGTCTACTGTGAACATCGGCGGCTGAATGAGGGCTGAAATAAAAAAAGGGAACAGGTCTACTATATAAATCCCTGGTTGCTTTTTTTTAATAAAGAATCACATTTTAGCTAGCTAGCTAGCTACCGAGCACGCACGCACAAACGCACTCACGCACCCAGGCAAATTACGCAAGCTAGCTAAGTCAATACATACAATAAATAGGCTTTGTGTTCATTGATTAGCTGTCTCACTAACCTTCTAAATGGCTGACTTACTCAGACGATTCCCCAAGAAATGTCACTACAAGAAAATGCGTCTAAATGTAACCAAAGCGCATTTCCAACCCCACAGCATTGGCTACGGGGGTTCGTGCTGATGGTGTCACAGCACATCCGGCATTGATCGAAGGGCCCGGGCCGCGACAACCGCCACACTCAGAAACCGATCACTCAGCGATCACATTTCCATACCTCCGGGGAGGGGAGCGTGTCCCAGCCCTGAGAGGTGACCCAGCAGCTGGAGCACAGCTAGGGCTGCAGCGATCCAGAGGAAAGTGGCTCTTACTGGGGATGCGGCATATCTGCCGCCTTAATCCCTGACACAAAGCCTGGATGAGCAGCGCCTTTGTGTGAGTCGGCGTGAGGCGCAGGCTCCAGCACGCTCGCTCTTCTCTGTGTGTGCAACAGCAACAGTGTGACAGCTATCGAAACCCGGGTTACCATGAGAATATGAGCCACAACTGCAGGTACACGTTCAGATTGTACACATGCAGTCACACAGGCTAACGCATGCGTAAATGCAGGCATGCACCCAGATGCACCCACGCACGCACACACAAAAGACACATTCAAGAAAAAAACACGCACACACACATGCACGCACATACAAACATACACAATCACATGCTCACGTGTGCACATACACACACATACACACAAACACACACACGCACACACACACACACACACACACACACACACACACACACACACACACACACACACACACACACACACACACACACACACACACACACACACATTCTGACACACACACACACACACACACACTGTACACATTCCAGCATTTTTAATATCATGTAGGTCCTCAACAAACACATAGTGCCTGTAATAGAGACTAGGAGAGTCTGATGTTAATTATAGAAGTTGGCTTGTGTCGAGGGAACAGAGAGTTTAGGTAAGTATAGCTATGATTTTTAAGTGTCTGACACAGAACATGATGAAATTGAAAGGCAAGAGAGGCGTTATCATTTGTATTTTTATTATTGTACTAATTATACTTTTATACATATACGTGAATAATTTAATAATTTAGGGTCTTTTATCCATAATTCACCCAGGCATCCCAAATGCAGGCAGAATTGGCCTTTTAATGAATCCTGTCATGTTGCCCAGCACTCCCCAAGGCATCGTCATCTTGGCAGCCTCACGTTGGTACAGGCCAGCCACCTGTCACTCTATTGCTGCTGGTTCTCTATCCATCAAACAACCCCACCATTCCCTGGACCCTCCCCCAGACACCTGTGATTGGCTACTGCCATCACAGCTGTCATACTTACCGTGAACGTCAATTAAGTGGATGGGCCAAAAACACACAGTGAATTTCCTGTGGTGATTTTCTTTTCTCTTCATCGACATAGCTTAGACAAATCACCAGGCATTATTGTATACGATCCAATGTCTTTCACTTAATGCCATGTAGCCAAATACACGCCATAGCGTTTACAGTACACAGAGTAATTCTTATTATGTAGCCACATACAAGCGATCCGGTTTACTGTACACAGTGTTCACTTCCTGAACAGCATTATCCACGGTGTAAATCATGTCTGCCATGCAGTGTCAGGTCGATTCTGAGACATTCGTTTTAAATTGAGAACATAAAGGCACACTGATGCTGTTGCTAACCTGCCAACCGCTATGGAACCTTTAGCAACACAACAACAGTTAGCGAACATTACCTCATTTCAGCCAGCCACCAGAGGCTGATAATGCAGTTAAGGAAGTCTTCAATGCCAGCTATTGATATAGCGCGGATAATCTCACATTTCATTCCTGGATAAAATTCCTGGATAATTCAATAAACAGCAATTCAAAATTTATACAGGTGCATCATATAAAATAAATGAATATATAAATATATTTGTAGGGAAATCGTTGGATTTTCCAATTATGTAAATTGTTATCTTCATTTATATATATAAAAAAGTCAAGTCAATACCTCCTCTGCCGAAAGCTAACTGTTTCAAGGATTTGTAATTGATTTAATAATAGTTAAATATTAAGGGTGCGTGCTATAGTTGGCGGTAAAAAACAGCACACAATCTGGAGCGCTGAATGTGTCTGAATGTGTTCTGCCCTGGTGTTATCCATCCGACAGCCCGCCTCGTGATGATGGAGTCCGCCAGCCTTACCTCCAGAAATGCTTAGAACTCAATCAAATAACAATTGAACCGATTGAAGCCTGGTTATCTGGGCTGATAAAATCAGTGATTTGTCAAAATAATAAATAGCGGTACTTTATTTTTTCAAGAAAAAACGAAATATCTTCCAAATATAAATGCATGAAAATGTTTGCTTCAAATTTATTAAAGAATATATGTTGAACAACCAGGGTACGGCGACAGTGGTTATTAGAACCTGTGCAAAAATGTTCTTCAACATCGAAATTTAAACATGCCTCCATTCTTCCGTGTGATGGGTTGGCCCATAATAACCAGTACAAAACGGGTCGCACATGACAACACCACTCTCTGCTTTGTGACACAACCGTCAACAGCTGAACCGCGGCGCACACAAAAGGAGCCAATTTTGTGCATTTTTTTCCCCCCGATCATTCCCTTCCGGAAGCCGTCTTTGAAGTCAGCTGAATGTATTATGGGATGGAGCTGAGAGCTGAATGCAGTGGCTGGGGAGCTCTGTGGGCCTGCTATTCATGTCTGCGAGTCAGTAACTAAGGCGCAGCCTCTGCCATGGCCCAAGTATTCCATCGCGGCCCGCAAAAAACACTTTCACGCTCAACCTTCCAGGGTTTTCTACCCAACAATCATCATGTTCTTCATGGAGAAACAACCAAGGATATGAAGCAGGTACGATGGGGTGGAGGGAGTTTGTTAGGGTGTGCGATGGCCCGGATTGATGCTATAAGGCCACAACAGAACTCAGGGCCACCACCAGCCAATAACAGGGCTTGTTCTCTTTCTAAAATGGCAGCGGGGTTTTGTTCTGCTCCACCAAGAGAACAGAGCCTTGAAGGAGTTCCTGAGAACTTTTTTTTCACATGTCCCCCCATTCAGGAGAGGATTTTCCCAAGCCCAGTGTTCTCACACTTGTTGCAGCATCTCAAACAAACCTCCTATGGATTCCTCAGTGCTCAGAATTCCAATGGAGCGGGGGGAGGGGCATTAGAGGAGGGGGAGGAGGGGGGAGATAGAGGAGGGAGGGGGGTAGCTCTGGACAAAAAGAAAGAAAACCATTTTATAGAGATGCCATTTTTATTCGCTGCATCTCTGTGAATGAACTTAACGGAAAGCCCTCAGGAGCGTAGAGAGCAAGAGAGGGAGACGGAGAGGGAGAGAGAGAGAGGGAGAGGGAGAGAGAGAGAGCGAGAGCGAGAGCGAGAGCGAGAGCGAGAGCGAGAGCGAGAGCGAGAGCGAGAGAGAGAGAGAGAGCGAGCGAGAGAGAGAGAGAGAGAGAGAGAGAGAGAGCTAGGAGATGATGCAGCCGGGCTGTGCGAGCTGAAACCTCTCCCCTGGTGGGAAAATAGTGACCCCCCTAACCCACCCTATAGGCACACAAGTGCCTATAGGGTGAGGAGCATAACCTGCTCCCCCTCACCTGCATGAGGGAGGGTGAGAGCTAGAGAGAGAGCAGGGAGAAAGAGAGAGAGGGTTAGTGAGAGTGACTCCTCTTGGAGGGCTGTTTACAACCAGCCACCCTCTTCCTTGGCAGTGAAGCAGAGGAATAACAACGCAGAATGTTCTGGCTGGGGCTGCAGTCACTGCGCTATGGCCAGATCCTAATCACATCTCTAAGAGGGGACATGTGAGGCTGTAGCACCATATAGCGTTTTTGTTTGGCTTTCACGTTTGTTGACTTCTTGCTCTGTGGTAGATTGTGATGAAGGCATTATGAAGCATGAAGATGATAACGACAAAGGATTGTCACACCTGATAAGCATCACAAAGCGAAGAAAAAAAAACGTATCCATGGAGGCAGATACAGTGTGAGCCGCCTGGAAGTAGGGGTGCTTCTAACGCAGAACAACCCGATTCCCTCTCTGTATTGGAATCGTTTTGTGGTCAAATGTATTCAGTTCTGCTCCGGGAGACACCAGTGTGGTTGCATTTTGGAGTTGTTGTTCCCAGTTACGAAGTTGCTGCCTCGCACTCGCCCTGACACCCAAAACAAAGTGGCTTAGCAGCGCTGCTCCACCATGTTTGGTGGGCTGTTGGCAGGGGTGGCCGCACAGTAGTCTCTTCAGAGATGCTGTTTATTGAAAGGCCTTTTAGACGCTGTGTAGGAACCCGGTTCAATGGGTGCACAGCGCAGAGAAAGGCCCCCGAGACAATCTTTGTTTACGCCATCAGGTCAGAGCTGTTTTCTGACCCTCTCTGTTTCACACCCGTGTGTGTGTGTGTGTGTGTGTGTGTGTGTGTGTGTGTGTGTGTGTGTGTGTGTGTGTGTGTGTGTGCGTGTGTGTGTGTGTGTGTGTGTGTGTGTGTGCGTGTGTGTGTGTGTGCGTGTGTGTGTGTGTGTGTGTGTGTGTGTGTGTGTGTGTGTGTGTGTGTGTGCGCGTGTGTGTGTTCTGTCTGTCTGTCTGTCTGTCTGTCTGTCTGTCTGTCTGTCTGTCTGTCTGTCTGTCTGTCTGTCTGTCTGTCAAAGGGTGCTTCTTGTTTTACAAAAGCAATACGGTGTTTTCACACTTTGAACGCATCACTGTTTATGACACTGACGTGTCATGAACACAGATTGAACTCAACTGCTAAATCTTCATGGAGGCCCGATATCTTCTGTGTATTAAACATAATGAGCTTGGGGTAGCCTATGGCTCAGTTGTTATGATCACGTAGATTATTATCTGTGTTTGAACCAGGTGAACGTTGAGTCATCCGAGGGCTGCTCTGCCATTTCAAAATGAAATTAAGGCAGATTTGCAGATGCAATTTCTTTTACTCAGTGGGTTGGAAGAAAATAGGTTACTCACTAATGCATGAGCTCAGCACAGCAACTATAAATGGAGGTATGGTTCAGAGGCAGAACAATCATTCCAGATCGGCAGTTCCCCAGTTGAACTGGGGATGCCCCCTGAAGAAATGTAACTAACTTGTTTTCGTTTTAAAACACTACAGAGAGGTTAAAGGACAAACCAATGATTTGGATCATTTGGTTTTCTCTGCCTCAAGACGACCACACCATGAGGATTTGAGATAAAACCCTGACGAGACAGGAACGCTGCAGGGATACAAGCTCTGTGGCAGAGCATTTAACGGCAGCTCGAGAGCCCCGCAATTCAACTGTAGGTGACCCCTAACCACTCTAGAGAGCCTATACTAACTAAATGTAGGAGATTTTAAAGCAACATCTTGCATGATTCATTTTCATGCTCCCAAAGTACTTTAAAAGGAAGCAGTGGGCCTGAAATCAGACCTTTGCTTTTGCTTACATTTTATGCAACTTATTTACTTATTCACATGATGGAAACATTAACCAACAAAAACAATGTCCGTAATGTTTTTATTTGTATTTCAATTATAATAATAAACTTTTATAGAGAAATTCTGCAATGTTGCCATAAAGATGCCTTTTTATATAAGAAAACCAAGCCGGCATGATGCCGTGCTTTAAGAGCACGCCGGCATTGTGAAGTCAGAGGCGTGACAAATTAACAAAACATTGCCACCGTTGAGTATGACGTATAACATTTGTGTCGTGCCCCGACATTGCTTCCTAAACCATAACGGCGAGTGGCATGTTGAGGTGTGAAGGGACGTTTGCCAGCGGTGCAGATTTCTACCACTCTTCAAAAGCAAGCACGGTTGCAGAGATGATTTTTGGAAATCGAAACAACGGCCTTTTAATTATTAGGTCAATTCTAACTCGGAACAATTCAAAGCTTTTGGTGGGGCAGCAGAGAGAGTTGTGTTCTGGCTTGAGTCCTGGTTCAAGTCCTCGTTTGGCCCAGCTCTCCGTGGAAACCCAATGAGATCATGCTGTTACTGATACGTACTGATGTCATGCATTGTAATGATAATTCTAACCTCTGCCATCTCGTTCACTTGTCTCAGTAGGCCTGGGCACCGAGGAAACCTTCTTTATTTTCTCTCCATCTTCAGGAGAAAGACTTAGACAACGAGAAAATCAAGAGAAAATAGGGAGAAAGCAAGTTGGATAGGACAAGAACGTGGAAAAATCCCCCAAAAAAGGATGAGAATGAGAAAATGTAAGAGGTGTTTCCTGTTTCTCCATGTCTTTCCTTCTCTCGTTCTCTCCATGTTTTTGTTCTTATTTCTTAAATATGGATTCGCTCTTTTCTCTTTTGTTTCAGAGATGGAGAGAAAACATGCAGACCAATGCATTTAAGAAGAGCAGAAACTGATTTCAGAACAAGGGAATTCGAAAGGAGAGGAAAGAATTTTTAGAAAAGAAAATCGACAAGGGAGCAAACATTTATGGAGAGAACGAGAAAATTGAGAGAGAAAAAAAAAGGACTGATAGAAACCAAATCCTAACCCTAGAAGCAAACCCAAAACCAAACTCAAAACCTAAACCTAAACTAAACCCCGAAACCTAACCTAACCTAACCTGACCCATCTTACCTGAAAACGAATCCCAGAAACCAAACTCTAAAACCTAACCCTGAAAATGAAACCCCAAAACCAAAAGACAAACCCTCAAAGGAACCCATAAGCCTTAAACCAAAAACCAACCCTTTGCTTGCTGTTATCGTCCCACCACATGGAGCATGCTAATTATTGTTCAAATGAACAACACTGTTTCAAGTGTTTAGTGGTGGGCCAACGAAACATTAAAAAATTCAGTGTTGAAGAGAGGAAACGGTCCAGATATATTTAAATGTGTACAGCATCGCTCCTCTGAAACCAAGGGAAGGAAACCGACTTTTGAGCGCCAGCCCAGCCAGAATTTCCCCTTTAATTGGGTTCTCCGTGCGAGAAAGGGTTGCCAAAGCTCAGCCCTGGACACAAAGTCACACAGAAAGAGGATTGAGAAGGTCATTATTCAGAGGAACTGGGTAGAGCTTGGAGTGGCCCCCTTTTGGACCTTCTCAATGGGGCTTATTTCAAGCTGGATGGATGCACTTGTTCTGGCGAAGACGCATTGCTGACATTCAAACCGACAACATTCCTCATTGTTGAGACACAGCTGGCATACATCTTTTTATAGCCAGGAGAGGAAAAAAATACATCACCACCCGATAACAAACTCAGTGGCCTACCAGGCTTAGCGTAAGCTAAGCTAAGCACCAGAACAACTGTTTTAAAGAACGGCCCGAATAAACGAGCTGCCTGTTGTTGTTGTTGTTGTTGTTGTTGTTGTTGTTGCCTCGTGGTGTGTTGGTGGGCACCCTCACAGACCAACAAACGCGCCTTGTTAAAAGGGGGTTGCTGGTAGTCAGAGGTAGGCCTACGGGAGCAACAGATGGCTCGGGCCGAACCTGTCAGCGAGCGGGGGAAAGTGGGGAGACCCGCGGCGGCTGTGGGGAGGCGAGGAGCCTTTGGAGCGGACCTCCCAGGCAGCCCGGTTCGTTTGTGTTGCTCTACAAAGTGCCAAAACCTCCCCTGAGACCCGGGGACAGCTGTGCAAAAAAAACTTGTTGTTGACGCTGAAGAACCAAATTGTTAGTTGTTATTAATTTATTTTATAATTGTCAGCCGCTACATGTTGTGAAGAACGTTTTGGTGATATTTAAAATGCCTGGTCATTTTTGGGCTTATGTCTGTATTTTTCGAAAGGTGTTTGTTTTAACAGCCAAGTATGAGAATACGATCCTTGGAAACGGTGAGGTTAAGGGTGTCACGCCAAGCAGTTCATGCAAATATCATAATATATAACGTTCTTGTTGTAAACTGATACAACTGTGTCTAAAAGGTATTTGACTTGTGTCTCGTATAGAAACATTGCTTTCCCATCCATACATGCTTCTATGAATGAATCCACCACTTCAGAAAATAAATGAGACACAATTATTGCACATTGAAATGTCACAAAGTATTTGACAGTTCAAACATGCAAACGTGTTCCTTGGCTAACAACAATAAAAAAGGCATTAATCATAATGCCAGGTATTATTTGGATAGCATGTTTTGCTAGGTGCTGGCTCAACTGGCTTGGTAAGATAACAGTTGGTGAGGGAAGGTGTGACGAGTACACCTATTGAAAACACTCACACACAAGTATGCCCACACGCAAGCACACGCATGCACACACACACACAAACCCCCCCTCACACACACATATACACACACACTCATACACCGCACGCACACACGCATGCGCGCGCACACACACACACACGCACGCACGCACGCACGCACGCACGCACACGCGCACACGCGCACGCACACACACACACACACACACACACACACACACACACACACACACACACACACACACACACACACACACACACACACAGCCATCCTTCCTTGAACGCTGATTTGTTTTTCCCTCCTTCTCCGGCGCTGACGGAGGAGACAAAGGGCGGGCGGGGTGGTGCTGACGGAGGAGACAAAGGGCGGGTGGGGTGGTGCTGACGGGCGGAGGCGTGGCGCTTGTCAGGTGCGAACACCCGTGCGCAGGTTGACTGGAGCTCCGGAATGGGAGCGGGGCCAGGTGCACGGCCCCGGGGCCCCGGGGAGGGCTCCCTGCAGGTCCACATGGACACACCCAGCAGCCTCCAGGGGGCCGTGTTGAAATACTGCAGCCTGGGGGGTGGGGGGGGGGGCTTTACGTCTCACGTGGTCGTCTGTTCTCACAGCCGCACTCAAGACAACTCATGGAGGACTTCAGGAAAGCACAGGTGCGCACGCACGCACACACACACACACACACACACACACACACACACACACACACACACACACACACACACACACACACCACACACACAACACTACACAGACACATATACACGTAAATATATACACACATAGACGTACACACACCCACACACACACACACACACACACACACACACACACACACACACACACACACACACACACACACACACACACACATATACAGTAAATATATACACACATAGACGTACACACACCCACACACACTCACAAACACACACACACACACACACTCAAACACACACACATGCACGCACACACAGGCACATACATAGACATATCCACAGACACACAGAGACACGCACACCCACACACACATATACATGTACACACACACACCCATATTATTCTAAACGCTCAGAAATATACACACAAACATGTCTAGGCATAGACGCATACATAAGGCATGTGGTGCCTCACCTGGCGTGAGTCAGGCTGATTGGACTCTGGGGCTGGGTGCATCAACAGCCAGAGAACACAGGACCAACCAGCTGTAACCCCACAAACTAGAGGGAGAGAGGGACCTGTGACCGGTCAGCATGGCGCACCAATGCTGCTTGTTACTTATAAATAAAGCAGCCTACTGCACCATGACCGGGGTCCTGGTGTCAAGGAGCGAGGTAAAGCCAACTAGGGGCTGTGGGGCAGAGGTGGCCGCTGCCCTGGTGGACCCGGCAGCCTCTGGAGCCAGCAGCCTGGAGCCAGCAGCCTGGAGCCAGCAGCCTGGACCCCCAGCCTGGAGCCAGCAGCCTGGAGCCAGCAGCCTGGAGCCAGCAGCCTGGAGCCAGCAGCCTGGACCCCAGCCTGGAGCCAGCAGCCTGGAGCCAGCAGCCTGGAGCCAGCAGCCTGGACCCCCAGCCTGGATCAAGCAGCCTGGAGCCAGCAGCCTGGAGCCCCAGCCTGGAGCCAGCAGCCTGGAGCCAGCAGCCTGAAGCCAGCAGCCTGGAGCCCCAGCCTGGAGCCAGCAGCCTGGAGCCAGCAGCCTGGAGCCAGCAGCCTGGAGCCAGCAGCCTGGAGCCCCAGCCTGGAGCCAGCAGCCTGGAGCCCCAGCCTGGAGCCAGCCTCTAGCCTTCAGCCCAAAGCAGCCCAATACCCCACTGCGGGAGACTGGGACAGGGCCTCGTCACCTTGGTTGGCCCTCTGTCACCCACAAAGACATGGTGCATTCATTCACACAGACACACACACACACACACACACACACACACACACACACACACACACACACACACACACACACACACACACACACACACACACACACACACACACACACACACACACACACACACACACACACCGACACAGCAGACGGAGATGTTGTCGGCCTAGACTTTGTCTAACACATGGTTCAGCGGTTTGGACCAATCGGAGAAGATCACAAGAAATCAGTCAATTTGACATCCAGCCGTTGAAGAATAATGTGTGTGTGTGTGTCTGTTGTCCGTCCGTGCGATGTGTGTGGCAGATACAAAAGGCCCCGTAAGCAAACAAGAAGAACAGACGACGATGACTACTGCCTGACACACACACACACACACACACACACACACACACACACACACACACACACACACACACACACACACACACACACACACACACACACACACACACACACACACACACACACACTGTCTTTCCTAACCCCTCCTTCTTCTCCTTCATCCCGGTTCCCTGGGTAACTATTGTTAGCAATCCCTGATTAAACATCTTTTTTTTTCCGCTGGGTAATTCTGCAATCGTGCCGTAACACATGGCCCAGCCCAGCCCAGCCCGGCCTGGCCTTCGCCGGCCAACCCTTGCTGCTGGAGCTCCCTCTAAGCCACAGGCAGCATCAATCACGTCCCACGGGATAGGAGCTTAGTTTCAGGAGCAGCCACCCCCGCAGCCCCGCACCCCCGCACCCCCGCACCCCCGCCAGGGAACCATGATCACCACGTCTCCTGTAAGGTCAGGCCGACCCGGGGAGGGGATCAGAGAGACATGCTGCTGGAGGAATCCTCCACACACACAAGTGGGTCAGCCACCACCACCACCACCACCGCCACGGTGGTGGTGGTGGTGGTGGTGGTGGTGGTGGTGGTGGTGGTGGTGGTGGTGGTGGTGGTGGCTGACCCACTTGTGTGTGTGGAAGAATTCAGGTGGTGCGGACAGATTGTTACTGCAAATAGAAGAGCCGCACATTCTGCACAGGCGGGCGTGTGTGTGTGTGTGTGTGTGTGTGTGTGTGTGTGTGTGTGTGTGTGTGTGTGTGTGTGTGTGTGTGTGTGTGTGTGTGTGTGTGTGTGTGTGTGTGTGGGGGGGGGTGTTGGGGGAGACAGCGGTGCGGTAAGAGGGGGACTGAAGCCCCTCCCCCATGATCGTGGGCGGCTGTGTGTGGTGGGGAGCTGGTGGGTGCAGTTCGGCGGTCCCTAATCTCTTGAGTCTGTCTTGGTGCTGAGGCAGAGCACAGCCTCTTCCCGGTTTCCCCCGGACGGTTAGGACAGCGTGGCTGACAAGCGACCTGACCTTATCTGTCCTTGGAACAGTGGAGGCTGTTGTAATATATTCCTCCGTTGATTCCATTTTTCATCCTATGAATTTTAACAACTTTTTTTTTTTCCTCCGGTCCTGCAAACGTGCTGTCCCTCTGCCCTCTCTCTCTCTCTCTCTCTCTCTCTCTCTCTCTCTCTCTCTCTCTCCTCTCTCTCTCTCTCTCTCTCTCTCTCTCTCTCTCTCTCTCTCTCTCTCTCTCTCTCTCTCTCTCTCTCTCTCTCTCTCTCTCTCTCTCTCTCTCTCTCTCTCTCTCTCTCCTCTCTCTCTCTCTCTCCTCTCTCTCTCTCTCTCTCTCTCTCTCTCTCTCTCTCTCTCTCTCTCTCTCTCTCTCTCTCTCTCTCTCTCTCTCTCTCTCTCTCTCTCTCTCTCGCTCTCTCTCTCACTCTCATTCTCTCACTCACTTTCGTTTTCCCTCACTCTGCCTCTCGCTATATTGTACTCTCTCTCAAGGTGTCATCCTCTCTCGCTCACGTTCTCGTCCCCACTCGCTCGCTTTCAGTTTCTCCCAATCTATCGCCCCCCCCCCCCCCCTGGATATGAACTCCTCTTATTACCACCGTTCAAAGCAGGCCCGTCAGTGTGGGGACCTGTGGTGGAGACAAAGCGAGGAGCGTTCCAAATGTCCTCTGGCCCTGGTTATCTCGTCAGCGCTCCACAGGTTTCTCCTGCGAAAACCAGATTAGACTCCCGCCCCGACACCGCGCTTAGACGCCCTCTCGCTAACGAGGACAAGCTATTCCCAGCACACCTCCATTGGTACGCATAGTGTGAGGAGAGGGGCCCTAACGAGGCACCTTGAAAAGGTCCTGACAAAACCATTAATACATCAGTAAATAAGAATACTGTTTATTTAATAATTTTGTTTTATTTTCAGGGACATTTAAAAGTCTTTTGACAATGCATCAAAAACAGCAGACCGATACAGGGGACTTATTTATACTAAACTTAAGCGTCCCTGAACCAAAATGTGTTACACGTCTGTTTGAAAAGACAGACTTTCTAAAAAAAAAAGAGAGAAATGAATACACTCGTCAAAAGCTGATTATTAGCTGAACCATTCTTCCTCGCCTCTCTCGGGCGGTGAGAACGAGGCGAAGGAGCAGGAAATGCCAACAGCGTCCATCAGGATCCATTAGTAGTCTGTTACCAATTACCGGCGACTCTGGGGTTGATTAAAAGAAATCAGCAAGCAGCGGGCACACACCATTATGCTAATGGCAGCTCATTTGGAGTGCAGGGAGAAAGGGGAGGATTTGGACGGCTCCTCTACGGCGCTGGCTGCTTGGCCAGAGGGAGGCGGCTGCTTGGACACCGTGCTTACAGGTCTGCTGGACCGGTGGCAGTCCACGGATCAACCCCTCGATGAATCGAGCCGCGGAGCGAGAGCATTACCACATTATGACAGATTATTCTCACCAGAACAGATCCCACCCAACACGCTTTACGGCAGATATAAACGGAAACAAAAAAAAACACAATAAATTTGAAACGCAGTGAAAAAAACAAGCAAATTTTATCCTAAGGTCCCTAATCTCCCACTTCCTTTGTTAAATGAGAAATGGCCTGGGTGCTTTTCAGTGAGCGTAGCTGCCAGTCTGGGCCCCTGGCGGGCCCCGACAGCACTGGAGCACCTGTTGGCAACAGCCTCTCCTCGCCATCTGATCGACAGGCTCCAGTTGGAGGGCTTGGACGCGGCACAGCCCCATTTTTAGCCCTCACATCTGCGATTCTCCGCCCTGCATTTTCCAACTGAAAAATCCCCCTTGGCAGCTCCCAGATCAGCCTCAGCTGTCGGAGTGCCCCTGGGCCAAGGCAGGCTGGCTGTGCGCTCCAGCTGCAGGCTCTGCTCATGGGGCCCCGGAGAAGGGCACTATTGTCCATTCAGAGGGTTCAGTGTGTGAGAGGTCAGATGGGGGAGAAATCGGGCTGAGGCCTGGCAGGAAGTGAAGGTGGCGCAGCTCTTTGGGTTTTTTTTTTTGGTGGGGTGCAAAGAGCTGAACAAATAGAATAGCATGACAGGGGCGGGGGAGGGACTACACACACATGACGTTTTTAGGTCAGCCGGAGTTGTTGTAGAATTGTGTAAAGGACAAATGAAAAAATGATGTTCACTTTTGAAATATGTTCATCTTCTACTGCAGATACTGAAAAAAAAAAACTGTCACAAACGTTTTTTTTCCGTTCTTTTCTGTCCACTGGCTCCGTGGCCCTCGATGGCGCAGAGAAAAAGTTAAGATACTTTGTGCTGAGTGTGGAGGAGCAGCACTTTTGTGGATGTCGAGATGAATCTTCGGTCTCAGTCAGTTAGGGGGCTCGCGGCCGGAGTGGGGAGCTCACTCGCCTCAGGCCAAGGGCACCTTGGAGCACCCAGAAGGAATCAGGAGGTGCAGAACAAATTGGAGAACAAACAGTCACCCTGGTCCTTCGCCTTATCCTTCATCTACAAAGACAAGTCGCTCTGGGGGGCAGCCGGGGCCCAACAATGGCCAATAACACACACGGTTATGGTACTGCGCTGACACACAGTTCACACATTGATCGTTTATCAGCTGGTTTTAACCGTTCTCGCCATGGGGCGGAAGTAGCCAACGTGTTTGCGTTTTGGTTTTGTTTATAGGAAAAGGAAAAGAGGTGACTGAATAATTAAAGTTTTCGTTGTGTACAAAATACCAGGGAAATTGTACATACTTAAACTGAATAATTTATTAAAGATTAAATCAACTGCATGCATTGATGTGTATAATCATCTCATCATGTATGTAACGGCTTCACCAGGAACCCCTGCTGGGATCCTGCTGGGGCGTTTAGAGGAGCAAAGACGTCTTCCAGGGAAGTCATTAACAAAGCAATCAGTCAGAGAGCCGCAGGAGGAGAACCTCTGCTGAGACACTATCAGACAAACACAAAGGAAAGAGTAGGTTTATGTTTTAAGCAAGAATATTTGACAAGGAAAATAGGAAGATGATTCAGCATTCAGGCAACCTCAGGCAAACAATAACCAATTGTCACAGCAGGCAACTCATTTTAACACAAAAACCGGCTTTTCCACCAGCTCACATCATAGCAGCTTATCACAGCGGGCCTCGCATTCATCCTGAGCCTGCCCACTGAGTGCACCCCGACTGAGACGCAGCAGCTTACATGATGAGGAATACACTGGGGCTCGGAGATTCCTCCACATTCGATGCTTTTCGGGGAGGAGGGGGGAGGGGGGGGGGGGGGTGATGCTGAGCTCCGAAGGGCAAAGTCTACGTCTGCAGACATAATACAGCTAATTATTCCTGCACACATCGCTTCTTTTCAGCACGCAGACAAAGACCTGGGAAAAGCAAGGCCTCCCTATGTTAGTTGAAAAATACTGAAGCGGCTTGGGGGAATTCTTTTTCAAAGCCTAACGAGATGCATGAGAAAGAGGAAAGAAGCAATTACTGTCGGACAATGCACAATTGCTATGTATATTTTCGAGCGGTACCCAAACAAGGTCACCCGTTTTTTTTCGTATATCCATCCACATATAATGGAGGAAACATTCCCCTTTAACCATTAAGGGAGAGCTATGGACCACCGTAGATGGAAAAGTCTTTTGTTGGTCAATTTCCTCAACTCTCTCCAATTAGTGACAGAGCGAGAGAGAGAGAGAGAGAGAGAGAGAGAGAGAGAGAGAGAGAGAGAGAGAGAGAGAGAGAGAGAGAGAGAGAGAGAGAGAGAGAGAGAGAGAGAGAGAGAGAGAGAGAGAGAGGGCAAGCGAGAGAGCCTTAGAATAATATTTCGGGTCACTGTGTTTGGTCAATAGTCAAGTGAAAGGGGGCCCATGCAGACATAGTGTGCTGGAGGATTAAGAACCAAAATGGTGTCTGAATAACAGACAAAGTGACCTTTCCATCCACTGCATCCGGCAACTGCTAATCAGGCCCAATTACCGAGGCCTCCTAGCCACAATTCACCTAATCCTGTTGTGGGACTGGGAGCCAGATGTAATTACCGCACTGTGATACCTTGACCCTGGGCCTAGCGGAACTAAGCCCAGGAGTGAACGGCCGCTGCCAACTTTAGCTCTGTGTCCAGCTCGGACAACCAGAGCCTTCCCACTCAGTCACTGTTGGAGCACCACCTGTTTCCCCCAGCTATGGCCTTCTCCGCTCCCCGGACATCCAGCTCATTAGCACTGCTTATAATTTGAGGAAAAGACCAGCCTTTGGGCTGCTCCTACGCCATAAAGACCCCTGTGAGGGAGCCTCCTAACTGCGCGATTGCTGCGGTGCTTCAAGCAGCACAACATCAATAAGAGCCCCACAAGAAAACACGTCATCTATTACTCCGGAGGAATTTTCCCAGTCTGTCGCAAACAGACACACCGAAGAGCCCTCTGTGACTGCAGCAGAGCAGCGTCATTGGGAAGGGATGTGGTTTTCAGTCGTGACAGGATAGCTATCAGCTGAAAATCGCTCTGACTTGTACAACGCAGCATTTTTTTTGTTGCTGAGAAAGCGACACTGTAATGCAACGGGCGACTTCATTACCTTGAAGCTTCCCAGAGCGCCAGGCCTGGGCCCGCAATCACACAGAGAGGGAAGACGGTGGGTTCTGTCTTCTGAGTCACTGCGGCCGCTGAGGGAGTCACAACAATCGAAGGCTCACATTGCTTCTGCACGCACACACACACACACACACACACCCCGCCATAGAGACACACACACACACACACACACACACACACACACTCGCACACTCGCACACACACACACACACACACACACACACACACACACACACACACACACACACACACACACACACACCCCGCCATAGAGACACACACACACACACACACACACACACACACACACACACACACACACACACACACACACACACACACACACACACACACACACACACACACACACACACACACACACACACACACACACACACACACACACACACACACACACACACACATGCATACATAGGCCCATATATGCATGTATAGATACATATATATATGCATATGTGTACACATCCATACTAAAGCTCACTGTAACTATATACTACATACTGTAACTTTTTTGCGTAGACACTTACGGCCCAGGCACGCTGTGGATCTCTAGGCCATTGCTTTCAGACAGGTCAAAGCTTAGTTTATACACCCTATTGGTCTACACAGTATAAATAAACATCCAAAGTTAATCCATCCTCAACTTGATGCAGTGGTATATAACCTGTGACCATCACGTTTGATCTATAAACATTTAAAGTTCCATAATTAGTCCCTTAAAACATAACTGTTGCTGTTGAACAGACATTGATCCCTTATGATAATGACAAGGTGGATATACTAATAACAGATACGACAGGTGGAATATATGCATTAAAGGAGATATAATAAGGCAGATCTTCTTTGGTGACTTTCCACTCACAGATTTCCTTTTCAACAGTGTAAGTAAATCTTCATTTAACGTCTGCTAGCCGGTTCATATTGCTTCCCCACAGCCTGCCTCCTGCTCAAACTTGCTCCAACGTATCTTGATTTAAGCAGCGCTGGGAGATTAATATCCAGCCACTTTCTTTACAATTCTAAAGCCTTCACACATGGGATTCTTCCAAGACTTCTTTGACTTTCCAGAGGCTAATAACCAGCGTCAATTGTGCTTTTAGAACGGCTGAGGTTGTTAGTTGGAGGGGCTGCACTTGAATTATCAGCTATTTTAGAAAAAATATAACAAGCTAAACCGAGGTCAAGGTAAAGTAGGTCTATATCTTGTCTCCATCAAAGTTGGATAAAGAGCAGGGATGTAAGACCTCCCTCACAAATGTATATATCGTGCAATAAAATGGTGAAATGGTCTGATCTACTCTTCTTTACATGCAACCAAGACCTTAGTCTCACCCTGAAAAATAAAATAAATTCCAATTCAAGAAAAAAGTATTTGGTTACAAATAAACAGCCAGGGTAGGAAATAAATTAGAAGTATTCGTTCAAATTCCCCATACACACCAACAGCAACAAATAAATCAAATGATCTGACAAAATGAAACAAACGAGACAGTGGCGCCTGAAATAATTCTACTGAATAATTTCCTTCAGCCCTAATGATATGAATAGACGGCCTTACTGTCTGTCTACCTAGCTACCCGTCTACCTGCATGCACTCTTATTGTGAACTCATTGCGCATTACCAGAGACTTCCACCAGGCTAGCAGCCCTATGGATAAAGCTAGCTAGCTAGTCACGATTTTTGAGGGCGTGGCTTTGGAGGTTAGATCCAAGGGGAGGGGGGATTTCGGTGGGAATAATAAATAATAATAAATAATCCAGTTCAGTCTAGTTTATTTCTCCAAACGGCTGTACCCCAGGCTTCAGGTTAAAGGACAGCAAAAGTGTTTCCATTCAGCTGAGTCTTCATTCATTTTTTGCACAAAGCATTACCATATCAGCCAAGATACGCACGCGACTTTGCTATTTAGACAAATATTGTCTGACATAATGACAAGTAAGATAATAATCACGTGTCATTATCGCCATCATTTACTGTATGTTGTATTCAGTAGTTAGGCACACTTCTCTACCACATAAAAAAGTAAACCCCCTAACCTTTATATGCTTGGCCAATAATTTACATGTCATTGCCAAATTGACATACTGAAATATGCAGTTCACAATCCGTTCAAAGCTCCCTTTCAAAAAACCACGATGACACTTTCGATATGAAATATTGACAGCTGCTGTGTGCGTGAAGGTCATGCCATTTTATCACAATAGTACAAAGACAGCTTTCTCAGTCAGGGCTTTGGCACTCTGAGACAAATCAATACTCTTTGACATTTGTAGCGAGGTGCAGGGTGGCAGGGGCAGGACCGCAGCGGGGACAACACAAAGCCGGAGCTCTGGAGACCTGGCCCCCGTGTGACCATTAGCTCTGAGAAGGGCCCCACAGGGCTCCAGGCAGGGGGGTGGTGAAATGCTCGGTGGGGCCTTTCATCTACCCGGCTCTGTGAGTGGCATGGGGGCTGTACGAATAAATAACACCCACATGCTTGATGCTTCCACACACCACGCACGCACGCACGCACGCACGCACGCACGCACGCACGCACGCACGCACGCACGCACGCACGCACGCACGCACGCACGCACGCACGCACACACACACACACACCACACACGCACACACAACACACATCACACACACACACACACACACCACACACACACACACACACACACACACACACACACACATACACACACACACACACACAATACATTGTTGAATACAATACAACAATAATTTAATGCAAAGTTCAAGGAGTGAATCAAGATTAGGGTTATTGGTACTGTTTGTTTGAAAAGGAAACCTGGAAATGTTTCCTCAACAGATCAGAGGAAATCCTCTGATTGGTCAGAATTAGTGTTAAATCGATATTTCCCACACAGAGGCAGGCACGCAGTCACCAAAAACACATCTTCTCACGGTATTTCCCTCACTAATAGTTGACGGATGGCTACGACATTTGTCAAATTAGGGTACTCTCAAATTATAGCTCTTAAATCTTCCATACAGCAGCGGTTAGGAAATTAGAATGTGCTTAACAATATCACATATAAACTGACACATAGTCCAACAATGTTTGTGGGGGTTTATCTGACTATAAAATATAGCTGTTTCCCGTAAACTTAGTGGCTTCCTTTATCACCCGATGCTGAGTGAAGGCGTCACAGACTTTGCGTGAGATGATGGATTTAGTGGCCGTCGTTGTGGAACGATAGGGATGACCTTGGTTTTTATCAGCTTCACACAGAATATGTACCCATTATTGACTGTGTTCCAACCAGAAGGTTTGTAACAGGGACCTGCTATTTTCAAGGTTTGAGAGTGCTTTTGTTTTTAAACATTAACTTTCAATATGTCATCACACAACACTTTATGTTTTGCTGCCAAACAAAATGTCCATTTCAACGCAATCACAAAGATTGATGATCCTTCAAATCAAAAACTCATTCCTCACCTTTCCCAATCACATTCAAAGTAAATTGTTTGAGATACTTCTCATTTTTTATTTAGAATAAACGTATTTATAATACAGCATCTGACAACAATCGTTTTTTATCAGGAATTCTTGCAGTTCTTGGGAAAAATGTGGAACTCATGGAGGTTGATCGAGTTCCTCAGTTCCCAACTCTTCGTAATTTAGCTAGAGCTGCTGCCACGGGAAGGGATTGATTTTCTTCCACAGGAACATTACTGATTCTTGTGCCGAGGGTATTAAACTCAAATCATTGTTTTCTATTGTTTGGCATGTCTTATTGATTATCTCCTGGGTTTCACTGGTCCGAGTGAAATATTGGAGCCCCAACAGCTCGGCACACACAGAATCGAATCCATTTGAAAACAAATAACTTGTGTGCACCTGATACAAAATATGTGTCTCGATAACAAAGCTTTTAATCTGTGCTGTGGCAGTGAATAGTGGGTTGAAAGCTCCAGAAATACAACCAAAGAGTTTCATGCAAACCGAACAGGGCTGTGATGCTAAAGCAGAAGCTATTGAAGAAGGGTAGCCACACATGCTATTAGGGCACATGTGAGGCTATCGCAGAGTGTAAACGGCATTAGAATACAGCCCATTGTGGTGTTAATAGAGAAGCCATGGTCTGTTCAATTTGAACCATTTGTCTACATGTCAAAAGCATACATTTCCTTGGTCTGTCCACTGGTCATTACAGAGCAGTAGGGCGAGACTGACAGTGTTTTCAGTGAAAGGTGTTCATTTAGCACAGTGGAAAAGGTTGTTCAATTATTGATGTGTTATTCAGAATTCCTCATTGTTCCCAAACACCCCCAGTAGAGCGAGAGAGAGAGCGAGAGAGAGCGAGAGAGAGCGAGAGAGAGAGAGAGAGAGAGAGAGAGAGAGAGAGAGAGAGAGAGAGAGAGAGAGAGAGAGAGAGAGAGAGAGAGAGAGAGAGAGAGAGAGAGAGAGAGAGAGAAGAGAGAGAGAGAGAGAGAGAGAGAGAGAGAGAGAGAGAGAGAAGAGAGAGAGAGAGAGAGAGAGAGAGAGAGAGAGAGAGAGAGAGAGAGAGAGAGAGAGAGAGAGAGAGAGAGAGAGAGAGAGAGAGAGAGAGAGAGAGAGAGAGAGTGAGAGAGAGTCCCTAAGGACATTACAGCATCGCTGTAATGCCAGCGTCTCTCTTTTGCTCTCTCTCTCTAGAATTGTGCTTATGGCGACAGGTCACACATCATGGTAGAGATAGTTGGACCTTGGATACAAATCTATACCTTGAGATGTACGAGTCAGTGACTTTCACTCTTATGTTTCAGGACAAGCTCCTCACAGGGGGAGAAACGTCCCCGTTTTATGAGCCCCCGCATCTCTGCCTTCACAGAGAAAAGGGAGCGTTTTTCATGACATCTGCCCAGAAGGCATGACATTACTGGTATGAATTTTTTGATGTAATGCAAACCTACACGGTGTGTGCGCAGACTTTATCTGCAACCCGCATTCTCCTCATGGCTTAGAGCAACACGCGGGGAGGCACGGGCACCCCCCAAAACATTTATTGCATGTTAAACCATTTACTCTCCCTTCTCCGGTTTCCCAATCAACTGCGTAAATTCATCACACTGCAGGCTTGAGCCACGTATTGATTCGCCAAAGGGTCAATTATAATTGCATATGCTAAGAAATGTTTTAGTGTCTCTCTTTGATAAAGGCGCAAACAATTCAACAGACTTTTATAAAAAAAAAAGATAACAAATATTGATGGGCGACTTTGAAGGTATATGGCAATGCAGGAGTTCGTAAAAAAGAAAGCATACACGGCAGAGACTAACAGGTAATTAATTAACCATGCCCAGAAGGCAGCAGATGACAGCCACATTTTAAGGATTCTATTACAAGGTGTTGGATTCCATGCCTGAGGGGCCCCAGCCACAGCGCAGGAATCTCTCCCTCAAATCAGATACATGATAAATATTCAATGACACGTGGGCTTATGGGTAATAACAGGCTCTGTTTCCCTCAACCTGATGGCAGTGGGGGGCTCGATGGAGGCGCAACGTAATACACATCCCCCAAACCAAAAATGGGCGAGCGAGTCTGCATCAATACCCCCTCGGGATTCACCCTCTGATCTCCAAACCAGAGACGCCAGCGTCGGTAAGCGATCCCCCCATCGCACACTGGTCTTCTTACAGGTACAAAGAAAGAGTGTTGATGCAGTGTGGAGCAATTTCGTTTCACAGGAGGAAAATATGAAAGTGTGTGATCCCACAAAATGGTTATACTTGAAATGATCATTGTGTTGTGGTTGCATTCATATTTCAGGTTAAAATAACAGAAATAATGGTGTGTTGGCCATCTTTGTTCTGCTGCCTTGCTCTCAGGGCTGGCAGAGCTTTGTGTTTGTCTTCCCCAGTTCTTGAAGTCTCTCTCTGACAGCCTGATCAATAGCACAGATTACTGCATGCTGTCAGCTATCGCCTTTCCCTCAGAACTGGATACGTGAGCTCCAGTAGGTCTCAGGCTAGAGAGAGAGAGGGGGGGAGAGAGAGAGAGAGAGAGAGAGAGAGAGAGAGAGAGAGAGAGAGAGAGAGGAGAGAGAGAGAGAGAGGAGAGAGAGAGAGGAGAGAGAGGAGAGAGGAGGGAGAGAGAGAGAGGGGAGAGAGGGGGAGAGAGAAAGAGAGAGAGAGAGAACGAACGAGAGAGAGGGAGGGGAGAGAGAGGGAAAGAGATAGAGAGAGGGGGAGGAGAGAGAGAGAGGGGAGAGAGAGGGAGGAGAGAGGGAGAGAGAGAACCCGCGAGAGAGAGTGAGAACACAATCTGTGCTTGTTGCTGTTCACACTCAACTGTCTAGACTGGTTTAATTGAACTCGCGGAGGATTTGTCAGTATGTGTTTTTGTAATGCAGTAATTACTGCAGTATTGAACAGCAACAAAGGACAAAACACCGGTTGATACAGAAACAAGCAGATTGTTGTGAAACACTGGATTATTCAGAGTTAAACGACTAATTTCCTTTCTCAAACAAACGGAATACAATTCTTTGATGCAGTGAGGTGGATTGACTGTGAACCACTTTCCTCCTGTACGAATGAGGAGCGGTATGGTGATGTGGACCAGCCCCCAGGCAGGCACTGGCCTCGGTGCTGACCCTCATTAAGTCACCAGACAGAGCCACTTGACCGCGGGGCAGAGTCCTTGGCGGCGGCGTCTTCTGCCGATGCAGATAGGCCGTGATTAACGCCGCTATGCTGTAGGGGCGGCTTTAAGACAAACCCCCTTGGCCAGATGTCAGCCCCACGTCTAGTGGCGGTCTATAGAGTGTGCAGTGGTTGATTGCGGCTGAGTGTGTTCATTTGATTAGCACAGTGTTATTATGTTTGGATTGCCAACGTATTCTGGGATGCAGATCGGAATTTTGTCTGAAGGAGTGTGTCGCAGGCAGACATTCATACATATGCACACACACACACACACACACACACACACACACACACACACACACACACACACACACACACACACACACACACACACACACACACACACACACACACACACACACACACACACACACACAGGTATTTGGTATTCTCTCTCTGAGAGCCTGATTGCTAGTAGCATAGCCTCAGAAATATAATGGCAGAAAGAAAACACATCCATAATTCATGGCCAACCTCCTCTTGAAAGGTAATTACTGGGATATGATTCGACTGGCTGACATTTGTCGCCATGTGACTTGTCAAACCCAGGTAATCACACATGAGGCTGTTTCTCTTTGCTTGTAGTTTCAGCACTCAGATCGTGGTCAGGGGCATGCCAGACCTGTCACACATTTTAACTTTACGGTACTCAACAGTACTGCAACAGTGATTAGTCCTACTCTCAGATTAGCATAGATCCCTGACACAGCCCCATGACATCATGTTATCCGTTGCCTTTGAAACACAATGGATTGCCCTGAAGACACTGGGACTGGTATAAGTTTCACTGTATCGATGGTGACCAGAAATGGCAAAATGACTGATATGCTGTCAGGCAGGTAAAGCATCCAACAGTGAAAAATGTGGTTGACGTGCGTGAGACTTTGAGCTTGCTTGGCTTCATGGAAATGCCCCATTTCTCCTACCAGTGCTACCTGTTTGAAAATATAAAACAGGTAGCACAACTATTATATTACAGACTTTGTTGAGTTTGGTTTTGGAATACCCATTCCTCCATTGTGTGACTCATTGCACATATTTAAATCTAGAGTCCCAAGTGACATATTCAAACGCATGCCGATTCCTGTGGTAACCGCTAACCTTTGACCAATTGATCTGTTGACCTTAGGAACTCAGCCAGGTCTAAGGAGGAGGTGACAGAAAGCGGTTTTAGTGTGCGTCGCCAGTAGCCATCGACGGGATATATTACGCATGCATTGCCTCTACACTATGGACACCGAGTGTGTAAAGAAAGATATCCAATCACAAGGGTGGCGGGATTGTATTTGGAGTAAATGTCAGGACTGTCACATCTGTGGCCATCGCGGCTTCGTATCCAAAAAGCACTGCGTTGCATTTCGAGGGGAGCTTGTCACTTCAGCTAAGCTCAGGGGCTAATGAATTCAGGAGCAGTACTGCTGAGGGGAAGGTAGCAGTGCTTAGCCATGCTAATGAGTTACGCCTGCTTATCTTAACACGTGTTGCCTAGCAATATTATAATCATTATTTAAAGTTTTTCAAGCAAAGGTATCGTTGTAAGCGACTTCAGGGGGAACAAGAGCATTTGAGTGCCGTTTGATTACGGATTTTTTTGATGAAATAATTTGGACGTTAAGTATTGTTTTTTGAAGAAGAAAATACAATAAGCTGAAAATTTTGTTTGTATATTCGTTTTTCCATCAATATTGATGACTATTAATGGCAAAATCTTTTCTGAAATGGCCTCCAGTGTTGATGTTACCATATGAATGGCCTAACATTTGGATAGTGACTCAGTTTTCATTAAGTTAATGAACCAGACACCATTGTTGAGCATATCTTTTGTCAGGGAAAATATAAGACAAATAACAGAATGGAATAAAAGACAGATACAATACAATATTAATTTCTCCCCCCAAAGGGCTGACTGAATACAAATGTGTCGCGATACGATTGCAGTCGCGGTGGACGGTACGAAGGGACCTGCCACTCTCATCAACAATCACCCAAGCATCCAATGTGTTGGAGATATGTATTTATTTTACTTTCCCATCATTGGCCAGGTTTACAAACATAAACAAGTCAGCGCAGCAAATCCTTCTGAAGGGCACTCCAAACCGCTCTGGAGGTGGAGAGCTGGGGCTGAGTGTGATGGGAACGCATGGTTGTTATGATGGCCATTGTTACTGCTCTGCTTCAGAGCTGTATATCAACTCTGAAAAAAACACACGCAGTATTTCCATTGTAAAAGAATACAGGTTAGTCAAAAGGGAAATCAAAATGAACACGACTGAATTGTTTGTGCCTGCAATTACCGCAACTGAGAGAATATCGAAAGTAACAACGCATATGATTATATCCAACATTGTGATCCTCCCAGCGATTGCTGACGGCCTCCTGGGCTGTAGGCCGTCCGCGGTCGGTTCACCATGAGAGAGGCTCAGCAGAACGCTGGGACACGGGAGCTACAATCGGATATAATATATATCATTCTGTTGGCGCAAGACACCTCTGATAAGACAGCAGTGTTGTGTGTGTGTGTATGTGTATGTGTATGTGTATGTGTATGCGTGCGTGTGTGTGTGTGTGTGTGTGTGTGTGTGTGTGTGTGTGTGTGTGTGTGTGTGTGTGTGTGTGTGTGTGTGTGTGTGTGTGTGTGTGTGTGTGTGTGTGCGTTGTGTGTGTGCGTGTGTGGCGTGCGTGCGTGTGTGTGTGTGTGTGTGTGTGTAGGCCGCATATTGTCATCTGCTAAGACATATGAAAATGATTTTGGAGATCCATCAAACTAAATCCAAGATAGATACACAGACAACGTGAACAGGCATATTATTCTACTTAACGTAGCGTGATGACTGTAGAGTGAGCATTTACTGAACTGATGGGATTTGTCAATGTTTTGATAGCATAAAGAAGCAGGCAGCCCATTTCGAAATATATATATTTTAAATGTTTCCTCAACGTTGTTCATTCTCATTAACAGTTTAAGATCCACTTATTAGCAGATTAATTTACCGTCGTTTTCATCTTTGTTGGAGGATACTATTAAATATCAGGATCAATCAGCTGCTCCAGAGGCTTCCTATCAGATCACACCAGTGATACATGTAATTGCTTCCCAGATAACAGCTTCTTCAAGCATCAATTAATGTTGGATTATAGTCAAATATGCTAAATTAAAAATTTCAATCATCGCTTACATGAAGTGTCCCACAGCTTATCTTCTGGGTTTGTTGCTTTGTTTGTTTTTCCCCAGAATGAAATAATTGAGGATTTTTTTTGCCCCACTAATCCTTTTACAAAAATGGCAGCCCTTAATTAACGCTTCACTCATAAACGAGGAATTGATATTCACCACTGCTCTTCTCTCTGGATGGGAAAAACACGGCCCTATTACCATTCGAAAGCCGAGGGCAAATTAACCCCTGCATGATCTCCAACAGTGTTGGAGACACTGTTTTATTGTCATTGTTTTCCTTAAAATGGTTCACCTCTTCCTAGACCATTTGGAAAATGGTGGCTTGTTATCTGGCCCAGTTTGAGTTTGCTCCCGTCTTGACAGTAACAGTCTGTATTGGTGTTTGTGTTTTGGCCTGGGGGAAAAAACACAGGCATTAATGTCACACTTTACAACCTGATTCCGTTTGGAACGCGGAGATCCAAGCTAGCACCATTAGCTGTGTTCCGCGGGTCTCAGATAAAGAAGCAGATGTCAAGAGTTTTATCCCTGATAGGCCGCTTGCCAACGATACGCCTGTGCAACAAATCAGTCTCAGATCTTCAGCCAGCAGCCAGCCGTATCTCAGTCGGACAGAGGTTGCTCCTTTCAGCATCTCTGCCTGTTTATCTTGTTGTTTTTTTTAAACCAAGATGTTCATATGTTCAGGGAATGACGTGGGATGATAGCTCATATATGTATTCTGATGAAGCTCTTTGTTTGCTATATACTTTAGGCAAACCAAGCTAATGAGCAGGTGCGTGTCCCCTCTTGCACTTTAACGTCCTGTTGTTTTTAGATCTGCTCTCCATGTTGGTTGTCTAGATGTTTGCCATTTGGTTCTCGTGGAGTCTGGTCCAAGCTAATTTTCTGTATGATTACATATGGACAATTAAGTTTGAAAACTAGACTCGTTTTTTTTTTATTCCAGTATTTGCGACCAATTGTATTTATACTAGTGTTTGCTTAACCTATTTAATACTTATAATATAAATAATTACACTTAAGTGTCTGAAGCTTGGTCAAATGGTGAAGTATGAAGGCCAAATGATCAAGAATGGAATGCGCCTGCAGAATAATGACCACTGTAATGACGAATAATGACTGCAGGAACTGTTCAGAGAACAAAGAAAAACACAGTCAACTGCCGGTTTGGCGCACAGAAAGGGTAGACACAATATTTACGGCCCACATTGTGACCAGATTAGCTAATTACTTTCCGAGTAGGCCAATTCCTCTCGGTTTGACAGGATTTAAAGATAAGAGGGATGGATTGTATTTCCTACGGCCAAATTAGCTGCTATTCTATTGAGAAAGACCATATGAGCATTCGTAAAGATGTTAGTACAAAGATAAAAAAAAACTGAAAAAGCTGAATGGATGCAATGATTTTGGTTTTGTAGTTTCCATTAAGGATTTGACACAAGCCTGGCTGGACCACTCAGGGCTGCCTCCCCCAGTGTGACAGCAGCCATTTGTTTGAGGACTTCTCTTTTCCCCAGCCTTTCTTAGTGATCAATCATCAAAGACCATTGCTACAAGGGACACACGACAAATTGCGTCGTATAGTTTTTATATCATCGTCAAATATTTGATCTAAGGGAATTCCCATCCTCCTCTGAATCATACAAGCCATAGGTGGATTCTGATGCTTTTTTGTTGGGTTTTATCGAGACAATAATTGATTTTTGTTATAATATTATGGGTGGATAAATAAAAACATTGTGGACTAAGGCCGTTCAACTTGTGGAATAATAATGCCCATGCATGCCCATAATAAACCTATATATCTGAACCACATTGACTTTAAATTGAGCAAAAACACTGATAACGTGGTCAAAGTCTGTGGAGAGATGTGTATGACACATAAACCCTAACAGTTAACTGCACTGGATTTAGTGACCACACAATGCTGCCATCCAGCCTGATGCCGAAAGAACAATGGTGGGTATAAACTATCAAAAGTACTGCTGCAGGAGCTGGAGCAATGGCCTGAGGGCCTTCAGCGGTCCTGTCAGACACTCTAAAGAGGTTTTCCTTCTTCAGGACGGATGGTCGGCGCAGCGGGGAGAGGGTTAAGCTGCCATAACACTGCAGCAGCACTGTCTGTGTCTCAGCTCCATTATGACCATCTCCCCGTGGCTGTATCCAATGTCTGCTACTCAGGATGTGGTGCAACAATTAATCCTCAGATTGATTCGCTTCCTATTGAATTGCCCCCTAAACTCGAAATGCAACTGGAGCTGCCGGCGCTGGTCCTAAACCCTGCTCCTCTCACAGGAGATTAAGAGGGGAAAAAAAGTCACACTGCTTCTGAGGATATATAACAATCGTTCTTTTCAATGGCTTCCTGAACAATAGCTGTTGTCATTTGTTGTTCACCTGTATTAGATGGTGTCAGTGAAAGTGGAGTCAGGACGATATCAAAGTACATGGATTCATTTGTTGAATAGTCTAAAATGTGGGATCAATATTGTCGAAATATTGAGGCATCGTATGTTAGTAGTATTATGAGTGTCTCAGGGAAGTCGTATCACATGGGATATCAGGTGGGATATGTAGTATTAGAAGTATTGTAGTGTCACTACAATACTATCAGTGTCCGTGTCATTGTAGTGTTTACTATTGTGAAATCACTATATGAAAGTACTAAGGTTTCGGGATTTTTTAGAACGGATAAGTATCACTTGCAAGGTCAGTTGTGTCATTTGGAAGGAATATCGTGCTACCATTGTGTTTGAATTCAAGTATCACTGAGGAAGTGTTGCAGTGGGACTGGGGCTGCACTGTAGTATTTCTGTGGAGGTACTCTGGGGAGGTAGGGTAAATTAATTACGAGGCACATGTGGTTGAAAAGCTCCACTAACCTGTCTAAGAGACTTTGATGAGAGTCTCGATTTCCCGTCTATTTATAAAGTGTTGAAGCAGCATTTCCACAGTGAGATTTTATATCACCTTTGGGATATTCCTGATAAAAGACTCTCAGTGCAATCCATCCATCCCAAGGTTCACCATATTGGTAATAGGGCTCTGCAACACGTTACGGGTAAAAGACAAACAGTTTTTAAGTTTGCATATGGGCTAATGTCAGGCAAATGGTGAAAACGTGATGAATTCTGAGGGGACGGGTATGAAAACCATTGTGCAACATGACACTGTAAAAATCACCTTCAAAGGCTGTGCTTTCTGCAGAGCAGCCTCTCATTCCCCTCAGAGTGCCAGAGGGAAACTACCACCAGGCTGCACTTTGATCTAGCCAGGTTCCTCACTTTCCACAGGAGTTTCTGAAGTCAAATGAGTGAACAGCTTGCCATTCAAGCAGAAGCTGTGGGCCTCCGACACCACCGTAATATATCGATTTTTACTGTAACACTATTTGGAACTTAACATACTTTATACATTACAAATAAACAACAATACCTAAGAATGCGTAAGATATTACTAATAAAGGATTAACCGGGACAGACTTGTCTGATCCCTGATCTTATTTCCGCAAATCGCTTTTTTGTTCTTTCCCCAAAAAGCAGTTGGAAGAAAGACTGGTGTTTGAAATTGTAGAACTTTGAAACCATCGTTGTTTATTTACTTCTTTGTCCAATATGTTGTTCCAACATCAGATTAAGAAGTAAACACACTGAGCAGTAGGCTAAACGACGCCATTATTGGGTGAACTGGCTAAATTGCTAATGCCATCTTCTTAATACATATCTTCCTACGTAAACATCTGTTTCCAAACACACAACGTATACATCAACATCTACGTTTGCTGGTAATGTCGTCCCCAATCATCTCGATTGGCTTCAAAATGTCTGTATTCCGTTCCCTTCTCAGCGATATCATCTAAAAGGAGACTCCCAGAGGAAAATATCCAGAGCCATGTTGTTTCAGAACATAATTGACTAAAGTGTCTCCTTCTCTCTGGCGGCCCCGGTGGTTGGGGGGGAATTGCTTCTGGGAGAGGGACCCCGAACGTAATACCCAAGCTAAAACGCATTACAGCACACATGATGGAGTCTCTCTGCTGTGGTCCGGTGTGATAAGAGCAAAACAAAACAAATCAGGCAATAAAGCCAGCAAATTATCTCTGTAATTTCCCTACAAATACCGATTGTTTGAACATGCTTGCTTCGTTCCCGTGGCGATAATGAGACCCCGCTGAGCCAATCAGGGGAAACGAACAGGCCTGGGGGTGGGGGTGAGGGGTGAGGGGTGAGGGGGGGGGGGGGGGGGGGGGGGCTGAAGGGGTTACCTACACAGCCCTCACCCACAACACAGGTCTGGACTTATTTATAGGAGATGGATGTTGCCTCAGTGGTGCAATGCATATTTTCACATGCACCGCAGTCTGTATTTGCACAGAGTCCATGTACTGTTTGTGTGTGTGTGTGTGTGTGTGTGTGTGTGTGTGTGTGTGTGTGTGTGTGTGTGTGTTGTGTGTGTGTGTGTGTGTGTGTGTGTGTGTGTGTGTGTGTGTTGTGAGTCAGTTTGATGCAAGGTCTCACATTTCTTTGTATAATTTCCTGCTGCTGTTTGTATAGTATAGTGCTTCAGGGTGTGTTTGTGTTTCTGTGTGTGTGTGTGTGTGTGTGTGTGTGTGTGTGTGTGTGTGTGTGTGTGTGTGTGTGTGTGTGTGTGTGTGTGTGTGTGTGTGTGTGTGTGTGTGTGTGTGTGCGCGTGTGTGTCAATGCTGCTTCAGAAGTCTAAATCTATCCTATTCAGAGGAGGACCAGGGAGGTTAACTGTCAAACTTAAACCTTCAAAACAGGACCATCAATGCTGTACCAGTTTGGTTAAAAAGTGTTGACACATTAAGCAGATGATTCCACCATGGTTTAATCAAAAGAAGGAATCAAAGTCGGCAAAGCTTTCCAAAGTCTACTACAAAGGGTCTTGTGGTGTACAATAAGTTAGTACTGCAGGTCAACAAAAACTCCCAGTCCACACATTTTAACAGGATTGTAAGCAACATTCTGCTTTGAAACAGTTATCATCCTAGTTCAAAGACCCAAGCATTGTCGTGAACTTCGATGCAGCGGTTCACACAGCGAAGAGACTAACGGATACATGCCTTCAGCAGAAGACAAGTGACTGTGAACATGAGACGCATCAGTATCTGATCAATAATGAGCTTATGACGTTGATGGACTGCAGGAATCTCAGGAGAAACTGGAGAGATGGAAGAGTTCCCAGCTCATAATACGCGGGCCGACCTTGCCTGAAGGTCAACGCTCTGTCAATGTGGGATCACTGCAGTCGTCCAGGATCAGTCCCAACAATCACTTTCCTGACAGAACCCTACTTGTTCGTTTTTTTATTTCTGCAACATGGCTTTCATGTTTCAAGCACTCGTGTCCCGACTGCAGTTATTTTAAAAGGTTTACATCCTCAAATTGAAATCCCACATGTGCTGAAAGATGCAACACTTGAGTAATAATAGAAACGTGCCAGGTCAAGCTTCAGCAAGCATCAAAAAACAATTAAAGGAATTGTATGGCAAAAAGTATGTCGCCCACTCGTATAGACTGTTACTGGCTGATTCGGACTCATCAAAATGTTGCACAACTGGTTCTTGTAAACTGGCCCGGTAAACTTCTATTGTGACACCTCTCATATGATCATTGGATTTATGTATAAACCACATTCATGCATCTAGAGGTCGGGTCATCATCTGCCATATTAAATTCGTTTAGAGGTTCAGGAAACAAGGTTGTTGAGTCCCAACAAGCTTTTGTTTTGCCAACAGCCAATGTTACAGAGCAGGACGATCAATGGCTGAGCGACGCGTAGCCACACAGTGCTGTACCTGTGGTGTAGAATTCTGTACAGACACTATTCAGATCAGCCCATGAAGGGACATTTGTTTTCTTCTTTTGACATATTTTGTTTTACTAACCTTGGACTAATATAAGTCAACATCATTAATGGTTGATTATGGCAAGAGTGCTGTGGGTCCTTCATTCCTCCGTACTTTCAAGACCACACGATCGCTCAGTATTCAATCATACTGCTTTAATGACAACGACGACTTTCGGCATTTTGCTAAAAAAAAAAAAACAATGACAGGATTTAGTGTGTGTGGAGGATTTTGGTGGAAAGACAAATGCAGCACTTCAGACTGAATCGACCAAGCATTATAAATGTAGGACACTGCTCCACAGTGTCATCTCTAAGTGGCTGACAGTGTGCTGCTCTCACTCCTCACTCACGCTCAAGCCTGAACGGTTGATTCAGAAAGAGAGAGAGAGAGAGAGAGAGAGAGAGAGAGAGAGAGAGAGAGAGAGAGAGAGAGAGAGAGAGAGAGAGAGAGAGAGAGAGAGAGAGAGAGAGAGAGAGAGAGACAGGAGAGAGAGAGAGAGAGAGAGAGAGAGAGAGAGAGAGAGAGAGAGAGAGAGAGAGAGAGAGAGAGAGAGAGAGCATCAGATAATCCCAGCAGCACCCAGGCCTGATACCACACACAGAGTCCTCCTGCTCTTTCCTGCTAGACTCTGTTCCAACATCCACGCACACAGCCACATTCTGGCGTCCAGACAAGCACTAGCAGGAGAAGCAACAAGGGAAAAAGAGGAGGGAGAGGGAAAAAAAAAAGGTCTCTTGGCCCAACTTGACAAACACCCTGTCACCATTTTAAATAATACGCAGCTCACGTCAGCACCGAATGGCTGAGTTCTAAATACAACACACATGTCAAATAGGCACCATGTGCGGAGCAGACTGTACAGCGGCGTTTGTTGATGAAGCCGCGACTGTGTGTGTGTGTGTGTGTGTGTGTGTGTGTGTGTGTGTGTGTGTGTGTGTGTGTGTGTGTGTGTGTGTGTGTGTGTGTGTGTGTGTGTTGTAGCACTATTTCGACATTTTCATGAGTCTTCACTTTTGTGAGAGGCATAGGCTATAGGGCCCACAAAAAGTAATCACCCCTCTACTAATGCTCAGCGAGATATTAGTGTGTGGATTTAAATCGAGTGCTGTTGCTGTTTTCCCCGGTATTGGTGGTAAAAAGGACATTTTGCAAGGATTCCCGCCGCAAAATTGACAAAGCCACTGTGGTTAATGTCCTTAGAAAGGCGTGTTGCCGTGGAAACAGCCTGCTGTCACATTGCTTTCTCTTTAATTCCTGAGCCAGGTGGCTGTTGATGTGATGCTCCTTCAAGTGACGCCCGTTCTTTTCATCACTCTCTTTTTCAACTTACTCCATGTAAGAAGACGCAGATTATAATAAGCCTCTCGACGCTCGTTTTTTATGCTCTAACGTTCGTTTTCAGGAAAGACACTAATACTGTCATAGTAAATTACTGAGTAAAGATGGTTATCAATGATATACTTTATTAATCCCAGATTCAAAATGGACGATTACAAAAGATCCTTCAAATGTGTGTCATGCTAAAATGATAGACGAAGAAGCACTTGAAGTCAAATGAAATGGATAGAATAGGTCCTTGCAAAAGACAAAATGAGATTCCCTTTTATCGTTCTGTAATTAAAAACGGTTTTCTACACCGAAAGGTTGAATTCAAACATTTAGCGTGCATACAGAAAAACCTTGATCATCTCTTCAGGCACGGTTGCGTTTTCCACTGCAGGAGAAAAATTCGATAAGTCTCAACCGTTACACAATATTGGCACAGTTTGGCAAAGTTTGGCACCGCTAAACCTTAGATCGTTGACTCCTAGTAACAATTATTTGCTAACTAGCAAACAAGAGCATAGAATAAAATCATAGCAGCATGACCAAACAGCACTGAAGGCTGTGGCTAATTAGCCTCTGTTGGCTGGGGCTGTATCCATGGGGATGAGTCTGTTTACTAAAAAGAGGGTTGATTTCTGTATATCTAGGTCAAAGAGTTTTCTTACAAACTCCAAGCTATATATCTCCTTGTGAGTTTTCCGGGGGAAAGCTCATATGCAGAACATACATTTTTGAAGAGAGCTACCCTTTAGGGTAAAGAGAGCTACCCTTTACCCTTTACTCTTCTTATTGATCAGAAAGATGAAAACATCTAATTGGTTCACGGTTCTCCTTCAACCTGTCAGCCATGTTTTCCTTAAAGAAAACAGTTTGTACAGCATATCGAGAGTCTAAAACACCACTAAGTGCTCCTCGTTACAATCAAACACACCCACACGTACCGCGCTACACACATCACGCACAGTCAGTATCGATCGGCCACTGCTTTATTATCGGAGCCCTTTGTTACCTAATATAGCACCGCTAATCACAGCAGACTCCTTACAGGCAAGCGCTGAATGGTAATGCACGGACCTCATCGAACCTCCTTCAATAAGACACCTGGGATATGGAAAGGCTATCTTTTTACAACACGGTGAGCTGCTGTCAAGGGAATTTTTAATCAATCACATCACATTGCCTTTTGCCTCATGCAGCCTTATTCTGTTCCTCAGCAGACGGATGGAAGCGTTGCAACAACATGGCTTTCTTTGTCCAAGGTGTCATTGAAACAGCTGTGGCAACGGTCAGGGCTATCCAACCTTGATTTGGTTTCCCTTCAAATCTGAATCATGGGAATGCCTGGTA
>OLKM01000283.1:264771-302271 GCA_900291075.1 Melanogrammus aeglefinus | reverse complement strand
ACGCCTTAAGGGAAAAAGTTACACATTGCAGGTCCAAATGTTACCACAGGAAATATTTTCCCCAATATCCACAGTTTAAAATCAACTCAAATTATAATCAATTGTGCTTGCTGTATTGATCTTTGAAACAAATGCAGTATTTAACTCTGAAAATTCAGTGCATTTACCAACAGATATTTGAAGCTTCTTTGAAGAGAAGTATAAGAGAGACGACTGAACATCGATTCTATTGGACTCAAACAGAACATGAAGGGGAAGGACTACTTCTACATTTCAAAAACCACCATGAAAATCTGTATCATCACACACCATTGTTCTCCACCCAATGCGTGCCTGAAAGAAATCTGTGCAGACCTTCTGTGTGAACCTTCCCACCCGGAGAATGGATGTCTCTCAAAGATCTCCATTCCACGCTGACAAGTTTAAACAAAGCCATTCCAGCCCGCGCTGCACCTGCGGGGTCCACGTTCCTGCTCCGAGGTGTCTAGCAGGAAGAAGGTCATTTGTCTAAACACGGCTGAGATGGGTTCAGGCTGGATACCACGGCCTGGTCGGCTGGGAGCAGTGGCTAAAGAGGCACGGAGTTGCTTTAGTGCAAATGCATATTTATCAGAGTCACTGGTAAATTCAAATCAGCTGCTTTTTCTACCGCTGCATTTCACGGTCGGCCTACTTGTAGTTGTAGCATAGGTGACATATTACAGCAAATTCCTCCTGTGCATTTCCTCTCTGTGAGCGGCATAGAAAAATGGAGAAGTAAGTATTTTTAGTTATTTTTTGTTATTTTTGAAGCACATTGAAAATACCCCAAGAGAAACGTTAAAAATGTCAAGAAATAAACAAAACAATAAATCAATGACAAGCTATTCTAATAGATTTACTTTTTCACTGCCAGAGTTGTTTTCATGTTATTTTCTAGGAATGAGAGAAGAGGTTGCTAGGCAACCGCAGCTATCTCTCCGATGACGAGATCCCCTCAGGTCTGATTCTCACTCATTGCCCTCTCAGAGCGTTGAACACACACACGCAAACGCACGCACGCACGCACGCACACACACACACACACACACACACAGCACGCACGCACGTAGCGCACACACACACACACACACACACACACACACACACACACACACACACACACACACACACACACACACACACACACACACACACACACACACACACACACACACACACACACACACAATAGGGAGAGAGTGTGTGAGAGATGACCTGTACTTTCCAGGGGTCTTTCTCTCCCCACACCCATATCTGTGGAAGGCTGTTCTCACCCACTCAGGGGAGTGCTGAGAGGGGCTTCAAAAAGCCCACCTGATGGGGCTCACAGAACACCTCGGGAGCCTCTGGGGTCTCAAAGAAAACCAGATGGTGACAAAGAAGAGGCCCCTGTTACAGGGGCCCTTCATCACTCTCTCCCCCTCTCCCTCTCCCTGTCCCTCTCCCTGGCTATCTCCCTGGCTGTCTCTCTCTGTCTCGTGTCTCCCTCACTCATTCACCACCCTCTCCCACAGTCTCACGCTCCCTCGGTCCGTGTGTCTCTGTTTCACTCCCTCCTCACTGCTTCTCGCCCACTCAAAGTGCCGCCCACAATGCACACGCAATTTGTCACGCTCCGATTAGAGGAACAGCAATCGACTTGTGTTTAGTTGACCACATGGTTTGGCGGACTAAATAAAATATATTGTTAAAAAATAGAGTCGTCCCTCGGCAGTGTTGTTAACAAGTGTGGCTTTCCAATCGCTTTCTTTAGTCATGTGATGCAACAAGTCTTTTTAACAACAAAACTAGTCAGTTAATACGAAACAAACTTTTCCCTCGCTACTTTAGGAAGAGACTATTGCACCCAGCATGCAAAAAGGAACATTTTCGAAGGTCTTTTATTCCATCTGTCATAAGACTCTATAACACATCGGTTATGAATCATTGTGCTACCAAAAATCACTTAGCCTAAATAATATTAATAATGTGCACTCGTACATTTTTACATTTGTGGCAAACTGTACATTTGTGGCACTGTGTACACTGTACATTTGTGGCAAAGTATTTATTCTGTATTTATATTTATTGAATTTGCTTTATTTTGTATTGTCTTATGTATGTTTGTATTGTTGGATACTTCATACACTTTATTCTATTATTGCATATTTTAGATTCCATGGGCTGTTATAACAAGTTAATTTCCCATGTATGGGATGAAATAAAGTTCTTCTTCCCCATGTTCCCCCTCGCTTCCTCGCTCCCTGTTCCCTACATTGCGGCTCAAGAGAACCCAAAACCATCAGGTTTCTAGTTGTATATTTTCTATACCTCAACTCACTTGGACGGTAAGCATAGATATACTCTACAGTAGCTACACTACAGAACTCTGCAAGCTAGCATATGTTATTTTCACCAGAGCGTTCCAGGGAGCCAAAGACTGCTTTGGATTTCTACAGTCTTTGTTGTTTTCCTTCACAGATGAGAGATGAACAGATGAAGCTCCGCTACATGGAGCTCCGATAAGCAAAGAGAAAGGTCAAACGGACGTCCTTACATGTGCGGAGGGGATTTATTTTGCCATTTCGTAGTTTGAATTAATTTAGCCTATGTGTTAAGGCAATCTATAATGACAACTCTGTATTTCATTTGTTGACTGTAAGACTAAGATTTAGATTGTTGTTGTTGTTGTTTATGCCAGATAAGAGGTTGTATCCACTACATCATAACTTGTACCCCCTTTTATTTCGTCATGATAATGTAGGAAAATGCATGCAAACAAAAGTAAGTGAATGCAGAAGGCCCATGGCCAGGCTGAACATCACTGTTGAAGCTGGTGTCAGGACAGTCAGAGGATTTACAATCTTTCGGGTTAATGGGCCTTTCTCAGGCAAACATTCACATTTTTGGTCTTAATGTGGTCTTCACAGATCTAACAATGGTCTGACAAATATACAGGCCTAAATCCAAGGCCTGTCTTCATTAAATCCTCAAGGTTTAAGTGGAGTCGTGAGGCTTATGCTGCCGTCCGCCATTACATTTCAATTGAAACGGAAAAACATAAATATTAAAATAATAAAATGAAACCTCAGCCGTGATACCTCTGAATAACGTGGAATAATCATTTTCCTGAATACATTGAATATGCCTCCGCTAGCTCCTTTGTTCAAATAGCTTTGGGAAATGGAGCATTTTGTTCATTTAAATGACGCTCATTAGAATATCAAAGCATGTTACTTTAAAATAGATTTTAGACACCCTAATTGTCCCAAAAAACAGCTCCTGAGAACTGTATTCTTTTGTCATTCCAAAGCCACTTTCAACCTGAGAGCCCAGACTGTGCGTCGCTCTGATGGTGTGATGCTAGTCTTCGCTCTATAGTGCTTTGAAGGTGATGATGACGATGATGATGATGATGAATGATCACAACAACCCTCATATGATGGACGTGTGCACAATTGCAAACAGCTCTGGTGAGTAAACAACCCCTCTTAGAAGTCAGCGCACCGCCAGCACAGGAAGGTGTAGGAGAGACAGTATCATTCTCCCGTCTGCCTGACGAATTGAGCCCCTCACTGCTGGAACCCAGGTCCGTCAGAGCGTAGAGCTTGTCCAATCAGCGGGCTCACAGCTGGACGCGTGCTATTTGTTTAGAATTATCTTTGTATTATTATTCATATTTTTTCAATATGCAGCAAAAGGATATTATTATTAGATACAAATATGGTTAGATTATTATTTGCACCAATAACAGATGAGGGAAACATTTGAGAAGTTCCTGTTGCATGTCTCGGTGTCCGAAAGGAAGGCAATCAGCCACAGTCAATAACCGCTATAGCAATCAAATCTCCAGCAGCTGCCTGGCGTGCCTCTGCCACTATAAGTGGTAAGTCTAGTTTATTGTTTGTGAATCAACTGGCGCAAAGCGTCGGGGCTGGAGCCGGCCTGCACCTGGCCTGACACAGCTGTTCTCCCAGAGGGGGGGCCCCGATCAGGGGCCCCACAAAGGCCCCTGATCGCGCGGAGGTCCTGGAAGAACCCGGAGCGGTAAACCCTGCTACCTTGAGAGCCCATTTGGGTCACTTTGAGTCAGGTTTGGTTTAGAAAGGACATTGCAGCTAAGAAACAACAACTCCCAACATGCAACGGTTGTTAGGTCCTCATGACCAAGCAAACACACGACTCAACCGAAAAGCAATCCCATCGACTGGACGACGACTCCTGGAGTAAAACAATGTTGAGAGGTCTTATATAGTTTGAGAGCATTAGAGCGTTGAATAGGTGCTAACATTTAATGACAGAACTTGGGTGGTGCCGTTTCTCTTGCCCGGCTGTTGTGCGAAGGACCCCAGAGGTGCGGCTGGAATGTTAAGCAGGTGCGGCACAATTGCTTTGCCTCTGCAGCAGTGGGGGTGGAGGACAGACCCTGAGTCCCCTTCTGCAGCCCCAGCTGACACATCATGTCAGCTGGACCTCTCCCTCTGCCTGCCTGTCTCACTGTCTGTATGTCTGTCTCACTGTCTGTCTGTCATACTGACTCCATGTCCGTCTCTCTGCCTCTCTCACTGTCTGACTGCCTGTCTCGCAGTCTGCCCGTCTCATTGTATGTCTCATTGTCTGTCAGCCTCACCTATCTCACTGTCCATGTGTCTGTCTCCCTGTTTGGCTCACAGTATCAGTCTCACTGTAAGTCTATCAGTCTGCCTGCCTCACTGTCTGGGTCTCACGGTCTCTCCGTCTGCCTGTCTCACTGTCTGTATGTCTGTCTCACTGTCCGTCTGTTTGCCTGTCTCACCACTGTGAGTCTGTCCACATGTGTGTCTGAACGCCTACGTGTCTGTCTCACTGACGGACCGGCCGTCCCTCTGTCTGTCTGTACATAATAATGTCTCTCCATTGATATAAAGTGAAACGATCACTATATTAATATACTTTGTCCCACTACTGAGGTACTACACAGGGCCCATTGTTTTGATTTAGTTATTTACAGCCATCCATCTGTTAAAGATATTTAACTGAAGCGATTAAAGATCATATCTTGGAACAGCCGTAATGTTTTGCACCGCTGCGACATTTGCCATGGATTTATACCTCTCCATTCAGGCAGGGATTGCAGAGTGCAGACTCCAACTGGATGCACTCTAGGCCTGGGAAAAATTACAATCCCCCTTGCAAAAATCTCCCAGCTGCATTCCCGTGTTGCATTGAGTCTCAATACATTTGTTTTCCATAAGTTTGTTGAAGCAGCAAAATGAGAAGCCAACCCACAAGCAAGCTATAAACTCACACCCAGCCCAGCCCTACACTATCAACCCTATGGTTTCTGAATGTTGCATTGAAATACAAGGACATTTCAATAGTATTTTAGTTTGATTATTCATTCATTAATGTATTTATTTATGACAACTGACAACAGAATCCATGGAGGCTTCCTGATTGACTGTAGGGCCACAGTGCAGTCCGTGTCACAATGCAACACCACTGGCGTGTAACACTACTCATATTCACAGCCCACAGACAAGCAAATTGCTTCTCTGGTTCCCCGCCCGACCTGCCTGCGTCCTGAGCCACCTGCGAAAAGGACTGCGCTGGAAATTTCACTACAAATTACCCTGTGTCTGCCAAATCCCCCAGGGAGCCCAGGGAATCATACCTGGATCCCCCTGCCCCCACAGACACACGGCGTCACACACACGCACGATTGCACACACACACACACACACACACACACACACACACACACACACACACACACAGTTTTTTTTTTTATAGTTTAAAGCTTGTAGTGCCATGAGGGATATCTTTCATACAGTGAACTTATTATAAACACAGAAAGATAGAGGCTAATCAACTTAATGATAGCCTTCAAAACAAAAGTGGGGGCGGAGAAGGCTTGAAAGCAAAATAAAGTTCAGTGGATTACCTTTCTCAACACCCCTTTAAAAAGAAAAAGAAAATCACCCTAGTTATATGTGTTTCAAGTTCAGCTTGGTTCGGGAAACCAATCCCCCCTTTCTCTATTCTGCTAAGAAAGGGTGAAAACTGAGACCTGTTTTGCTTCAGGGGAAATTCAAAGGAAGGCGCATACCTTAGCAGTGAATAATGATCAACAGAATCGAGTCCACATTTATACTGTGAGACCACAACGCCGCCTGCTGGCCGCTCGGGGAACGACAAAGGCAACGCTGGAATGTCAGGCAGAGGGAGAGAGACAAAGACCGCAAGCTAAAGAGAGGCAGAGAGAGAGAGAGTGAGTCAGTGGCCAATGTGCCAGAGAAATGGGTGTTGAAAGCTCTTTGGAAAAAGGATTAGGGCTGTTTACGTTGGCCAAGTGGCGCACTGCCAGCTGCTCAAGTGCGCACAGTTCTTAAAGCCACAGAGCCCAGGGTTGGTCGTGTATCTTCTGACTGTAGTTTCCCTCCACCCCGACAGTACACACTCCTTTTCTGTTTTGAGGGAAGTCCCCAAACATTGTCCTCCTCTTACAAAGCAGTAAACGGGTCAAATTGTCTTTTTTTTTTTTTGGTGAGATAAGATATGTAACCCATAGTCCTTCGGGCTACTCTTGTGGTTGCCGAATGTCTGATCCCACCGTGAAGCAGCTCGATACGAGGCCTACTTGAGAGCTTGAGGTGGAAAAGGCAAGAGAAAAACCCAAGTCAGGGAGGTAATGGTACTGGGACAGGGCTTGGACGGAGTCAGGAGGCGCTGGCCGGACGCCCAGAGCAAAGCGGCCTGGAGCCAGATCACAGGAGGATCCTGACGACGCGTCTCCAGACACAGAGCAGCGGCAGCAGCAGCAGCATCAAACCATACCTTCTGTCCTTCCTCTTCCTCACAAGTCATTGTTATTAGTTAACAATGCAAAGCATTTCTTTTATTTCAACAAGAATGTGGATTGCATCAGTCTTTGAGGGATCAGACGCCGAGGTGGTGCGTGGGGGCATCGTCAACTAATGCAGAGTTAAGCGAGGTTTTGACCCTGTGCACATACCTCGGATGAGCCTCGCCAACGCCCGCTCTGCCAGGTACAGCGCTGTTTATAACCCTCCGTTAGAGAGCCCCTCTACAGGGAGAGATGTGTAGGGGGGAGGGGGACGCTGGGTGTTGGTGGTTTCTGGAAGGAGCCGATATGCTGCTGGCTTCTTTCAACAAACCACCTGACCATCCGGGCCTGACGAGTCTGTTTAGAAACACGCCTCTGGTTTGCACTTCCAAGCACTGCTAACAAGTAGGCCTACTACAAAATCTGGATACTGAACAAACGCCTTTCTTTACACATCCAGATATACTATAATTAAGTTTACACGTTTTGTTATATCCATCTCATTAATAACAATGGTATAGGCCTATAGGAACATCCAATCTAAGAATGTCAAAATCAAGAGGAACCCATTTATTATATCCAATCACATGACACTGCGGTCGGCGTATTCAACACGTCTTCAGTCTCTCAATGGGATTGTCCTTGCTTTTGATTGTGATGTCATCAAAATATGGTAAATTGAAAAGTGTGTTAAGAGTGTGTGTGAAGGATGGCTGATTTAGCAGCCTTACATAAACCAAGTCATACTGATTGGACTCTGGGGCTGAGTGAGGCTGCGTACCTGTTGCATATTGAGAAAGGGTTGCAGACAACTAAATGGTGTGTAGCAATGGACCTTTGCTACAAAGGACACAACTTTTATAAGCCACCTGCACCTGCTCAATTCATAATTCCATCACGTCAACTAAGAGTGGGATCCTTTAGAGGCTGTGTTACACAAATGGACCTTTTGCTACAAAGGACTAAACCTTTAATAAGCCACGTGTATTTTTCAAAATATCATTCACAATCTATATGGGTGGTTTGATCTCAATCTTCAGATTTGATGTATAAGACACTTATAAGCCTATCGATGCGATGTCCAGCTAAAACTACCTGCAATGTATTTGCTGCCATCTAATGGCGAGTAGTGGCACTGTAAAGATTATAATAAAAGTGGCACTTGCTGGAAAAAGAACAGTGAAAGAACAAAAAGGTAAAAGAAAAATATTAAAAAATATATACAACTCATAAATATTAATTAAATTCCAATTAAAAATTTAGAGTACTTTAAGTGAATAATATTAGATTACATTAATATTGCAAAATGGAAAGTATTAGTAAATTATACCCTTCTTATTAATACAATTATTTAAATTTGTGTTTAAAAGGTTTAAGGCACTTTAAAAAACTCCCCATCAGCACCCAAACAAAATCATTAATTTTTACGAAATGTTATGCTTATCCTATTTAATTATTAAATCACTTGCAAGGACAAATTTGCATTTACTTTGTTAAAACAAGACACAGTTGGCAGTGCAGAAATGTACAGTTTGAAAATCGGTAAGGCACAAATATTGCAACTATAAAACATACATTCAAAAACACGTCAGTAGCTTCTTGTTACGGCAACAGGCTGTCAACACACCGTGATCAACAAGGACCCTTTGAGACGCACGATAGGGTGAGGCGGTGATAGCTTCCTTCCATAAGTCATCTCATCTGGTAGTGCGCTGGCGTTAGTGTCCGTCTGTGGAGATCCTCTACCTCTACGGATTGGGTATCGGCACGGTTTTAACGGTACCACGACTCTTATCGACACGGCTCATCGATGCGGTACTTTAACGGTACTCATATCGGTTATTTTTAGGATGGAGTCATCGAATTTATTCTTAAAATATAATAGAAAAAATATGATTCAAACTATTCAGCATTAGATACAATTTACAAAATCCACCTTCAAGATGTAAATGTAGGTATTGTGCTGTTAATGTCACATGACAACAATAAATAAAACTAACCCGTTGTTTCGGATCAAAATTGAACACTAATAAATATTGTGCAGGGTTTTCTATTGACTGTATTTAACTGTGCCGTATTAATAGCTTGAGCACTTTAGATATAAGTTATGAATGCCACCATAGAAACAATCAGCGGGCTAATTATGATTAATCATTAACTCTTGTTTGCATCATTAATTTAACTCATTATTAAAACTGTGCATTTCTCTGCCTGTACGAGGGATACTTTCACTAAATGTTCTGCATAATGCTCGTGTTTTACGCTCTTTCATGAAAAGACTTGTTGCACTTGAGGGAACGAGCATTATCAGTGTCAACTTAAGTGAAATGTAACCACACTTTAACATTTAGTTATTTCCCTCATTGTCCTCTGTGTGTGTGTTTGTGTGTGTTTGTATGCGTGCTGCAGGGTGTTGCTGTGTGTAGCGACAAGCTATAGGCTAGCTGCCCCCGTCCTGGCTCGAACAGGCGCTCCGAGAGAGAGAGAGATCTCTTTTGGATTGAAAAGAAAAAAATGCATCATAGACAAATGTTTAAATCATATTGCCTAATGGAAAAAAAGAAATCAATAATCTATTTTCTTAATATCTTGAGAACCGAGAGCAGAACCGATAACGTCTGAGCTTATCGATACCACAATCTTTAGTAGTTTATACTCCAATGCCGGGATAATACCCCGTTTCGGGCACCATCCCTAGCTACAGCCACGTTACCCTTCCTCCTAAGAGACCAAGGGAGACCAGTGTCCCCGAGACTGGACCGTGGCCCCGAGAGTGGACCCTGTGACCCCGAGACCAGACCCGGCGCTTCCCGCGGACGTGTTCGCCACGCCGCTAGTCTCGTGTCCCTCACCGCTTGCTTTGGTCTTTAAATAAACAGCGTAGAATATGGGCAGGACGACACCGATCAGCAGCATGGCGACCACCAGGTTCCACCACTGGAGGCCCCAGGCCCCGCCCTGGCCCGCCGCGGCAACGCGCCGCCGCCCGCTGACCCCCGACCTCGCAGACAGATCCGACGCGGGATGGGGGAAAATGTCCCCGTGGTGGTCGCTGCTCTGGATCAGTTTCTCGATGTCGTGGTCCACGTCTTTGAAGAAGTCCGAGACCTCCTGTAGACGGGGTGGAGCCCGGGCTCTCCCGTCCTGATGGGGCGCTGAGGAGACCGGCGGAGGACTCTGGGTTACTCTCTGAGGGCCGCTCAGGTCTGTGTAGGCCTCTGTTAGGAAACTGTGCTTTGGAACTGGGATCTTGATGGATTTCAAAGCGAACAAATCTTGATCGTGGAAAAGGCCGTTCACACGCTTGATGTCAGCCACCTGTTGGATTTGATTTAATGAAAAACAACAACATTTTTAAGTGTTCAAGATATTTATATAACCCTCTAGCCCACTTTGTGACTCACTCAAATGTAAATAGTAGGTCTCTAGGTCCCACAAGAATCCATTGAAAACAGTGATGTGGAATGGGATGTTTTGGAAGATGTGCCATGTGCGATCCATATGAATGCCCTTTTCGCAGGCAGGATGAAATAAACATTTCCATCCCCGAAACACCAATAAAACAATGACTTCAAACATGGTTGGGTTAAATCAAAATGGGTGGGAAAAACTGGGTCAAACACAGGTCAAACACTGCTCTTACTGCAGTGTATGTATTGTGTCACAAACAGGGCTAGATGAGGCTTAGTGAAGAGAGAACAATAGTTCTCCTACCCTACCTTTACACCGTATTGCAGCGCCAGCTTGTTGAGATTGTCCCCGTCCTGCAGCTCTCGCTCCAGCAGCTGAACGCGGTCCAGTCGGTCCTGCTCAGGGTGGACCAGAGGGCTGAGCTCAATGATGTTCAAGTCCTCGCACTCCTCCTCCTCTGAGGAGTCGGGCTCTGCTCGCTGTCTCCTGAACATGTACACCTGGCCGTCGGCGCTGGCGTGGACGTCTACGGGGGCCTGGAAGGCCTGGGCAGCAGGCTCAACCCGCCGCATCCTTCAAACCTATAGCCTACAGGGAGCGTAACAGGCACATGGTTTTATCAAGCCTTTCTAAAGGCTCATAGCTTGGCAGCGCATATTGCATTTATTCATGTCTTGTCGAGCCCTGCTGCAGTTTATCTGACCAGTCTCTTCTAAAACTCTCATGCGCTATGCAGGCCTAGTGAATCAACATGTACTGCGTTGATACAGACCAGCACCCAACGATGTAATCAACCACCAGGTAATGTGTAGCAGACGTTTATACAATTTGATGCTATGAAAAGGATGAAACCAGATGAAACCACACTGGTGGGCCTCTGTTGAGGCCAACTTAATAACAAAAAATATATATTGGAGAGTATGTCACTATTAAATACGATCAGATAAGAGAATATACTTTAATCAATCATCTTTGTTTCAATGGTTATCTCCGCTGGGCGTATGGATGTGGTACAGACAGGCGGAGTCACTATTTTTAGCAGGCTGCCAAACATGACCTTGTTGGCCTTTGAATCCGATGACCGCCACTGGGTCTAGTGAAGCCCACCCAAAAACAGTGGCAACGAATATGTTAAATAAGTAATATTTATATAATACATATAAACATGCTGTATATATATATTTTGACAATGTGTATCTGAACCGCATGAAGTAGGGTTACCAGTTGAGACCAACCGATGAGACACCAAACCCCTTCCTCCAACTCTCCTAGTAGACTAACCTCAAGCACTGTGTTGCCAGATTAGACAGATTTCCTGCCCAATCTTGGCGGCAACACTGGCCGCAGCGCGTTGCCAGATTGGGCGGGAAATCTGTCATAATCTGGCAACACCGTCTGGCGATCATGTCAGAGACAGCTATGGTAGCTAACCAACACTGTAAATCATTTTTTAAAGTATCATATTAGTCCTGCGAACGATGCATGATACTACTTACAGACTTCCAAATAGTTTCAGTCAACCCATGTACCATTCCACACGTGTATGTGGTCTGACCATTTAGACTGCTACAAACCAGCGTCACTACAGAAAGTACCAGTAGTTGCTTGTCTAGTCTTTTGCTAGCGAATTATTCTTCCTTTAATGGTGCGCTACAAATGAGGGTGCATTACCGCCACCTGCTGACCAGGGGGGTGTACTTCAATAATAACATCGTAACCACGTAGGCGTATCATGGTGTGGCGGACATCGACGTATTGCAAATTATTATCAATCACCAATTATTAATACATTTGTATATTTGTAAATACACTATGTCTCCTATTCAGAGGCTGAGCAATAAATAATTAACATACAATAAAAAAAACATAAAACTAAATTGTCATGTCAGAACCACATTGCCTTCTGCCAAAACTTTTATATTTAAAGCATACAGAAAGAGGTAGGCAAGAAAGTAATGAAAGGAACTATCGGGATCTTCACTTGTTTAGACTATGCACTATTTCCCTACATGAACCACTAGATGGGGCTATGAGTCTTTAAAACTACTACAGCTTTGAAACTTTAACTAATGTAGCCTATGTGCTGTTCTTTCTAAATCAAATACTTACTTATTACTTCTAAAATAATACATACAAATAATTTACCTTTAAAATGCCATAATCAACACAATGTGTACAATATAAAGATAAACTGAGAAGAAATGTGTTGTTGTAAAGATAACCTGGAAAAAATGTGTTTGTTGGCAATATCTACTCATACACTTACCAACTATAACGTTACCTAACAGTTGACTGTAGACCAGTTAACAAAGACCACTGGTTAATAATTCAAATAAAAAGTTATGTTATAGAAATCAGCCTGATGGCTAAAAAAAGCGAAATGTCATAAATAACCCCCTCACCGACCTTATGGCGAGCAAATGAACACAGATTATTAAACGAAAGTGAATACAGTTGCGTAATGATGCAATTATTTCCCATTTGTAAATATACCATATGTTCATTTGCAGAAGAAACCATTGAATTGCATGATTGGCTGCTCTGCAATCTTTCAGTACATTCACTGACTTAATGTTTATTAATGTAATGCCTCAATAAAATGAGCATATCTGTTATCTACACTCATTGGGCATAATCTTATGACTTTATCAATAACCTCATATCTGTACACATGGTCTCTTCATCACATTGGATATAGGACTAAACTACAAGCAGGGTTCGCTAAATGCTAAGTTAATAGCAGTCATGCATATTCTAGTGTTTCCTTCCGCATATAAAATGCATATCCATCCAGCTGGAAACATGCAGTGACCCTCGGTTGACTCCGGTAATGAAAGCAGCATTAAAAGCAAATCTCATTTAAGAACATTTTGAGGACATGAACCTTACCAGTCACATAATTGAAATACAGTTCATATGCAGGCTTAAGCTTTCATGCTCATATATACATTTTCTGCTTAATAATACACCTTCTATGTTTCCATGGGAATGGGGAATAGGGTTGAACTAAACCTTGTTGTACTGTATACGGTCTCATTTGTCCGACCTTTGGGACGCGGAGGAATAAAGCGTAGGAAAGTAAAGTGAATGTTGCCTCAGAGGGAATCATCGTATCATTTACATTCCATTCAGATGCACGGTGCGACGTGCGCTCTGTCCAGCGGAGCGACATAACGTGCTCCCTTTCAGGGCCACTGAGCAGCTTGTCCAACTGACAGAGAGGAGATGTGGGGAGGGGGGGGGAGTCAGAGACAGGGGGAGAAATGGAAAGAGAGCGAGAAGAGAGGGATACATGGAAAGAGAAAGAGGAAGATAGATAGATGAAACAGACAGAAATGGAAAAAGAGGGATGGAAAAGTAGAGAGGAATGTAATGGGGAGACAGCGAGAGAGAGAAGGAACGAGAGAGAGAGAGAGAATGGAAAGGGAGACAGAGAGAGAGAGAGAGATGGAAAGAGAGAGAGAGAGAGAGAGAGAGAGAGAGGAAACGGAGAGAGAGAGAGAGAGAGAGAGAGAGAGAGAGAGAGAGAGAGAGAGAGAGAGAGAGAGAGAGAGAGAGAGAGAGAGAGAGAGAGAGAGAGAGAGAGATGGAACGAGAGAGATGGAAAGGGAGAGACGGCAAGAAGGAACGAGAGGGAGAGATGGAATGGTAGAGTGGATGGGGGGGATGGAATGAGAGAGTGGATGGGGGAGGGGTCACGGGGGTATGTACAGTGCATGCACCGTCTGCCTTAAGAACAAAAAAGCCTTAGCTTGAATAATTCAAAACTGTGACTAAATATTTATTGCGGTGAGAGAATGTTGTAGGGCAGGTCTATGAGCTAATCTTAGCGCGGTCATTTGATATCATGAATCACGATCTGTACCAGCTGTGGGATCAGGGCAGCAGGCGCCTTTTTTGCCGTCATAATTCCCAATCTACTGTGGGTTTTACCTCCTTTCCTTAACCAATGATTTGAGAGTTACTGAAGTGGCTGATATATATGATAATATACTGAACGATATATTTTTGTTAACTTTTATACTAATCTGTGGAAATGAGAATGTCATTATTATCCCCACACTCCCCTTACCTACCTCTTTATGGGACTCTAGATCTTGTTTTCTGTCATTTTTGGATTCCTATGGCTCATTTCCAAAGCCCCCCCCCCCCCAGCAGTTGTTTATTTGCTGTGACAACACGGCAGCAGGTTTGGGTCCTTATTGTTTGGATGGATGTCGACCTGGACGCCAGGTGACTGAAGGGTGCGTGGGGTTGGTTTTTACAGATCCGTGGGGGGGCTGAGGAGTTGGTGTGGGGAATCAAAATGAATCTTCCCGGCTCAGGGTCATGGCAACAGTTCACACGTTTATTGATTAAATGCCAACTGGCCAGGTGAAAGTGATTCACTACTCAGCAGTGTCCTCAGTCAACAATCTATCATTGCTAGAAGACCATTCAAACCATAATATCTATACAAGTGTGTGTGTGTGTGTGTGTGTGTGTGTGTGTGTGTGTGTGTTGTGTGTGTGTGTGTGTGTGTGTGGTGTGTGTGGACTTGTGTGCATGCCTATGTGCATGTTGCTGGCGAGACGAATTTTGTTTTGTAGAGAGGTGTTATTTGTTTAATGTGTGCGTGCGTTGCATGTATTGGAATACTTAAGATCTTAACGGTCATAATGGTCATGCTAATTGACTTTCATATTATCTGTTAATGCGTTGCGAAGAATTAAGCTTCACCTTCTAAATGAACCCAATGAAGTGCAAATCAAAATGCTCAAATTATTGCCCAGCATAAGCATTGCTTGAGGATTTCTCCATTAGATGTCTTTAGATTTTTATGATCATCTCAATAAATACACTGGAGAATGTGGGTTTTTATTCTCAAAGCGTTGCCAAGCGCCACGGCTAGCTGGGAAGAGGTCCTTACATGCTGTTCATGCTCTTAACCACGCTGTCCCAACATGCAATACGCTGGAGAACTGCAAGCCACTGAGGGCATGGTTTTGGGCAAAGATGGTCTGTAACCACTTCCCCGGTGCCCAGGGCCCGAGGAAACACTTCTGCTGACCGGGGAATTGGAGCCCACGGTGGATTACATTAGTTCAAACCCCGACCCCTTAAGGTCAAAAGGGACACAGTACTGGCAGTCCTGGTCCTTACTGACACATAACCTTGCCCTGTCACTACCCTCACCAGCGTGTCAGTGGGCATTAACGTGATTGACGCTGAGCGAGCGTTGGAGCCCTATGCGTTTGGAGGCTCTGTATGACCTCGCCCTAACCGCGTGCCAAGGCTAGGACATTTGGGGCATGACACTGGATCATGATTCCTTCTCTGGGTGTAGCCTGTATCCACTTTTGGACAAGGGCACTGCCTTTGTACCTTCATTTGAATTGGAGATGAATTCCCTGTGTTGTTTTTGAAAGCCAACACCAACCCCTTTCTTTCATTTTGATCCCTCTGATCACAGAACAGCCCGATGAGATCAGAGAACAGCCAGATGAGATTAGGTGTTGTGACCCAAAATAAATGTTCTGTTGGAGGAGTCTGTAACGGCAGATCTCATGTAGAACAACTCACACAATACAATTGAGTGGGACTCAATTTTATATCTGTGAGAAAAAAGCTTTTGAATTCCAGTCTGTGACCAAAACCGGGAAACACAAGAATTTGGCTGTAATGAAACACATTTCCTCTTTGCTGAGACCAGAGATGGACAGATTAAACAGACGGAGCATTTGGGCTTCAGCCAACCGCGCATGTTCCACAGTGGACATGGCAAAGAGTTGAATAGTCCAACGAGGGTTTCCTTCGGTCACTTTGGTATTACTGTTGTCGTCACAACAGAGCAAAAGATCCACACAAAGACAAAGAACTGAAGAACATTAGGCAGAGCATAAAGAAATCCCGGTGATATAGAGCTAATGGTCACCGTTGACTTGAACCTCAGTTTTTTGGGTTCAGATCCAATGTCCGCAGTCTAGCTGTACGCATCTTTGAGGAAGATAGCTACAGGGTAAAATCGTGTCTGATAAATCGGATGCTTTAAGGGAAACATTAGGAATGGGTCATTCATTAACCTGGATACAGAATCACTCAATTCAAAGCAGGCCGACGATGGTTAAAAGGACCAAACATAGCCTGAGACACAACACACACTCTGAATCAGCATTACAATCTCCTTCCACTACGAGTTCTTTGATTTCATAGAAGCTTCTTATGCCAAGGTAAAAAGTTGAATAAACAAGAGTTATACATTGATTTAAGTAATACTGAGTAGTGAGATGTCATGCATTTCAGCCATCTAGGAAATTAAAAAGAAATCCTTAATTAAAATATATATTTTCATTTCAGGTGAGATTTCTAGACTCAAATATGTGTTGTACTCTTCTGGTTCAAAAGAGATGTGTGTTACATAAGGGAATTAAGTATTCATCTTTATACATGGAAAATACATCAATAAATTACACCAGTGGCTAAGAGCAAGCGTAATGTACTCTGTTTCAACTGCTTGTGAGACCCGATTATTTCTCACAACCAAATATCACAACGTCATTTTGAAATACCTCATATGGCTGTTCATAAGGCAAGAAAAAGAAAGCACAACCAAAATTGTGATCATTTGTCTTGAGGTCAAATACAAGTCACATGTGTCTCTCTATCTCCGTCTCACTTCTGACCTGGGGATGTTAATAATGTATATGTTTCGGCTCTGCGGGTTGAGGCATGTATTTAACCATTACCTAGGGAGCCATGCGGCTATAGGTTCACTGAGGATGGGAAAGATCAAATCCTTTAAAGTATTAACATTGACACCAGCACTGGAACTTCAGTACATTCAACTACTGTCAACCAACGTGCAACATTGAATCTGATGTTTAATACTAGCAGCAGTCCTTTTTTTTGTTGTATCCGTTGAACCCAAATATAACAAAAGACAACAAACCTCTTTATTGAAAGAAAGTACACTTTGCCCGTGTACAGCTGGGGTTTAATGTGATGGGGGTTTACACTTGGTTCTGTGTCAGTTCAGAATACATTTGTGAGAACTGCCCCTCTGTTCCCTCCCTACATCTGCCCTCTTTATTTACATCTATTTTAGGTCACTATCTTCCCTCAGTGAACCAGAAAGCTGAGCTCGAGCTGCAAACTTCGAACATGCCATTCTGTTATGGAGGGGATCAGAGTGGATGAACACAATGGAGAGGGAAGGGGATCTTTGAAGTTGAAGAGACTTGTAGACTGCATGTTGGGTTATTAATAGAGGTCTACAGCTTGCTATATGAGGTCAATTCAACATATCAAAATAACGCTAAAAATAACATGGTTAAACTCTTGTAGTGAAAACTAGAGCTTAAAAGCTGTCCTCAAATGTCATTCTTAACAGAACAAATCCAGCAACAATATCCATATCAATACTACAAGATATCAGCGCCTGCTATCACCCTATAATACGCCTGCTACCACCCAACAACATTATATCTTGTCAGATCCATCGTTTCCTTTTTTTTAGTGTATTGTAAACCATGGAACAACGGCGTGACTTCATGGATGTGAAGTCTACTCTGCGCGTTCCCACTGGGAGCAGAATAACCAGAACGTTGACGCGATGGGAAAGTGATGGACCACTGTAGAACACAGGGCGCCTCCGCCTCTCTATCATGTTGTGACTCTGATCCCGCTGCCGGCTGCAGGAGACAATAGGACGAGACAAGGCTAAACTGGGAGTCAAATCGAAGGTTAATTGGAGCCAGATGAATGTCAACCAATTCCACCAAATCACCCAGGAGGGATGCACTGCCCTGGGTGGGAGAACGCTGGAATATGTGTTGCACTTTATTAGCAACTTCCTTGCAAATGGACCTCCTGAGGAGAGCGATGATGACATGTTTATTGCGTCGCTTCCCCTCAGAGCAATAGGCAGGGAACCCGAAGACAGGGCGAGAAAGAAAGAGAGCATGAGAGCTTGTGTGTGTGTGTCTGTGTCTGTGTCTGTGTGTGTGTGTGTGTGTGTGTGTGGCCGTGCATGCATGCGTCTCTGCATTAATGTTGCGTGATAGGCCACATGTCAAGTCAGTATTTGTATTGGGGGCTGTGGTTCCCTGGGAAACGACAGGTGTTGGCATCAGATCCTTGGCATCATCATGCAGTCATGACCTCCCCCTCCTGCGTGCCCCCCGCCAACCCCAGTTAGAAGAACCACAACACGTTGGGGTTTGACATGAGCACAAGAATGGGACCAATGTGGGCCAATTCACCCATGCATTTGGAATAGGAAGGGTGCAACTGAGACAAGCAATGTGGAGTTTAGGGGGGATCTGAGGGTCCTTAAGCATGTAAAGTTTATCTCACAGTTTGCTTTTATTTTTTGGATTTTTCACAACAAAAATTATTCCACTTCTTCTGAACTTTTAAAGCTGAGAAAATGCATTTGGAATTCTCTATTCTAAGGTTAATTGGAGCCAAAATGTCACCTCAGACTAGCAGTTTACAGAAAATAAATTGCCCTGGCTCTTCTATAGAGAGAAATGACAGTGGCCACATGGGGTTCTTGCCCAGTTGTTCCATCTGTAATGGTCCTACATTGTGTGTGACCTGGACATGTCTGATGTAGAATCTAGGACTGTCCCCCCCCTCAAGATTTCATCAAATTGATATTCCTGGCCTCTTGAGGGTTAATAATAACTGTGTTGTTTGATGTTGCACTCCTTTGTTCAAATTGATAGCAGTCCTGCTGAAAGGAGGCCAAAGGACATACTTGTAGGAATAAGATAGTTATAAAAAAGGAGAAGAAAACAACAGCTTCTTCCGATATTGACATTTCACACCCAGTTGGGGGTCCGCGGCAATTTCGGTGACAATCTTTTTAATGACGTTTTCTCCCTGACTTCAGGTTATCGATTGAGACATATAGGAAGACGTCTCACAAGCTTCCGTTCCTGCGGCCTCGGAGGCTAAGGATAACATAAAGGGATTACCATTCATGTAAGGAAAAGGTACGCCGCTTTTCGGTCTTAATTGGTCGAGCTCCCTTTCTACTAAGTTAGATCCAGTCTAGGGGAAGGCTGGCAGTTAGTGAACTGGTCAATTAATCTTTTCCTCTCGCATAATGAGGCTGGGGGATTTCTCTAGGCTGCCACTTCACACGAGGCGGCGGATGTGCCCAGAGGAACCTCACTGTCTCCACACCAAGTGACCTGCCAATTAAAAACGTACCTCCCTAACCTCACCAGGTGGCAAATTGGCCTGACCCAGGCTCCAATAGAAAAAGGCTTAACTGCGACCTCAAATCAACTTCACAGGCACTAGACAGGAAGCAGGCCCATATCCCCCATGAAATCAGATTGTTTCTTGTAAGACTTTTTTTTGTGCGTGGGTATAATTCTGCCCAGTTAATTTTCAGGGGGTAAATGAGCAGAGACTTGTTTGGGTCCCCCCTCCTCCCCCCCACACACACCACCCGCCGTCGTCTGTGGCAAAGGTTTTACTCCCAGACACGAGGCACTGTGTGGCAGATGTTTTATGAGTGGAATAATCTGGGTCTTTGTGGGTCACTTTGGACGACCTTGTTTTGTAGCGGATTTTAAATTAATTTCTTTGTGGGGAATTCGATAAAAGAAAGATCAGTCCTAATCAAATACAAAACGTGATACCAGCGTGGAAGATTATCACCTTTGACCTATGGTCACTGGTGAGACACCGAAGGGGGTTGTAACTATAATTTATACTCAGTACGGCCATAATGCATTATCATTGATTAGGGGGACACACATTGTAAGCCATTAACAGTAGCAACTTCATAATTATATAATTGGTCAAATTGAACTAATCTATAAAAAATAATTGGATTAATGTTCTCCTGCTGGAACAAGCCAGAAACATTAAGGTCACTTTCTATTGATATTTGCTTTTTAAAAAAAAATATTGAGAAAAAGTTGAGCTGACTAAAGAGAGTAAGGGTGATTTGCAAACACCACCAACCTTTGCTTCTATCTTATTCCCTGTGAATCCATAGGTTTTGTGCTTTGTATGTGCTTTAACTTCCGAGGGTCCGGAAAGGGCTGTGACTCCTGTCCTGTTCTGTCCGACACCTGAGCACAGGCAATACACTCTCTTGAATCTCTTGACTGAACCATAATCATTACACCCACTACCCTGCCCTTGTTCTCTATATAATTACACATTGTTCGTTTTTACTTAGTTGTTCTATATCATTCCTCTAAATAAAGGTGTTGTGCTTTGGGCCTTAGAAAATAATGTATTGTTTACTTATTACATGGTATTCAAGTATGGAACACAATTTTAACATTTGATTCCGGACCAATCTGAAAACTGTATTGCAATACCCAGTGTTGACCAGAGATGGTGCTGTCCTAGAGGTTTATGTTCAGTATTCAGCTTCTCTTTAAAATGTAAATTGTATATTGTACAGGGATTATCATAGAAACCAAGCTTAGCAGTTTTTCGCAATCATTTTGTCTGTAAAAATTCAGAGTCAGAATACATGTTGGGATGAATTAGACAGGGCTCGTCAGTAGTCGTTTTTCCACTGCCAAATAGGCCTGTTTTATACCTGCGTTTTACCCGGCATGGCTTGATTTCGCACACCAATTCCCCCTCTTGAATCCTACACATATTGGGGGTTTCATTTTCATGTAAATGTGATTAGACAACATCGCGGTACCTGGGTCGTCTCTACAACAGAGACAACCCAACATGACTAGCTCTAACTGGAGCGACTGTGAAATCTGTGAGCTGCTGATCATCGTGGGAGAGAAGGAGATGCAGTGACTCGCATTTAATGGAAACAGGGAAAGATGGTGCGATCTACGAGAAAGCGGCAGAGGCTTTTGTCGGATAAAAAACATGTGGTCAACAAAATAAAGAATATGTTGGCGTTTTTGCACTTGTTTAGTTAATCGCGTTTGTAGCCTACATTCAGCAAATTATTCTAAAGTTTAAAGTTCTGAAGTAAACTCTCTGTGCGTAGTCCCGCCTACTCCAATGAACCAAAAAAGCAGGCTACTTGACGAAGGGGGATAATACCTGCTCGGTTTTACACAGGTAAGACAGCGAAATTGCAGGGAGTGCCAAGCCGCGACCGTACCGGCTTGGCAGTGTAAAAATGCCTTGTGTCACATATTAATGCTGTGGTTTTAAAGGACCACATCAATACAACATTGTTGTAATATCCTCATGATGCATATCCAATTCAAACATTGAATTATTGTAATAAACAGCCATTCCATGCTCACCAAATCCTGTGACACCAAATCTTGTGTAATCATAATGTGCAACATTTCAACCAGCTCGTAGCTTCAATCAACACATCGGAAATCAATGCGGATCATTAATGATTTTCCTATGACTGTATTAATTCAATCACATCTTATAATGGATATGCAGACCACCCTGTACCTCGCTCTTGGTTTACAAGAATCTTTCTATAGACGTTCCCATCCCCCTCACCACCCAGCTATGCTAGTTCCTGTCCCACAGCAGCACAGCAGTCAGAGTGGACAGAGCAATGGAGGCTTATGGCTGACATAATGTTATGAATTGTTAAAGACATTGGATTTTGTAAATGTGTAAATATCAGACTTAATTATAAGATTATTCATTTTGAATCCACCTCTCATAAATCAAATACAATGTGCCATTTCAAGCGATAACATTTATAAAAAACAATTTAGAATAAAAAATGTTCAATGTTCACCAATTCAGATGCAAACATTTATTCTAAATAAGATGAAGGAGCAGGGTATTCCAAGGACAGGCCTAAGCTATCGACACAGAGGCGAACTGGCTGCTGGCCTATCAGAGGAGAGTCTGTCCGTCATGTGATCAAAGAAAACTGCCCCAGAATTAAAACCAGTATGTCTGATCATATGTCTGATCATCAACATTTACAGTCGGATATCTGAGCAATCCGTTCAGAGGCAAGGGCCTTTTGTTTCTTCCCATTTGCTGTGGCCAATGTAAACAGCGAAATGAGAATATGCCCCCCCACACACAGACACACATTGCGTGAGTCGGTCCATATAAAATTCTTTGCCCTCCCGACTCTACGGGGGAGGGCACCAGAGTGAGAGTGTGGTTTGTCTCCTTCCCCTCTCCCAGACTGGGTCTCCGGACTCATTACCGGGGGGTCCGTTGCTTACTGGGAAGGGGGCAAGTTGTCCGGTTTGTGTGGTTTATGTATATTCAAACCCGGAGCTCAATAAGCACAGGGGGTTTGCAGGGGTTCAGAAACCATCTCAACGCAACACAACAGATGACACATGATGACAGTTCTTTCCCACAGGGGTGACAACTGTGGGCTGAATACTGTTCATTTATCAGGTCCAGTGGTTTTAACCTCTAAACGCTCACCCCTGTTTTATGAATTACCGCCTAAATGACAGGTCACAGTATATAGGGCATAATAATATCTGCATAAAAAGTCGCAGAATAATAGCAATTTATGCCCAATTATGTACATTTATTGAGCTGATTTGTTTCTGTTGTGCCTATTGAGCTCTGAGTTTGAACATACATAAACAACATAAACCTGACAATTTGGCCCCTAACTGCCAACTGAGACCTGGCTCTGAGCCTGCAGTCTCTCCCTCTCGTCAAAATGATGACGATCAGACATTCTGGAGCACAACCCGTTCTCTCTGTTGGCCATCCTGGGGTTTAATTCTGGGGCAGTTGTCTTTGATCACATGATGGACAGCCCGTTCTCTGATAGGCCAGCAGTTGGACTGCATTCAGTCTCTATTGCTTAGGCCTGACCTCTTGACTCCTCGAACATGAGTAATGTATATCCTTCTATTTAAACTATCTGCAACCTAAAGAGAAAGTCAACCCAAAAGCTTTAAACATGGTAATATTTCTTACATGATTGTGAATCTAGCCATGTGTCGCTGTAGCTGAAATAAGACCTTATTTTAGAGAATACAGATGTAAAATCCTATATTTTTCCAAGTCTCCCCAAAATACATACTTCAATTATATGGAACCTCTGTCAATTTTTTATTTCCAAGGTGTGTTACCAATGGGCGCAGACCAGAATGCCTCTGGAAGCAATTGGATCGACCTACAAACAATCATAGCAACGAATTACCAACAGAAACCGTGCTCGCAGCAAAGGCATCTTTCTTCTCAGCAAGAGCGTTAAGTGCAGTTGTTTCTTCTTCTTTTAGTGAAACCAGTTAGTTTGACATTGTCTCCATAGCGGAATAAACCGTCCTTTCTACATCAGAGGCAGCCATCTTCCTTGTTGTTGAACAACAAGAACAACAAGAAAGAAGCCTCTACAGCCCACCTATTAGATAAACCGCTGTGATCGGTCGGTTTATCTGAAATCATTTTGTACCGGAGGGGAGCCAGAACTCATATGCAGAACAACCGAAACATTCTTTGGAGCTCACGAGATTCTTCGGGTTCCCAGGCTACGAAACACTACATGAACGATCGACTCTGAACTGAATGCATTTCATGCACAACATCAATCACTATATCGCACATACACGATAACGGGACTAAAAAGTATCCCAAAGTTGCCATGAGTAGTAACACGGCCCCCTCCTTCCTCGAACTCTCAGCCCAAAACACATTATTTTAAATCTCATAGTGTTCAAATTCCAGCAGAAGCAGTTTAAATGACAGTACCTGAATTAGTAAATTAAATTAATATATATTTTTGAAATGCTACAACTTTATAATGCCATAAATTAATTTACATAGAGGAATTTGAAATGAATAAATTCAGATGAAAAAATGTTATAGCAGTGATTTGCTTCCTAAAGACCCATTGCGCCTTTAAAAACCTTTAGAATGGATAACGTATCTCTATGGTTCAACATTCATTTTATAAATGCTCTATATATGAATGCATTGAGACTCCTGGTACACTGCAGTGGTGCCTTGGTGTACCACCTTTTGGGAACCTGTTCAACGATGCTGCTATGGGCCTGTTCTCTGACCTTAGAACCAGCAGGACGTGCACTGATACCTCTACCGGGTATCCCTTACCTTTGAATTAAGAAGCACTGAGAAATTAAGTTCCTTTGAAATGATTTTTTGACCAACTCATCGATGTGATTGCCAAAGTTAACTTGGCCTCAGGGTGTATGAAACATGATGAAAATGGAGTTTGCCTTGCTCATTTTTTAATTAAAAGTGAACAATTTGTTTAAATAGTAAAACTCTTGATCATTTAATAGTTGGTTCACCTTAAGCATGTGAGGGGGGAGGGGGGTCAACATTAAGAGTCAAGTTTTTTGGCTCTGTCTTGGAGAGTGCAGTCTCCAACGAGAGTAATTATTTGTGGATGGTTTGGGGCCCTCAGGGTGACTGAGTAGGCGGGGTGGGGGGAGGGGGGGGTGGGCTGCAAGGCAGTGCGCTGAAACGGAAAGCATGCCAGTCTCGCTCATGGTTGATGTTCAGTGAATCTGAAAGGTCATGTCATGTTTTCTGGCAATTGACTCGATTGGTTTGGATTCTACAACATAAGGCCGGGACAGTGTGTGAGCGAGTGTTATTGTGTGGGTACATTGTGTGTGTGTGTGTCTGTGTGTCTGTGTGTGTGATTGTGTGTGTTTCTGCACATTTGCAGGAAAACGTGCCCCGAGGTTATTTCTTTGCTATGACCTTATTACCCTGCGCAGTGATGAGCCTGCCACAGCAACTTGCTGTCTCTAAAAAAACCTTTTTCTTTTTGGCACATATAATTAAATAATTGTACATTGAAATAACATTCCCTGTATATATTATCCATGATAGTTTAACAAATGTTTAACTATATGTGGGGTTGCACTTTCTGGGTTAAACACTGATAATATAATGAACCAAAACTGTTTGGCTATATGATCAAATTTAGTAAAAGGACCTACGTAGACGGGTTATATGTAGCATGTTATATCAGGTGACTGACCTATAATCTGTGAATATGTGTGAGACTTGATGCTGATGCTTCTGCAAGTAGGAAGTGTAAAGTGTGTGTGTGTGTGTGTGTGTGTGTGTGTGTGTGTGTGTGTGTGTGTGTGTGTGTGTGTGTTGTGTGTGTGTGTGTGTGTGTGTGTGTGTGTGTGTGTGTGTGTGTGTGTGAAGTGAACCCTTCCTGATAAATTAAATGTGGCAAACAGGGAAGACAATATGAACACATTTAATCACGGAGCAGACATAACTGGGATAGGTTGTAATATGCAAACCGAAAAAAAACTAGCTTATTTCACCTTTCACATTGATTATTTTAGGAGGAAATTCTTCTGTAAAAGTTATGTACCTGAACCTTTTATTTACTTTACTTTTATCACACCAGGCTGGTTACCCAAATAAATCCTTTTTTGAATATGCGTTGGGTTTTCCAAATTAATATTGGAATAAACGGATATGGTGGGGACTACTGCTGCATACGCTATCTTAATCTGCTGATGGCTACCTGTTCTATTCATGGTTGTTAAAATACCAATCCAATATTCTTGGTAGGTAAAGCTTTTTTGCATCTTTTGCCTTTGATGAAACACTGACTTAGCTGCCTATTAGCCGTGATTCATTATGGAAAAGAAGGTGGCTGAGTCATAACTAACTGCATATCCAAAGCCCCTTGCAAACCACAAAGCAAAAGAAAAAGACACAACACACAATGGAAGAGAGCGGGAACGGATGCTGTCAATGAAACTGGCCAATTACTATTGCCAGCAGGCTGCTATCGCCTACACATGTGGAAGAGGAAAGTTCTGGACAGTTTGAGAAGTTTTATCACAACGTATCGTCCTTTTGTGGGTTCAACCTGCATTCTGCAGTTCGTGTGGCAAGATCATACTTTTGTTAGCATGCCGATAAGCCTTGCACAAGTGAAAGATAATCTTTGAAACTCATACAGTATACATCCTATACTGTATGAGTTATAGGAGAAATAAAAAAAAATAACGATTTAGTTTTTACTATAATACATGCCCCCATCGTTCCAAGTTTATAGCCTTTTGGTAGAATCTGCTAAAAACAGTCAACAGCCGGCGTCTATACGCGCTTTTTAGCTCTTAAACTAACATTCCAACTCGTTATCATACTAAACAGTTCCCAGATCCATTTTATGCCGGATTTCTCCTTTAAGTATAATAATAAAAATAACCGTAATATTGGCGCTCTCTTTGGTTGTGGTGCAGCTTTTTGCAGCTGTGTTGTGGCATTTGTGTTTTTGATTTTGCGTTTGTGAGTATAATTACTAATATTCTTAGCTTAACGTCGGTGGTTCCGTCATCCCATGTTTGGCCGTCTGGTGACACTACCGTCACCTTAAATGAAGCGTTGACCTGAAGAGTTCTTGGACTTGGATGTCTTCAGCCCGTTATATGTATTCTATTTTATCCATAGGATGTCACTGGGATAGCTGGACGACGTGTAACCTAGCTGCGGTTCATCAATATGTACAGGCATGAAAAATCTGGGTTAGGGTTATCAATTTTAATATTTTTAATTTTGAATATTTGGGCTCAGCTCATAGTTCAGTGGTGCCAGAAAAAAATATGTTGTTCCCTATGCTGTATCATTTTACTACATTAATGTTTTTGTGTGGGTCACAAGACACATTTATTCACACGCAGGTGCACACACACACACACACACACACACACACACACACACACACACACACACACACACACACACACACACACACACACACACACACACACACACACACACACACACACACACACACACTCACACTCTCGGAGGCTAGTGAAGGTCTCCAATTATCCTCACCCACATGTCTCTTTGAAGATGAGAGCAAACGGGAGGAAACCCCCGGAAATAAGACATTTTTGCATTTGACATTCTGACATTTCTGCTTATTATCTCTGGTGCTCTGAGGCAATGGTGCTGCTTACTGCCCATTGGTCCGCTGTTTAAGGTGTCACTGTGGGGGGGCGGGGTCTGATTGGACCACCTGTCAATCCCAGGATCTCACCTGTGACATCATGGCATCCCATACACACACCCTACAGTCATACTGTACAATAAAATGTTGTGCCTAACCTACAGGTCTCTGGAGAAAGAATATCAGCACCAGCCAGACATCTGCATACCAATTGCAGAACATGCCAACGCCACAACACCATAAGAAACGGTGAACCAAGCTCTGGATCTGCAGATGAGAATTGTGGTCCCTAGTCTGTCCCCTCCCATTTGCACCCTGATCTCATTAAGATGCCTCTGAGCCACCCGAACTAACACAAACCCTAACACACCAGCCTGGCTCTCATCGTATCCAGCACAGAGCCTGCTGCCGTGCTGGTCCTATGGTGGCTGTACGGTTTGATTCCCCTTTCCAGCGGATCAGTGGCAGAGGTCCAAAATCACTTAGATCATTCCACCCGGGGCGGGGAGGGGGCGGGGAGGAGCCAGTGACCCCCACACTCGTCAGGAAAAGGGGCTTCACGCCTCGCTGGGTTCCCTGGTGTGACATTTCTTCTGCATTGGCACCACCGACCCCCCCCCCCCTACCTCCACCCGTCCACCCCCTCTTCCTCCTCCCTACGCCGCACTACGCAGCCACCACTGCGCTGGAATAAAAAAAAAAGAAAGAGCAGATTGTCTGTAAGGATATCAATCAAGTGAGCAGCAGCTGGGGTCACTCTGCTGTCACCGCGGCCCCGTCCGTCGCGGAGGTACTCGGCGACCACCACTTAGGGTGAAGACCCGACGTTCCGACGTCCGTAACGTTCGCTGTGTGTGTGCGTCTCTTTTCCGTGGCGCTCCCGTTCGCCCACCAGCTGAACCGCAAAACCCACGCCACATACCCTTTCCCACATACAGGGTCATACGGAGCCCCAACCCCCCACCCACCCACCCACCCACCCACCCACCCCCCCCCCTGTGACCCCGCTTGAACTAACGTACCCATGCTACGGGTCAGGTGACGGTCACAACATTATTAAAAGATCCATTTTGCCTTAAAACACTGCCTCTTCACCAGGGGAATATAGGGGGAGCAGATGGGGCTTACGCCGAGAGGCTTACGTATCTATTTAAAGCCCTTTGGAGACAGAGATCTAATGAGACGTTTACATTGTGTTCAATGGAGTCCATGCAGCTTAGCGCAAAGCATCTTTAGTCTTTGCTTGAGTTGGAGCGCTACAGTGTTTCATTATGCAGGAATTACATCTCCTAATCTAAACCTATGTGCTGGAACATTCTTGGAATTTGAAAGCTGGAATTCCAAGCGGTAACTGCGACCACACAGGGAGTGCGGTCGGACAGGTTTTCGGGGGAAAAGCCTTTCTTACGTTGGTGAGAAAGAGGGGGGAAATAAAAGCTATTGAAGACACCCACGACTCCCACCTCGTACAGCTGCTGTCAGTGCAGCTGGGAGGCAGAGGCGGACAGAGGAGGTGAAGATTGGGGTGTGTGTGTGTGTGGGGGGTGGGGGGGTGGGGAGGTGGTGCTGGGTCTGCAATCAACACGTGCCACCGAAGCCCGGAAGGCTCCACAACAATCTGTTCCGCACGGTTCCCCTCCCGCGCCTTGACCTCAATCGGGGACCGTGTTCCGGAGCCTCCGCTCTCTGAAGGGCCCCGGCACCCAGCCTCCGCGCTACAGGCCCGCGACAGCGCGACGGAGAGAAACCATTGAGTAATGGAGCAAACAACAAGAGCTGTGAGGAAGGGGAACCCAGAGACAAATATGAATGACCTACCATCACGGGCGGGACAAGAGCATCTGTACAACTCTGGGAATCATGTGACATGACACCTTCAATTGGGGTCAATAGGACCCCCCGCTTCTGGATCTCAGGCAGCCCGGAGCCTCAGGGTGATCAGGGGCCGGGGACGTAATTGGTGTGGCAGAGGAGTGAGTGGCAGTTCAGGTTGAACGTGTTTCTGCAACACTAGGGGTCAGTGGCAGACCGCGCCACCCTGCTGCCGCCGTGGCGCTGGTGGTGGGGGGTGGTGGAGAGGTCCTTGACCGGTGTTTAGTCAGTCAAACTGTGCATGGCCGCCCTGACAGTAACAACAACAGCGAAAAACAATCACAAATCATGGCCATTTATGTCGGTAATGGGAACCATAACAACCCGACGATAACTTATGATGCGCAAATTGAATTTGCAAGAATCTTTTTAATGTTGCAAATTGGCCGGCTGTCTCTGTGCTCTCGTTTGGTGCTGATCTGTTGACAGCGGACGTGCTCTTTTTACATTTTAGTTTTCTACTCCCCTTCACAGTTCATAGCCAAACATCTCCATGGTGCTGCGGTAATTATCTAATTGTTCCACTGATTTATGTTCTTGTACCAGAGACCGACCTGATTTATAATGAGGCTCATCCACTTTGGAAAAAGTGGATATGAACGATGTGTGGCACTGGTCCATGGGATATTAATAATAGTATTATCTTTTCTTTGACTCAGGCTCTGTTTGACATTGACAGCGTGAATCTCAAATAGCTGCACATTTACTTAATAACAATAATATGATCAATCATTTTTAAGTGACCCGATCACATGTTCTGCTATGCAACTCCACTTAATCAATCAATAAATTCCAACACATTTGTTTCTTCTTTAATTGGAAATTCCGAAGAAGAGGAAGGGTGGGCATCTCTTCATCCACGTGCTGATAACTCACGTTTCCCAAACAGTATGTGCGCTTCGCCGAGTAATAAGCACTGGGGAATACTGCAGGAGCAGCAGCAGCAGCTGTAGACACACACACACACACACACACACACACACACACACACACACACACACACACACACACACACACACACACACACACACACACACACACACACACACACACACACACACACACCCCACGCGTGTCTTTCATTCATCTTACCGCTCCTCTTCAAGGAGTTCAAGCCACAAAGTCAACAAACTGGTCCCTAAGTGGAGCAGGTTCCTTCGCCCTCAAGGACAAAGTTGAAAGAAGGACATCACCCCGACTCCCCTTCCCACCTTCCGTACACGGGGTGGGGGCTCAGCCTTCGACGCCTGGTGGTTGAATAATAGACACGGCCCCTGGACAGGTCCACTATACAGTGGAGACCACCGGCCCCCCTCCCACCCCCGGCGTTTCAAATTAGCAGCAAGCGAGTACCAGAGACTGGTTGCGGTTGTCTGATGAAAAGACACACGGCTGCCACTATTTGCGATGCTAAGGCATTCATCAAATTAATTACTGGTGGATGTGGGCACCACTCTGCTACTCTCTGTATTTTGAGTCCAGTAAATGGTGGGGGGAACTGAGACTCACGCTGACAGGGGGGGGGCCTAATACACCCAGAGTCTTTGGCTGCACATAATTAATTGAAATCTTTGCAGGCTTGACAAATTGGAATGATGAATCTATCTTCTATGAATAGCTAATGGAGAAAAAAAAAATGCATAATCAGTCAAACACATACAGTGGAATCAACATCTCTCCCGCCCCCTCCTTCTCTGTCTCTCTCCACCGCTCTGTCTCTCTCTCTGTCTCTCCATCTGTCTCTCGCTTGCTCTTTGCTGCATTGTTTGATCCATTAGGCTGGCAAAGGCATGGCTCGCTGCAGAGACTTTTTCCCCTTCTTCCCTTTCCGTCAATTGATAACTTTGGCTCCCCACTTTAATAGAGCGGTCAAGGTGGAGAGATCCTCTGTATAGTTCAATAGAGTATAGGGAAATATAAATCAAGTCGTATGCACTTCTTTTTTTATTTGCCACGTGAAACTGATTCGGCGCTCTAGTATTTCTGACACTGTAACACCATCTCAACTCTAGTGCTATAATACCAAGACTCGCTGAATTAATGTCCGTCGATGGCGTTTTTTTTGAGGTGCCAAGGAATCTACCCTTAAGAAGAGATATTTGCGTGTTTTTGATTAATTACATATATGACACACATACCATATGCATCGAAAAGAGCAGACACCGCGCGCCCTTATTACCATCAGACTGGTACTAAAAGCGACCACTCGGTTATGGTGTGTACAACATGACTTTAAAAGAAAGAATCCATCAGAATCGATTCTCTGACCCACGTGATTAGCTGAGTGTGTTGTTACATTGCTGTGCAACGATTGAAATACCCCGCTATTGCAATAAACAGCCCGTGCTTTTGTTGAGTTCAAGGTTGTCGAGTTCAAGGTTGCGATCAGGAGTTTTTCCCAGTGAGGACGACGGCATGGCAAATGGCGGAACATGAAAAATGACACACCCAGCTATGCACAGCTTCTGCGATTGTGCGTGCAAGCCTGCGCACGTGCGCGGCACACCTTTCAAAGCACACAAGTACTCGGCGCACATGCACATTGGTGGGTGTACATTTGTCTGTGCGCGGCTGGAGGAAATACTGAATGTGAAGGTTGCTTCGGTGAAGGACACATCTCGTCTATGGTAAGTAGTCATTTTTAATAGGTTTGGGTTCCAGCGTGAATTATGGGTGTGCCAAGCCTGCATGTGACATTACTGTTTTCCCTTGGGAAAAGTGCAGACTGATCTCAGTTCACGGAGCCACGACAGGATTGTGGGGCTAAATAAAGGCTCAGATGGATGAAAGTCCTTCCTGAACCACACAAGGCAGCAGCACCAGACTCAAGTGTGTAGCTACGCTGCCCCAGTGTACAGCTTATGCGTGCGGTAACAATAAAACAATCAAATAAACAAATAAATGAATTTAGGAAAGAGCGAGCGAACAGCAAACACCAGCGTTTCCCCCTCAGGTTTCCCGACACGGCCGTGGGTCCTTGAGCTGAGCGGCCTCTTCATTGAGACCCCTGACGGGGACTGTGACACGGGCATTTCCACTTCCCCATCTCCCATTATCAGCTGAGCCTCCGCAACACACCACCTAATCCCTCTTCATCAAAGCAGCCGCTGGGGCAGGAGTCAGCAGGATGTGACCATCAATTAATCACCCAGCACCCCCTCCAACCCCCGCCCCGGCTGACCAGCGCCCCGGTCCCCACAGACGGGGTAAACCTCACGGCTTCTGAGCACTCTCCCTGGGAGAGGGGGCCCGCCACGGACCCGGCGGTGGTCAGAGAGCGTCGGCTGGCCGCCGTACGTGTCTCTACTGAGAATGAGATGGCGCTGAGGAGACCAGCGCTGGCAGGGATAGGAAGCTAGAGGGACACCCAGGTGAGATTAACCGCCACGCTTAATCTCAATGGTCACAGGAGGTGGGGAAAAGAAACACACTCCCTACGACGGCCAGATCCTCTAGTTTTGTTACTCTTCATATAAGTAATCTTTTACAGGACAATGTTTGAAAACTGTGCCAAATGTAAATAATACAGATAGAGTCTACACAAAGTTGGCTTTTTCACATCTCATTGTTCCTGTTTTATGAAAAGAAAAAAACGGATGTGGCGATCATCTCAGTTTCACCATCAGTCTCTCTGCTATGCAGCTAAGCTGCTTACTACTTAGAAGTCTATTGTCGGGATGTGATTAAAGCATTCCCCCAGAACCCTCCCTCCCTCCCTCCCCTCCCTCGCAGACACACACAACACACACACACACACACCACACACACACACACACACACACACACACACACACACACACACACACACACACACACACACACACACACACACACACACACACACACACACACACACACACCAACTTTGACCCACTAGTCGCCCAAAACAAGACGGATTAAACACCAGCTCTTTCACCATACTTTTTTTTTTCTGCAGTACAAAGCGTGTCTCATTTCAAAGTGTCATCCCTTCACCAGCCCTTCTCACTTCAGATGCATCGCCCTGTCCCCTCCGCTGCCAGCCTCACGGTGCTCCGTCACGTACAGGGAGGCACCCCAGCGCCCAGTAGCTCAGAGCTCTGCAGAACAGAGGGGCCCGGCGGGCTCTCTTTTAGACGGAAAAAAATAAATCTCCAAATGAGTTTGGTGACCCCTTAAACTCCATGAAATGAATATAAGCAGACATCCTGCAAGGCATGCAAGCGACTGCAAAGCTAGGACAGACCACTTAAGAACTCAGAGCTTCATAAAACTTTTATACGTTGACTTCCAGCGCGCGTTGTAGCGGCTCACTGGGGGTGACAGGAAGCGGCTCCCAAACAAACAACCCGTAGGAAGTTCAACGGTCAACTGTTTGATCTCATTCTTTCCGCCATCAAGGTGTTCCTCATGTCCTCGCTAGGGTTTCCTGCTTTTGCTTTAAACTCATCTTTTAATAAAAAAAAAGTATTTGTCTTCATTATATTATCGTTCATATTTCTTGTGTTAAGTCACTCAAATGTCACCAACATAATATAAGAATGTTCCGGTCTCTGCAGCGGCATTGCTTTCGCACATCTGGTGAGACACTGAGTTTCCATTCTCTCATCCTCCAGTCATTGCCTTAAGCACCTTCCATCATTGTTTACTTTTGTTTCCTAAACGCACTATAAAAAAAATAATAATTAATGCTCACTTGTCCTGTGATCAAGGAAGACAATAAATGGACTGGACTTTGGTAAGAAAGCGCTGCTCATAACCATAACCTCCCTCTCATACATAAGCGAGCACAGGAGGTTCAGTCGATTTCACCTGCGGATGAATACGGCTTCCCTCTCTAATGACTTCCTTTAGCCTGGGAGTGAATGAAGTGAGCGGGGTGTGCTGAGGCTCGGCCCAGCCTCCCCCTCATCAACTTCAGGTTTTTTTCCCCTCGTGAAATGCGTGCATTAATCTGTACTTTCCCTGAGTGAGTCTCTTAAAGCCTACAGAGGTGATATCCATCTGAACACGCCGTAGGAGACACACGGCTGAGCCAGGCGCCCGCTGAAAATGATCAGGCAGAGTGGCGGCACGGCTCGGCTCGGGGTTATACGAAACCAAGAGGCGACATCACGTTTAGAAGTGTCAATTTGGAAAGAGAATGCGGAGAGGGGGGGGGCATGACCACAATAAAGATATTTAATGAGGGGATTCAGACTTATCTCGTAAAGACATGCTCCTTCATAACAATCTTTTTTTTCTCATTTTGTTTTCCGAGGCAACGAGAATAAGAGTTTGAAGTGGCAAATAGTCACTCAGTTAATCCTAACCATGGGCAAAGTAGCCGATGAGGAATGGAGGGAGATCTCTATCAGGTGAAATAAATGATAGCACAATATAATATCAAATGAAAGATTCATCTTGATATCCAAGTCTGGGGTCGACAAAGAATATGTTAGTGCTTCACGAGGTCATTCAAGAGGTCATGACCCCAACCCATAGGGGTAGCACGTCTTCCCAAACATGCAGGCTTTATCACGGGACGAACAATTTCCCAAAATAGACTTAACATTACTTTCGTAATCTATATTTTTTTCATATCGACGACAGCCTTTAACCTGCGCATCGTATTGGGAGACATAACATGGATAGTGCCACACATCCCGAAAAGCATTTCATGCGACACTTTTTTTAACAGGGTCGCTATAAGCATAGCTTCTGTAGGAGTGGATTTTAATGCCCCGTTTTGGAAAGAGATGATGCTCTTTATATTCATTGAATCGTTTAATCTTTTATTTTGTTTGGACTAGTGACCTTTTGCCATTGATGTTGAGTTTGTTACTGCTGTAGAAACGCAATGCATCAACTACAGAACACACTGTAGTCCTGTAGTCCCTCTCCATTTTGTAGTCCCTCTCCATTTTCATTCCGTGGGGGGATGGGGGGTTGGGGTGCCATCTCCTTCTGCTGTTTCATTGTAAGTGGTGTTAAAACAGTGTGGAAAGCACATGCTATGATGAAATGATTAGGGCATGGGTGAAGGGGGGAGGTCGTGCTCAGGCCATGGTATCAATAATCTCAGTTACATGCACCGTCAGTATGTAAAAATGCCTGGCTCGCATGTGTGTGTGTGTGTGTGTGTGTGTGTGTGTGTGTGTGTGTGCATGAGTAAGCGAGAGAGAGAGAGAGAGAGAGAGAGAGAGAGAGAGAGAGAGAGAGAGAGAGAGAGAGAGAGAGAGAGAGAGAGAATGAGCAGAGATGAGAGAATGAGAGCAGTGAGATGAGAGAGAGCAATGTGGAGAGAGACATGAGAGAGCAGAGAGACGAGGGGATAGGAGAGAGAGAGGAGAGTGGAGAGAGAGAGAGAGAGGAGGAGAGAGAGAGAGAGAGTGAGAGATGAGCAGCAATGTGAGAGAGACTGAAGAGAGCAGGAGAGAGAGGACTGAGGAGAGAGAGAGACGAGATGAGAGAGAGAGAGAGAGAGAGAGAGAGAGAGAATGAGCGAGAGAAGAGAGCAATGAGCAGCAATGTGAGAGAGACTGAGAGAGCAAGAGAGACAGGGATAGAGAGAGAGAGAGAGAGAGAGAGAGAGAGAGAGAGAGAGAGAGAGAGAGAGAGAGAGAGAGAGAGAGAGAGAGAGAGAGAGAGAGAGAGAGAGAGAGAGAGAGAGAGAGAGAGAGAGAGAGAGAGAGAGAGAGAGAGAGAGAGAGAGAGAGAGAGAGAGAGAGAGAGAGAGAGAGAGAATGCAAGAGGCAGAGAAGAGACTGCTGCATGGTGCGATCTCCCCTGTGGGCTAATAGATTGGAGATGACATGCTCTCCGCTTCTGTGCTGAATGTTCACTGAACTTTCTGGCAAAGAGGTTGCAGCTAAAGTGGGTTCAAACAGAGGTTAATATAAACAAACAGTGGAAAATGGAGAGGTTGGGATTATTAAATGTAGGGATGACTGACAAATCCCTCATTGCCATTAGCCCCTGGCCTTCACCTATGCCCCGTACCAAAAAATACTGGGCCTCACCGTAGCGTTGTTGATGGACTTATTCATTCTCAGCTTTTGTTGCCAAATATTTAATTTGCCTGAGCGTCGGCTTACAAAAGTCATTATGGTAAAAAATGCTAATTACACCAAAAAAAATAGAAAAACAATGTTACTCGAAATGACATGGAGTCTTGAACTGGGGTACACATATCTGTGTACAATACGGCAACAGATAACCAATTTGCTACTCTAATTAAATCATCATTCAGAAAGCACATGAATTCATTTAATTCCCTCAAAACAATGTTTCGGAAAGGCTTTTCAATTATATCAGTACAAACTGTATTATTTATTTGGTAAATAATTTAACTTTGAGCAAAGCGTTTTATTGGAGGTGGAACGTGCAGTGCCATCAAGTGGACACTTGAAGCATTGCAGATGGAGCTTCAGTCCTTTCCATGTTGACGGAAAATACAATGCTATTTCTTATTATGGTAAGATTTTAACACAAGCAGTTCCAGTGTCTAGTAATGTCGGACCAATGTTGGTGTTGATTAAATAACTTTTCTCATATTATAATATATATCATACAAATACATGTATGTTTAAACCAGTCACACATAAGGATGGGACATTAACCTTACTTGGGCATTGACCCATACATAATGAATACAAATATTGGTTTGTCTTGTGAGAAATTAAGTGAAGTGAAGAATGCGAGTTGTCTCTGCTAAAACGGTGAGATTTATCACTGCCAGCGCTAATGTGCAAATTTAGTAATGTTGGCTGTGCATTGTTAACAGTGATTGTCATCTAATTAAATAGTGGTTCATCACAAGAGAGCCTTTATATGCTGAGATAAGCACTGGGTGTTCACTGAGGCATTTCCAAGATCAATAATGATGTTCCAATCTGGATTAAAGATCGCTTTGGGGCTACAGAGGTCATTTGAATTAATTAAGATCGCCTTCCAATATCCCCTGCTAGTCAAACTTTTCAGCCTGGGGAGATTTGGGGTTGGCATCTTGACTGAACAACTTTCTCTGTGCGTCCAGTTTAGACTCACAAACTACCTTCCAATGTTTTACTATTTTTTTCTCCCAATGTCCTACATTTAGATATTTATTCGTAACGATATTGTCGCATTTACCATTGACAATAAAAAAACAGTACTTCCAGTTCCGTCAACCCGGGGGTGGAACAAGGTAAGCAGGGTTTGTGGCGTGTTATTATTTGTGTCCTGTGGTCCCCTTTCCAGTCAATCTCCCAGAAAGGGCGTTTATGCCGCTCCTGGAGTGAGGGTAATGACAGCCTGATGTTTTCGGCTGCTTGTATTACTATTATTTCCATCAGCGGGCCGTGGGTAGGGCAGGTAACAGGTAACAGTATTTCTCTGTGGGTTTTGTCTGCTCCAAAGGACCATTTTTGGGTCACAGGGAGAGCGATCAATAAGGAGGACAGTGCCGACGGGCGCTGCAGTAGTTGGCCCTGCTACCCCGATGGCTCTATGCTCATTTGATTTGGTTTAATGCTTTCACATTTCCCTGACCTGTTTGGCTCCACACTACGGGATAAAACATTATTCTTATGAATCTGACTTC
>OLKM01000283.1:189771-259771 GCA_900291075.1 Melanogrammus aeglefinus | reverse complement strand
TTTTTTTGGACTACATGTGTTAACTGTGCGGCGGTTTGTCAAACACTGATCGCTTCAGGGATCAAGTGCCCCCTGGTGGAGATTTAATGGACCAGAAAAACTGAATTTGAATTTTCTTTCTTGGAATTGGATCTACATTCAGCCATGGGCACTACAAGTATATTCATTTGCTGAAGCAATCATTTCTTACTAATTTATACATGCGGAAAACGTGTTTCTGTCGCCGTTTTGACGAATAGAATATTAGCGGGGTTATATATGTTTTTTGTTCTTTCTGGTAATCCCTTAAAGAAATAGGAACGAGATATATAGACGAGCAGAGCCGGTCGACCTCTCGGGGAGACGCTCGATCACAGATCACTGATCAGATGGCTGAGCCCCAACGGTCTTCTCGTCCCCGGCTCACATAGAGACCAACAATGAGATGAGTACAGGAACACATAGAAACCAGAGAAAAGAGCGAGAATCCGTCCAGATGGTTCCACAGCCTTTGTCTTCCTATCGGCAGGTCAACAAACGAAAGCGATCCCCCCAGCAAGCATTTTAATCCCATCAGCAGGACTACATTCCCATAATGAGAAATTAATAACATGAGCCTGCCTCCAGATTAAGCAGAAGCGGCCGCACCATTAGATCGTTTTCATGGCTGGCATTAGGGCAGCAGATCAGTTTTTTTTTCTTTTTTTCCCCTCCTACGGTCTAACCCCACAAAGTAGGTCAATGTCTATTGAGTATTAGTGCTGTGCTGTGATCCTGTTGTTTCAGCTTCAGGACATGGAATTAACCCCAGAGACAGCCAAACAGGATAGGGCAGAGGTTGCTCGAAGGGTAAGTCGGGGGGGAGGTGGAACCCTGGGCAACCCCCCCCCCCCCCCCCCCGACACGGCTGTAAACTGTGGAAGGTATTTCTTAACCTTTGACCCCAGCGGCGCCGACACAGGGCATCCTGCGCTCACTCGCCGGGCGCTGGCCGAGTACATCTTCCTCGGGGGCGGCGTGGAGGCAACATGACGCTACTGAACCCTGCTGCTGACCCTCACTTCAATTAATCAGCATTACAGTAATCTGCACACGGCACCAGCCAAACATGAGCCGGGGTCACTGCGCCGTGCTCGTCATCTGGGGGGTGATATTCATCGTACCAGGGAGTCAACACAACATAATGATAATGTTGCACGGTTTTAGCGCATGGTTTCTTTTTTTTTCTGCATACAGTAAAGTAAAGGAAGCAAGGTCAAATTCACAACTCATGAGGGGACCTTACACGTATCGCTACACAGCTGAGTTTACTACTACTACTACTACTAATGCGAAACTACTACTGCATAACTACTACATTACTACTACTTCTACATAACTACTGCTACTCCTACTGCCTTTGCCTAAAGTAGGGAACAAATGACCATTAACATTGTCAGCACATTTCGTCAACGCATGCTTCCTGAAGTCTAAGGAAATGAATTTCAGAGCTCGTACAACCTGCACAAGGTCCGAGAGCGGTGGCATTGTGGGGCCCAGCTGTCATAGGAGGAGTAATCAGCCAGAGAGCAGAAGGAGCGTTTAGGATCCCTGTCCTTAATAGCCACACCCAGCAACTTAGAGCCAATGAGATGATGAGTCACTGATCAGGCCAGATTAGTGCAGCTTGTTTTGCTCTGTAAAGCCCGGGCCCCACCGTCTCCCACGATGCCCCAGTGCGTCAGCGATGCCCTGCTAATGTGGAATAAAGTGTATTATGACAAGATAAGGAGTGACTGACAAGGAAGCGTTACAACACACTGACAGTAAACAGTAAACCCTCCCAGAGTGATATGATGACTGTGGTGTGATGTTGTTTTTTATAGCGGCCAGCACATATTTTGATGGATGTTTCTGTAATGCAGTATAAACAACAGGGATTGCTTAGCTCCAACACTTAGTCTAATGTGTGCTGGGCTCAATTGTGCAAACATTTTCAGAACAAAATGTTGGCCGATTCTTATGTCTGTGTCATTTATTATTGGATCTTTTCCTATTACACACTACCAATGTTATTATAAATAGTGCATTATAAATATTTCAATTTGTTTATTGCCAGCACTGGATTGTGCACAATTATTGCATATGCCTAAAAGAATGAAGGATGGGCTAAAAGGGCCTAAAACAGGGCTTGTGGTTGGGTATCGATCTGTGATGTCATTAGAAGTGACAGAAGCTGCTCTGGTCGTCCTCCTTCACAGTCTCTCTAACTGGCCCTGCCACCTCTTAAAGAGGCAGGTCACTTTAGCCTCCATTTGTTCACATATCCCTCACCCCTAATGGAGCTATGCAGTTCTCCTCCGTGTCCCTCCTTAACCTCACGTCTCTCTGTGTTCTTGTTTTCTACTTGTGATGTGGTGGGGGACACCACAAAGGGTTTGCAATAAGACTGTGTTTCCCGGAGTCACCCTCGTTCAACCAGAAACATGCAGTTACAGAGTCAATGAGAGTGTCCTGAGATGCTCCGATCAGTTGCTAGAGCCAACAGTACTTAGTCCGGCTGAGTCCCTGGTGTAAACGTGCCACGCTGCCTCGTTGTGTGTGACCCAAATAGAACCATGTTTACCTCCTTTTCCGATAACGGGAGTCAGTATGGGAGTGAGGCGAGCTGTTCTGTAGAAGTTGAAGGGAAATGCACATTTGATGTCCTGGGGCAGATGCTAAGGACATGAACTCTGCTTGCACACACACACACACACACACACACACACACACACACACACACACACACACACACACACACACACACACACACACACACACACACACACACACACACACACACACACACACACTTTACCGGCTCCCTCTGAAACTTTAAACACCAGGGCCAAAATAGCAGCTAGTTAGCTCACCAAGAAGAAGAGACAGCCTCTGACTGACAAAGTGCAAGAAGAAGGTGTGATGCTACATTTAAACAAACTGGGTTTTGAAAGGCCAATGACGCACAACTCAATGAGAAACACTTTCTCAATGTTTACATTTGTGTTCATGAACCAATTACTTCAACTCTGCAATTATCTCTTTTTCCCATTCACTTTAAAAAGCTTTATGTGTCTATTGTCGTTGCTTCAATTTTTCGCTTTAATTGATAGACGAAAATGCTACAACTTTGAGACAAACACTTAGGCTACATCCATTGCCTTTTTATCGCACTCTTTGATTAGCTTTGCTGCTTTTACCTGTGATAGTCTCTTCTATGGCATGTTATGTTCTTTATGCTAATCACGAGTCAGTACTGCACAGACCCTCCTCAGTCCAGCAGGCTGGCCCTTTCTTTACCTGCTGAAAATGATCATGTGGAATAATTTGTATGTTTCCTAATATAGTGGAAGTCATGAGCACGATGGCTCACTTTCTCTCTCCCTCCCTGTAATCTGGATTTAAAGGAAACATCGTTGTGATTCTGGCGGCGAGTCAGGCCATGTTTCCTCCTCGTGGGCGTGACGCTCATGCGTGGACATAGGTTCCCGCCGTAAAAACAAGCACAGGGGGTGAACTGATGGCCCGCTTAAGCTGTAGGGCACTGCAGAGGGCAAGGAGAGGCCCTAGGTTATAGAGACAACACAGAGCCCTGAACAGTCCACATGGTTCATTACCAAAGGATGGATGAAATCAACCATTTCTTTGAATCAGGGCATCACTAATGGCGGTTTGAAAAAGAGCGGGAAAAGAAAGAGGAAAAAAATCGGATGTGAGGAAATTTTCCTAATGTGCTACTGAGCTCCTAATTGATCGCCTACGCCCCCCGTGCGTAAACAGTACAAGCGACGACGATGATGGTGATGATGCTAATTCATTGATTTGGAAGAAGGAGGTGAGAGGGCGTAGGCTAGAGCGCACAAGTTCACGGGAGATGTAACCTGGAGCTCTGAGTCCTGCAGAGGGCAGTGAAGATACATGGCAGAGGCAGCCTGCGTCCCGTCTTGACCAGTTAAGAGCTGTGGAGACCAGCAGCACAGCACGCTGAGAAACAGGCACAGGGATCTGGCGGGGAAACGAGTCGGTCACAGACAAGGGAAGGAGACCTGTACGAGTAACAGCCTTGTGCTAGTCCGTCTGTACGTCCTTGTACTGTTGCTTGGTTGTATTGTCACATTGTTAGTGGTTATATTAAATTAGGCTATATGGATTTAGTATAAATATATATATATAATATATATATAGATAGGGCTATATATTTTTTTATATATATCTTTATCTCTCGGGAGTTGTGTAGGCTACATTGACATTCCTGTTTTGCTTTTTGTGTTTATATCACACTTATTTTATTCAAATTGGAAGTAGATGTATCAGGGGATATATTTAGCAATATATTAAAATAAGAGAGGTAAAAGGAGTGTGAGCATAATTTCACACACTTTTTTTCCCCCCCAGAGATCGTAAACTCCATACTGTTCTTCAAGCTATAGTTAAAGATAGTTCTGCTATTCTAACAAATACATATTTATTTATTTATTTGACTCTCTTTGGGAAATCAAATGCAGGGATGAGTCCTTCAATTGTTACACATTAAAACAAAAAATGTAAAAAGAAAACCACCTGCTAGTGTAGCTATGTGACCTAGCACAGCGCGGCCATGTATCCCCGTGCTTATGACATGCCCCTCTGAGACAGACGGCTCAGAGATCAAGCGCTCCTTGGTGGTTCTAGGCTCTCTCCACGAGTGGCTACAAATAATACAGTGGATCATGGGGTGGGCGCCCTGATGGCACTCCAGCTCACACATGTTAGCTCACAGACACGTTAGGCTAACATGAGTGTGAGCTAACATGTAAGCTAACAGTTAGCTCACACACACACACACACACACACACACACACACACACACACACACACACACACACACACACACACACACACACACACGCTAGCTCACACATGTTAGCTCACAGACACGTTAGGCTAACATGATTGTGAGCTTACATGAGTGTGAGCTAACATGTAAGCTAACAGTTAGCTGACACACACACCCTAGCTCACACATGTTAGCTCACAGACACGTTAGGCTAACATGATTGTGAGCTTACATGAGTGTGAGCTAACATGTAAGCTAACAGTTAGCTGACACACACACCCTAGCTCACACATGTTAGCTCACAGACACGTTAGGCTGACATGAGTGTGAGCTAACATGCGTTTAAGCTAACAGTTAGCTCACACACGTTACCTCAGACACATATTAGCTCACACACTAGCTCAAACACGTTAGCTTACACACAAGTTAGCGCACACACGTTAGCTCACACCTTAGCTTAAACATGTTAGCTCACACATGGTAGTTCACTAGTTACATGTCCTTAAAAGTCAACTGACCAAGATGTTCCTCCAATGCTTAAGTATAGACGGATGATACGGCAGCCTGTCTTTGTGTCTGTCCATCTGTATGTCTCTCGTCTGTCTTTCCATCCATCTCGTCTTCTGGGCAAACAACTTGGAAATCCTCACAAATGGTTGGAGGTTGGATCAGAGAATTGCCATGTATGCAGTGTGTGCTGATGTCATGTAAATGTCAAGATATTTCATGTCCCCATGCCACCAGATTATGACAATGTATGCATGGAGGATGCATGCGTGTTGCTTTAACAATGTATTGTTAAAGCAAAGATATCGCATGCAATCTTACTACATTGAGTTTTAGTGTGGTTTCTTTCATACCGTGAGCAACTATAACCTCTTTAAAAAGGGGTCACGGTTCAGGTGTGTTTGAGGGTGAAGTGGGTGGTGGTGGTGGTGGTGGTGGTGGTGGGGGGAGACAAGCTCAGGTCATTATTGTAATCTTCCAAACAGCTTTTAAACAGTGTCTGGCAATTGATGAACAACACAGTTTGTAATTAATAATGTACATTCATTGTAAAAGGCATTCTGCATAATTACCTTACTGTTTAATCCAGAAATATGCACATTCAGTGTTATTGTAAAGCACATCGGTATATCATGTTTAGTCATAAATAATGCACTGGTATAATTAATTAATTGTATAAGCGCCCCTCCCCTTGTGTGTAATTTCAGCTATGTCAGCATGAACTGAGGCTCTACATAAACAAAGAAATTCCACTTGGCGTTCGAAGATGTGTTGTGAGGTGTGGATCGAGTGGGGTGGCCAAGTTGAACAGAAACAGAGCACATGGAGACTCTTTTGTCTCCATGATTTCCATAAGAAGCCATTACCCATATGACAAAATACACAACCGTGTACTAAAATGTAACGTTGACATGCATTTTTCACAGTAGGTGGAGGCGTCTGGTTGCAGTGATTTCAGTAGCTCTATAATTTACAATGTTGGTGGTGGTGGTGGTCAATCCGTGCCATGAACACCATTGCTAATTAATTACATACTGTATTGTCAACCCACTGGATCCAATATGCCACATGGACACCAATTATATAACCACACTGCGAGCGGAAGGTCAGCAATACAGTAAAGGGGAACACATGGGCAGCTACCAGCTCCCTTTTCAATGCCATTCATTTACTTATTTTTAAATGAACATTAACTTACTGAATAACATGTTCAGTGTTGTGCAGACATCCTTCTGCTCTACAGAAGCCATAACGGTGTGCACAAACATCTCATAGACAAACGAAATAATCCACAATCAAAGAAGAGCTATATCTTTATGTCCAGGGTCCCATCCTCTAAATGAGCTCAGCGTCACACTTAAAGGTAATGCAATGCACGTGGAGCTTTCCTGACCGTCCCTGATGCAGCGTTCAACACTGAAGCCCCCCCCCCCACCCACCCCGAGACCCCCTCCCTCCACAGCAGCTCCCATGCCTGAATCCCCTCCTCGCTGTCTCACTCCCTTGTATACATCAGATATCACACTCCCAGTACAAAGTGGCCCTAGCAGCAGACCAAGTGGTCTCTCTGAGCACACAAAGACATGTGACCGTCGCGGGCTGTGTCCCATTATTCCCGCCCCCCCTTACCGCTTCTGTCTTTTGCGTGATGGTGCTAAGTTTAGAGTGTCCCATTTCCATGGGGTAGTATCGTTTTAGCCCAACAGTTGCCCCTCCCCGCCCCGCCAAACAGAACATTTCCACACGCAGCTTGCATAGAAGAGAGGGGGGGGGGGGGGGGTTTGGGTGTGTGTGTGTGTGTGTGTGTGTGGGGGGGGGGGTACCCTCAATGTTTGCTCAAGCAGAAAGAAAAGATGATATGGCTACCAGTGCTGCCGAAAGATGTCACGAATGAGTTGAATGGTTTCTCTACGACCAATAGAGCAGAAAAAAAGAGGAAAAGACAAGAAAAGGATTATATCATAGTTTAGGGGTGATTGATGGAAGAAAGATGTTTTTTTTGAAGATGGAGGGAATAATCACGAGCTGCTAGGGCTCAGAAGGTCAGCATTTGGTCACCACATGTGAGGACACAATGTGTTCAGTCTTTAGTATGTAACCCAGTTGGTTTTTTCTCTTATGCAACAACAATGATGAAATCCCTGCATTCTGTTTATGTTGAAGACATTTGTTACCAATGTTTTTTCTGGCAAATGGTTTATTTTGACGGAAAACGTCAAAGACGAATCGCTGAGCAGCAGGCAGTTTTATAAACGCTTAAGTCATGTTACTGCAGCCAGATAATTTAGCAGTACACTGTGTTCATAATTCAACACACACACACAATTGCACCCACTCAAGCATACACACATAAAAGAGGACAAAGAGAAGGTCTGAGTTTGGTACGTCCAACTAATTAACATATTTAGCTATCATATTGTTGACTGAGTACTGACATGTACAAATACATTTAAACGTACATCTGGAACCTATAATAGTGTAAGGGTAAGCCGCACATAGATAACATGTAACAGATTAATACGTGTCCGATTTCTCATCTAGACTTTAAATGCAATATTTTCTTGAGTGATACGAATTAAATCTTTCTAGAAATTATCTTATTAACATCAGATTAATACATTTGGGTGTGGGCCTTTGTCCACGACATACAACATGATTTTTGTAGTTCTTATCCTTGTGTCAGCTTTCCATTTTTTCCCCTTGATAAATATGAGATGTTGCCTTTGATGGCTGCTCAACAAAGAGAGAGCTGTCTTCAGCTGTAACCCCTCTGCACCAGAATCTGGAACATGACACATGTCAGGCTGTGATAAATGGGCAAGAGACTCAGTCATTTCACCAGGAATGCCCTTGAGATGCCCAAAAGCCCAATCACAAATGGTATTGTTGAATTAAACCTTAAAAAGGAATCCTTTCCCCCCATGACATGCTAGGAAACATACCAGGAATAAATAATAATTGCAAAGAAATAGAAATATCCCCTCTGGCTGTATTTGCCTTCATATTGTGTTGGAATATGAAATGGATGATGTATGCTTTTAACAGAAGAGGTTTGCGGTGGTTGTTTGCATTTGTGAGCTGTGATAATACAGGGTGAGATACATGCTGATGTACGCAAAGTGGAAATTATTCTGAATGAAAAACAAGAGTATGAAGACAGGTGTGATGCACTTTAAAGTAATTCACGTTAAGTATCTGTTGAAACCTTATAGAATATAATAGAATGGAAAATATTATCCTTGTCTTTGTGTGTGTATAAATATATAGCCTGATTACAATTGGATCTTGCTATTTCATAAACGTAATGTATTAGTGTATTAAAACAACCAAGGCCATCAGGAGAAAGCTTTGAATCCTGTCTGTGATATACGTGGTGGTGATCTACCACGTTTGGGTCTCACCGCCTGACACTGATGCTATGGTCCAACCTGACCATCGGAATCTACAATCTGAACCTTCCCCAAAGTAGCCCCTATGTCGAACTTTCTCTCTGAGATCTCTCCTTCTCTGAAGCAACCAGACGTGCCGACAAGTCACATCAGACCTCGACCTCGAACACCTCCAATAAAACGTCCCAAAAGCCACATGTTTTTTTTTTATTTTTTTTATGCTCACAGGTATTGACTCTGCAGCGATTCTCTCATAGAAAACACCCGTTTTGGGCTATGGTCCTATAACCTGAGGCGCCAGATGGTTTTTAACACAAAACCATCTGGAAAGTCATCCTTTGAAACTGTTTGGAAAAGGGCAGGCACTTTAAAAAAAAAAAAAAGACTTTGCAGTTGATTGGATGAACCATCTGTCTATCACGTATTTCCTCAACGGACGCTGATTGGTCCGAAACCACCGTGGTACGGCAACAAGCTCATCATACCAAGCCAGCCAAGGTGGATTCTCGCTTGATGTTGATACAGCGAATCAAGCTGCCTCACAACGTAAATATTGCCACTCTACTTCGATAATGGTCCAAAAAGTTACTCTGCCCGTCATTGTATTTCTTAAAAAGAGAAAACAAACCTGTCTAAGCTAAAGCGAGGCATCTTTGCATGAAAGGGAAACTAGGGCTGTGAACACACAGGGGTTTGTTTACTCCCTCTGCCTCTCTGTTGCTACCTCGGGGTAACCACATGATTGTGGGCTGCTCTGAGGAGACATGAACACACAGTCTTAGTCACATCGACAGTAATTCAATACTCATTCCAGAAAATCAGCAGCTAAGGAGCCCCGATGTCAAGAAAGTGAAGACGAAGAAATTGTGTTCGCACGTTTCCAACTAGCAGCCGCGGTGCGCCCCCCCCCCCCCACACACGTTTATGTGGAAACATATGGGAGCCATCGGCATGTACACGCGTGTGGAGATTCACATGGGAATAGAGTGCTTTATGTGGGGTGATGATGGCGATCACACCTTATATCATTAAGAACACTGTTTTGAACACGGATGTGTCATGGGATGTGACATGGGAGCGTGCCTATGTTCCCACAGCTATATGTTTCCAAAGCCCTATGTTCCCACATGTCTACGATTCTTTTTCAAAATTAGGCCTTATGTTCCCACAGCCCTATGTTCCCACATTTCACCTGCACCGTTGGGCCCTGCCTCACTTGAGCCACAATATCTTGTCGGAATTGAGCTAGGGTTAGCCCTAACCCTAGACCCCTAACGTAACGCCCTGAGCGCCTAACTACCTAACCTAACCCGTAGACTCTATACTAACCTAAAACTCTAACGCCTACACGCGCTAACTCTAACGTAACCTTACCTCTAACCTACTAACCCTACACTCTAACTACACATCTTACTTACTCTACCACCTAATACCCGTAAACCTAACCTTGGAACTCTAACCTGAACCCTACTAACCCTAACTCTAACCTGACCTACCCTAACTCTAACCTAACCCTAACCCTGACCCTAACCCTAACCTGACCCTAACCCTAACTCTAACCTAACCCTAACTCTAACCTAACCCTTACTCTAACCTAACCCTAACTCTAACCTAACCCTAACTCTAACCTAACCCTGTCTGCTATGATTTTCAAAAACATCCTTAGAAATGTGGGAACATAGGACTGTGGGAACATAGGACTGTGGGAACATAGGACTGCCCCCGTCTTCATTAACAGTTCATATTATTGAAGTTAACAATGAATCTGAAATAACCATAAACAAGGAGATTACATTATTTGAGCCGCATTAACACTTTAAATAACAATTTGAAAATATAAAAATAAGGAATTGACCAAATTGAATAGAGGCCCTCCTTGTTTTGAACGACCAGTCCCTAGTGGCCGTTACTCACATCGCCGGCTGCTCTCCGTAAAGTCCCCTCCACGGTTTGACTGATGGACGTGTGGATATTTAATTAGGACGGGACACACGGCGGCCATGCGATGGGGTAACAGACGAGCCCATCGCAGCACCACAGCAGGGGGGTGGGGGGATGGGGGAGGGGCGGGGAGGGGTGAGGGGTTGAGGCGCACGGACCCCCGCTACGGTGTCCTATCCATAACGCCAGGCCGGCTGCACCACACGGCTGTGCTGTCATATCACACCAGTGGCACCGGAGCGGCCCATGAGGCGCAGCGGACCTCCCAGTCCAGCCGCCCAGTTCAGCCTCTAATCGCTACTGATTGCTTGTTGACTCCTGAGGACGACCTCCTATACCACCGGTCCTACAATTCTTCCAAGTTCTCGGAGAAGCATTTGCATGTGAATGAATATCCACGGAGAGTACGATAATACATGCGTGGACGAGGATCCCTGTTTTTTAGGACTTCCTCAGCGGAGTGGCTGTGGTTTCAGAGCCAGTCTGAAATGGGGTCCTATAAATCACTGGACTGTACATCTGTATTGTTTAGCAATGCTTTGCACTGAGAGGCTGGGCTGTTTTGTTTTTTTTCCTTCTAAAAGGTTTCCATGTTGGTCAGTGAGGTTGTCTGTTGAAAAATTGCCATAGTTTGACTGTCTGCTCAGCTGGCTGCCTTCAATTTTATACCTGCAAAGTTTCAATCTAGGAGCTCACTGCGTTTTTTAACATTCAGTGCCTGCACAAACCTCTCCCCCCCCCCCCCCCTCTTCCACTCTCGGCTCTCTTTTCCGGGATTACTGGTACAAACTGAACTTGCTCTCGTTTTTTTTTTTCACTCCACAACCTTTGTGGACGAGGGGCTTGGCTATGTATTCTAGAAATACTTCAACGAAAAGCAAAAAAAGGCAGCAATTTTCTGCTTGAATATCCCTGTGACTAAATCCATTGATCATCCTTGGGGTTCCTGAGAGAGGGAGAGTGAGATGGAGAGGCATGTTTTATCCTCTAATAACTTCTACCCTCACCCCTTCCTGCCTCCCTGTTGTCGTGTTGTTGTTGGTCCACCTCCGCTCCGTTCCTTGGGGAGCTGCCGAGATTGAAGTTATTTTATGCTTCAGCTCCCCGGGCCCCAATTTGAAAACTCTTGTGTGTCAGTTTTCACACACCGCTGTCATACAGCAAGGAGCACTGCTTTTCTATCTTTCTTTTTCTATGAAGGCGTCTTGTGGGGCATTCTGGTTTTTTTTCTGGCAAATAGGTCAAGTTAAGAGGACTAGTTTCATGCTCTGCTTTGAAGAATTCCAGAAACTTTCGGGTCCCTTTTCCTGGAATGTTTGATTTATACAGAATAACAACCTGTAAAATGTCTGTGTGTGTATTTTGTGTGTGTTTATCGGTTTGTGTGTGTGTGTGTGTGTGTGTGTGTGTGTTTGCACGTGTGTGTCAGTGCATGTGCAGGCATGCCGGGATTTTGAGCTTCTCTCATGTTTACCTTGCCTTTCAGGTCTGGTGGTCACAGTGCTGGTGGTGAACGGCGTGTCTGGTTCACAAGTCACCTCTGTCTAAATTTGGAATACTGGGACACTGACCTTTCAGACACCTCTCCTCACCTGCCAACGTCCTCTGTCTCTCGAAGACTCAATAAACTGCCGTTAATTGGGAAGTGATGACAGACAGGCTGGGAGCCCAATTTACTTGAGGTTGAAGACAGGCCATTCACTTTCTGACTTTGGCCCCTGGGCAAGCCCCCTTATGCTCAGGAACAGCTCTCTCTCTCTACCTCTGTCTTTCCCTCTTACCCCTAAGCATAGCGCTCTCTCTCTCTCTCTCTCTCTCTCTCTCTCTCTCTCTCTCTCTCTCTCTCTCTCTCTCTCTCTCTCTCTCTCTCTCTCTCTCTCTCTCTCTCTCTCTCTCTCTCTCTCTCTCTCTCTCTCTCTCTCTCTCTCTCTCTCTCTCTCTCTCTCTCCTAACCACAGCTCTCCCTCTCTCACTCACCCCAAAGCACATATTTGCCATGTGATGTCACATTCAAGCGGCCCTCAGAGACGAATTGACGGACGGGATACCGCACATTCCTTCAGAAGGACCTCTGGCATCGCTGGGATCCTTGCATGTGCTGCTGGCATCAAAAACAGGGTTCCCTGGGCTGCCAACAGGTTAACACCAGATTAGATGACATAGCAAAGACTGAGCTAAAGATCAGGTATATATAGATAAAAGGCACAATGCCACTAATGTGGTCACTTTAGAACGGGTAAAAATAAGGGAGCTACCGATAGATATTTGCATTGTTTTAGTATTAACTTTCTTTCCTTTAGCCTGATTACTGAAGCCCAAGCATTGACACTTGTGATGTACTCTGCCAAGAACATTAAGTATCTGAAAGTGATAAAGCTTCAATTTGCTAGGCCATTAGACTAATTACTGCAATAATTAAGTAACTACTTGATTAGAACTAATGGGTACCTAATTATCCAGGAAGAAAGGATCAGGTGGTAATTAATAGAGTCAAGCTGATGTCTTCTGACTTACCAATGCCGATTACGAAACATTAGGGAGTAAAATGACTAGGAGGAAAATATGTAGCTGATGCAAACTGTTTGTTTGTGTCTCATTTTCCGATGTGGATTAATGGTGAAACAAGACCATTACATGTCGAATACAATGTGCAATGTCAAGTGAACGGTCAAATGTGTTTCACAGCAGAGGTTGATACAGGAATTATCGATAGCCATTGCTTGTTTGATTGATGCATGGTAAGAAAAAAAAAAACACTGCTATACGGATTAGCATTGATTTTTTTTTGCAGACAGCAGGAACACACACACACACACACACACACACACACACACACACACACACACACACACACACACACACACACACACACACACACACACACACACACACACACACACACGACTCGACTTAAATTGCACTGCCGTGGACACCTCTACTTCACACAGGGAAAAAGACGGCTGGAGACAAATCTAAAATTTATAGAATTATATAATTTGCATAAAGTATATTATCTAAACATTGCACCCCTAGAAGTAAAAGTATTGAAAAGGTCATAAAAAATGTAGCATATTGAATACAGAAAAGAGGAATGACCCATCCATCCGTCACTATGCATGTTACTAAATGTAGTAATTGCTGTAAGACTGCTCATAGTCAAGCCATGTCCCCATTCAATATGCATGAGAGTGGAGGGAAAGGAAAGTGAAAGCTGACAGATTTTTGATGTATGGTTCTTTTTTATATTAATGTTTGAATAATACCTGGCCCCAGGCAGGGATATACATTAAGAAGAGAATTGGAATATACATTTTCATGAGAAGTCGTAATCCATTTCCATTATGTATTTAAAAATGAAGGAATTACAGTTATTTGGATCGAACAGAGATTTGAAGGGGAGATGTCCTTATGTCCTAAGATGACTGTCTGCTGTCTTCTGTAGCTGTAGGCCTACACTTTTCTTGCTTATAACATGAATTCAAACTACGCAAGAAGAAATGGATTTCAGTTCAACCATGTAAATACAAAAGTATGTTTTTTTTCTCTCGCACAAATACTGAGCAGACGTTAACTCTGAGTATGTGTTTATTTTCAAGCCAACCGGGATCCCAATTCCGCGGTTTCTTACCCAGCTGAACCCAACAGTAGTTTTATTTTGCTATTCGCTTGCGTCCTACACAGCGTGCATCGCAGCACAACACACATAGCTAACACAACAGTGCCTCTTCAATTCACATCTGGCTTTATACCCAGCATTTAACTGAAAAGAGATTGTGCTCATGGATATTTAGCCGGCCGACATGATCGGCCGCAACCGACTTCATAATTCTAAGGCCTTGTTTTTAACAATGGTGTCAGCCCAGCGAGAGCTCTCATACAGAGGTAAGGAGATGGAGGGGTGTGGGGGTGTAAGAAGGACGTGAGGACAGAGGTGAAGGCTCCCACGAGAGACCCGGGTTTCACAACAAGAGGAGCAGAAGAGCCAGAGTCCATATGCACAGGAGCTGTGGCATCTTACCCAACAGAGGATCTAATCTAGAAGGATCTAGATTATATCCGGATAGCGGTGTGTTCTTGATTCTATTATGGCTCGTACGATGATGTTTTCGGGAGGTCATGTCACTCTTTGCAGAAGAGGGAACCATGGAGTTAACTCTGGGTTCAATGTGTGAAGCGATTACACCGTCCACCTTCCGAGACCTTTTTTAGAAACACTTTTTTTTGCAAATTAATTTTTTTTTTTCACTCCTTGTATTTTATTGAGCACGCTACGATATCTCAGTCATCTGACAGCCACCCAAATGTAATTGTGAGCGAGTTAATTTGAGAGCTGTTGTTACGTCTCGTGATAAAACAATGGCCTGTCGTTGCTCACTTCCCTATCTGATCGCTCCGCCGCAACAACAACACGGCGATCCGGCCTCGCCGCGCAGTCATCAGCTAAGAGCCGATGTGATGTAAATGAAAGTAATTAGGGACATGTCAAACATAATTAATAAAACAGGTTTAAGCTGTGAAAACACTTGTCAGTGGAATGAATAAAGATTCTGCCTCCTGTGTCACCGCTGTCGCCCCTCCCCTCCTTCGCTGCCGTTCAATTAGGTCATGGATCGCTCTAAACTTACTTCTACCCCTCTCACTTTCCCCCTCTTCGCCCCCCTTTTCTCTCCGCGCTCTGCACAGCCCTCCCCATTGGCTGGAGCAGGGACCTGTGAGAGAGGAGGGAGCGGGGGAGGGAGGGGGGAGGGAGGGAGGGAGGGAGGGGGTAGCATCCTGTGGAAAGGGAAATAAATGTGCCTGTCTATCCACCGCATGGATGAAATTAATTGCAGGCTCCTCAGCCTGTCCGGGTACAACTAGGGCATTAACATAAGCAATTTGCGTCTGACTTCTTCTACGGGCTGTTTAATAGTGCATCGGACCTGGCCCGATAAGGCTTAAGGTCCCTTACGCATTAGCATTTTCATAATATCAAAATATTATAGTACCATGATTTGCTAAGGCCCATTCATTATTGATAAGAACAAAAGGATTTATAAATTACAAAAGGGGAGCATGACCTATAATTATGGCAAGCAAATTAGGGTGTGCAGTAAAGTCAGTTACATTTTGAAGGGAAATAATGATGCTGGAGACCTCGTGCTCCCCTCAGTGTGGAGAGAATAACGGGTTCCTCTGCAGCCTGGTGTGGGGTTGAGGAAGAGGTTCACAGGTCCGCCAGGGACGCGACTTTGTGCATAAAGAGTTGTGCAGTCATTGATTGTTGTGTTTTTTTGCCAGCAGCGCAGTTCTCACAGCTAAAAGTTCCCTGCCGCTGTACATCATGTCCTCTAAGCCATGTGCTCATGTGGGCTTCCCCTTGGATCATTCCCCGCACATGGACAGAGATGTCACTTGTTTATTCAGACAACCCTCTCACCCCCTGCCTTTCCCTTGGAAAAACACAATCTTTGATCCAAAACTGGAAAAATGCTTTGTGATAACCTGGATAGAACTAGAAACTGGTTATTAATAACAAGTTAATAATAACAACAGCTCAGTGCACAGCGATTCCTGGTGTTAGGGATTCTACTATAATGGACTTCCTGTCTCTGGCGGACGACTGCACCAGGTGCCACAGATGCCAGGTGAGGGCCGGGGTGATGGAAGTTGAGATAATTAGGCGGGCCCTCCGGAGACGTTCTGTCATTACCCACTGATTGTTTTCCAAACTGCGTTGGCCTTGGATGACATAACGGACAAAAGAAAGTCAACAGCACAATGCGATCCACACAGCCTTGTGATGTGAGGGAGAAAACACCTAAAACCACCCACGATCACAGGATGCTCTGTTTTTTGTGAGACGTGGATCGCAGAATGTGTAGAACAAAATGTGTTCTTATCTATTGGCCAGGCTTTTTTTTCATTATTAAATGGTTCATGATCTCTTCACCTAGAGGGAGGATGGATTGATGAATATGTACTGTGAACGTGACTACAAACGACAAAGCCCTGCAAGAACCCCCCAACATCTGACTTTGTAAACTCGAAAAACAAAACTATTGTTTGGCAAGATCAAACCAGCGGAAAAAAAAAGAAAAGCAAACCACCCCAGCCTCACTATGTATTCAGAACTCACTTATTTTTATTCTTGCATTCCCAAAATCTATGACGGTATTCACCCCAAGCACTTACATGATAATATAACCCTTCACATCCTCCCTCCCTTATCCATGTAAGGTGGGCTTCAAGCTGGATAGTCTCCCAGCCTAGCCTTTGTCATCGTTGTCACACTGGGGCCCAGAGAGCTTCCTCCACCTTATCATTCATTAACCTCTACAGCGCTGATGTCAAGCAGCCACACTGGCCCTCTCCCCATGCGCTCATACAGCCTTTTAATGACACAGATATATCCTCCACCGAGAAACAATGGCCGTGAGTGAAGACGATTTTGAGCGTGCGTCTCGAGTAAAGGTGACTTCATCCCCTCGCTGCCTTCCACCGCCAACAACCCCTCCACCCCCATCTCTCTCTCCGTCTCTGTCTCCCTCCCTCTCCCCCTCCCTCTAATCTCCCTGTAACAATAAGAATTAATTAGCCTGCTTATTTTTCTGTGGTTGCGGAAGGTCTCCCCATCTGGATGGGAGACAGTCCTCTGTGTGACTGATTAATAGCACAGAGCGGTTGCCAGGTTTGGACCCTTGCAGTCTGGCATGGGTCAGAACCTGCAGGATGCAGTGCTGTTATTGCTATGGAGACTCACCCAGTATTGTGTTGTTTAATAGCACCGACAATCTAAGATACATGCTATAAAGATGACTACAAAGTACAAATTACTACAAAGTACAAATGTAGTAGTAATGTATTTTAGTTGGTGTTTTTTACATCACTTATCGCTAAAGACACTGTTAATGATATTGATTCGTTAAAAGTTAATTAGCTCTATATAACGACAGCCATCACTGATAAAGAGTGTTTGGTCATTAAACTGGGTCTCCCAGTAACTCGGCTCTGCAGCGATGAGTTTATCTTTTAAGGTATCCCACTCTTCCAATCAGAAGAGAGAACTCCACAAAGTGGGTGGCCTTCTCTGCGCATCCAAGGGCAGGCGGCAGGATTTCATAGGCAAAGTTACCAATTCCAGCGCTCCCAGGAACGGCTAACAAAACATGCAAAGCGAGTGGGCAGACTGCAGAAAACATACAGGAAGTTAGCCAAAACAAAGACAAAGCTTACAGGACATTTAAGTGAGTTTGCGACGTTGTGAATATTTCAAATGTGTGGGACTTCATCATTGCTTTTGTATAAGAGTTTTGATCCCGTAACAATGGGGACACCGGTTGAAATTATATTTTTGGTGACTCCAGACATAAAGTACATCCGGATCAAAAGCCTACACACATATTACACCAGACCTAATGGGTTGGGAATGTAAATAACCCGAGCTGTAGAAAATAAGAGCATTTTAACAGCCCATAAACTGAGCTGGTATTAAATCAATGGAAAGCTGCAGCAATTTGAAGCTGAGATGAAGGGAAAGCTGATGGAGAAGGCCTTCAGGGCCAACATTCACGGCATCACACCGGACTGCTATCTGTGGACGAATCCTATCCCAGAGAGGATTGTGCACTACAGCAAACAGCGGGATCCAAAGGTATATCAGGTGCATGACCCCAGGGCTGGTGGAATCTACAAGCAAGCACTATCAGCTGGAAAATCAGCTGAAAACTGTACTCCTTCTGGCCAGCCGACACACACACACAAGCACACACACGCCCCAAATGTGTGCACACATACGCACACACACACACACACCACCCACACACACACACACATTCTCTCTCTTGCTCACAGACACAACACACACACACACCCCCCCCCCCACACCCCACACACACACACACACACACACACACACACACACACACACACACACACTATATTTTTTCACATCGTTATCTAGATAGGGAACATTTCTAGATAAGAAAACCTATAGAAAAATGAAAACTACGACAAAAACTTTTCCAAATGCTGAACATGTAGGCTTATAGATGTGAGAGATTCCTAATCCCTCTTCCTCACTTAACTCAAACTAACTTTATAAGAACGCCCATTGCTCCGCATCATTGAAATCTAAAACCAGGTTTGATCCAGCAGATTCATTGACCCTTGCTGTGAGACATGGCATAATGCAAAGCCTGCTGCACGGTTGCAAAGGAGACCATCATTGAATTTTTTCCCCTCGTTAACCTTTGGTTCATTGCTTAATGTGTCGCGGGGCCAAGGGCCATTGTCATCTCTCTTTCAATGGACACCACCGTACTTGATCAATATGCCTCCTGCTCGGCCACTCACATTGTTTCATCTTCCTGCCTGCGTTCCAGAGAAAGGTGTGAAAGGATGACTGGACGGCCCCCCGGGCTTCCTCCAGGGTCCTCAAAGCGGCGGATCCCACCCCCCCCCGCCCCCGCTGCCCGATTGTTCTCCAAACATAACCATATAAAAAAGATTCAGGAGGAGGTTGTGTGTTTTTTTTTTATTATTGTTGTTGTGTTTTCCCTCTCTTTAACAATGCCCTTCCTCTACAGGGTCCCATAAGCGCCCCCCCGCCCCGCCCCTGCGCAGGTCTCTCCTCCAACCATCATCCCCACCCATGCTATCTCTCCGTCCTTATCTGCTTGAAGCCCACTTCCCCCTGGGCTGCATCCCATTGTCTGGGTGACGGCAGCACGCGCCGGGCGGGGCGGGGGGCCAGTCCAAACAGACTCTTCTCTTTACCCGGGACGCACGCCAGGCATTCTCTCACAGCCTGTGGACCACCGCACTACACACCGCCATCAATTAATCCGCCGGTGTGTAGTGAGGCATTGTGTCTAAAAATTGTGTTTTTTCTGTACAGTGCATGCGTTATTTTTTAATATGACGTTATTATCTTCATAAGCATGTGCACCTTCGTGCTACTTGAAAGTGTGGGAGTGTGTGTGCATGTGTGATTGTGTGAGCGTTTGGGTATCTGAGTGTGTGTGTTTGTGTTGTGTGTTTGTGTGTGTGTTTGTGTGTGTGGTGTGTGTGTGTGTGTGGGTAGGGGGGGGGGGAGGGTTATGCATGCACATGTGTGTCACACAAACCGGGGTCCAAATCCATCATGCATTCCCTAAGGTCGGGGACGGGGTACTGTGTGTGTGTTTGTCACTGTCCCCCCCCCACCCCTTCCCCCGTCAGGAAAAGGGAGGCTCGGAGCGTGTTCTCCGGACGACATCCCCCCCCCACCGTCTCCCCCCGTCTCCCCGCTCTCCCCCCCCCCCTCCCTCCTCCCTCCTGGGCGGAGGAAGTGGTCCTCTGTATTGGCCTCTTTGTGGCTGGCTAATCGAGCTTTCCTGTCAGCAGACGGGCCCGGGCCCCGTGCGCGGCGGCGCTACGTGAGACCGACCCACGCCGGCGCTCCAAGGGAAGTTCTGGGATGGGCCGATAACAGCGGGCCCATTCATCTCTCACGCAGCGCGGCCCCAGCTCCTCCCGTGTCACAGGAGCCGTTTTAAAACTATCGAATCACGCACCGTCGTTCACCGGCCCACGCTTTAGGTGTAAAAATAAAAAGGTTAGGTGGGATCCAAATGGTTATGCCCGACTCCCTTTAAGTCACACAAACCGTACGTGGAATGTTTCCCATGGAATGGCAGAAACCAAAACTAGCCAAATAAAGGATAGCCATCCTCTATTTGACGTGGATAATGTCGATAAAACATAAACATGGCCATTTTCTTTGTGTTGAGAAAGCAATTATAGCGGAAAAATTAAAAAACTGCTCAAATTTTCTTTAATAAAATATTAGAACTAAGAAAAATGTAGTTCACTTATTTCCCTACTGGACAGCATGCAAAGACAGCCTGGGTGGATGATCTGTATGTTTGGAAAACATGAATATGAAATGCACCCGCTTTAAACTGGTGAATTAATATGACTTTCACTGGTGACATTTTCCAGCGGCATATGGCAGTAAGCTCATGGGAGAGCAGTGCTTTTTGATGAATACTTTGAGTTTGAGGGACCAAAGGACAATGGCGGGCATATGTCGCCTTCTGTCTTTGGCTTGTGAAATGATAATGCAGCCTCAGTTTAGGCTCGACTCTAAAGCAACTCAGCTGCCATCGTTTAAGCAGCGTGAAATCATAGGACAAAGATGGAGATGCCCAGTTTGGAACTTTTCTGTGTGTGTGTGTGGTGTGCAGAAAGTAGTACTAGCGTTCATACTGCCTGTTATCTCTCAAGTTGATGTCTCAGTTAAGGGGAAACCTCGGCTAGCCTAAAGAAGACAGTTTTGTTGATATCATGTTCTAAGACACTTTCACCAAAATGTGCTCCCCCTTTAGCCAGTACCTTAGTGCACCAGTTGGGTCTGTGGCTTCACAAAGCAAAGGTCTCTCATAAATCTCTCTCACTCACACACACACACACACACACACACACACACACACACACACACACACACACACACACACACACACACACACACACACACACACACACACACACACACACACACACACACACACTTTCAGTTACCACAAACAAATTCCAAAGGGTAAAGCTGAAAATGAAAATGAATTATCCAACTAAAGCAAATGTAATTGAAAATATGATTTATGAAACAATTAGGAAAATGTTGTGCTTAAAGGTATACTATGTCATTCCTGCCATAGGGGTTAATCCAAACAATTACAAAACACATAGTTTGATGACGTCTTGAAGAAGCGTGTGGGATCATAGGAGTTTGTACTTTTCTCAGAAATCATGTTCACTGACGAGTAAATGCATTGAAGTTTTGCTAATGTTATCTTAAGTCAGGTTTATTCCCTTTATGTTATCTCATTCTAATGAAATAGCCGCAAGTAACATAACGGTAGTTTGATTACTTACCATTAGAAGAGTCAACTATACCGAAACAGCTGTAGATAATGTTACGTGGGATATCCCAGTACTGTTATTCGGGGTCAAAACAATCATACTAAAAGGGACTTTATTGAACGTTGCCGCACCTGTATAACATTATCGTGCACATTAAGGTGTTTGCCACATCATTTGATTATATGTTGTGCTAGCTCAGAGGGGAGTTGAAGGTGTTTTTATTTATTTTTAGTTAGAAAGATATTGGGTATTCAACAGACCTGATCTGTCTCACATCGACCTAATGTGGGGAACTAACTTAGACTAACACAACTACGTTGTCCAGTGTGTTTAGCTGCGTCAAAAACTGAGACCACTGGAGCTCTGGTGTGCCTCTAACAAACATAGACTGTATATAACACAGGTTAAACTGACTTAACATAGACTGTATATAACACAGGTTAAACTGACTTAACATAGACTGTATATAACACAGGTTAAACTGACTTAACATAGACTGTATATAATACAGGTTAAACTGACTTAACATAGACTGTATATAACACAGGTTAAACTGACTTAACATAGACTGTATATAACAGGTTAAACTGACTTAACATAGACTGTATATAACACAGGTTAAACTGACTTAACATAGACTGCATATAACACAGGCTAAACTGACTTAACATAGACTGTATATAACAGGTTAAACTGACTTAACATAGACTGTATATAACACAGGTTAAACTGACTTAACATAGACTGCATATAACACAGGTTAAACTGACTTAACATAGACTGTATATAACACAGGTTAAACTGACTTAACATAGACCGTATATAATACAGGTTAAACTGACTTAACATAGACCGTATATAATACAGGTTAAACTGACTTAACATAGACTGTATATAATACAGGTTAAACTGACTTAACATAGACTGTATATAATACAGGTTAAACTGACTTAACATAGACTGTATATAACACGGTTAAACTGACTTAACATAGACTCTATATAATACAGGTTAAACTGACTTAACATAGACTGTATATAGTAAAGGTTTGACTGACTTTCCATAAGTTTATATTGGTGGAAACTATCGTAGACTTTTTTTCACACAAAAAAACACCTACGAAACGAGTACACGAATGGGCCTTCTCTTTGACATTTAGACCGTGACTGATTTGTGAGCTCCTGATTGATTGTATCCAGGATTCTGGCCAGCCATCTTCTCTGCAAGGAAAGGCCCACAACAATCCTTCCTACGTCATGATGGTGTTTTGATTCAGAGTGTTCACAGAGAGGAGGGGCTATTCACAGACCATCCATTATCAGTTTGTTGGTGAGAGAGTGCCGGGGGATCAATGCATTGCATGCAGCTCTACAATAAAATAAGATATACTGATATATCTATAGCACGCTCATATTATTCCAATTTATTACACAGCTTTTCTTGAATACTCGATTCTGATTGGTCAATGAAGGCCTCCAGCGAAAAGTTATATCTGTACAGTAGACCACTGCTAGGAATAAGACCCCTAGCTATGAACGTTATTTCCAGCAATAGAATCTGATGGACAGTTTTTCTTTACAGAAGCATGAAAAGCATTATTTAATTTTCTTTTTAAAAGGATTCATTTATTTAGTAAGTAGCCATGTCATCATGTACAGCGAGCCGATCATAATGACAAAATAATCCCAGACTGGGTTTAGCAGGACCTAAATTCTGCTAAAAAAACAGTTTATGTGTTGCATTTTGTTATTAACAAAATGTGTATGTTTATGAGGCAGTAGTCCCTTACATAAGAAAATAACTGAGCATTAAGTACAGTTCCCCTTTAAGTAACTCTGGCATGCTTAACCATGAATTAGTCCCGTCAATTGAGGGCTTAATGTCCGGATCCTTTGTTGTTATGGTCTTGAAATGTGGCCGGCTCTAGGGAGAGACAGGTTGGAGAATGGATACAGGAGCTAAAAGGCAATTCTGCTGCTTGTACTCTGAGAGGGAACAATGTGCTTACTGTTAGTACGGATCTGCCTCACTGTATTGCAAGGGACATGCTGATTGGGCCTTTTTACACACATTTGAATGTAAGACATTGAAACCAAACCTACAGCAGCAATTTGTTGGTCAGCAACCTTACAAAGAGGGGATTGTGGGGAAGAAGAAAGTCTGAAGTGGAAGACTTGTAAAGTGAGATCTAGGGAATGTCCAAGCAGTGGCCGGGGGTTTTGTTTTGTATACTAATTCAGTGCCATCCTGGAGTGTAAGATAGAGATGTAGAGTGTGGGCTACACTAGGTTAGTTAATTCAATTTAGTTCAGTTATTTGGGGATGTGTTGATCAGACTTCCCTACAAACGGAGATAAAGAATATATACCACAAAACAAAACAAACATACAACACACACACACACACACACACACACACACACACACACACACACACAGCACACTACACGACACACACACACAGACTTCCCTACAAACGGAGATAAAGAATATATACCACAAAACAAAACAAAAATATATACATGATACATACATACATATATGGCAATTTTGTTATGTCTGGGCAATGGATTGGTTATAATGGCTTCGTTTTTGTGATATGTTGATATGTTGATGGGTGTGTGTGTGTGTTTGGGAGTTGTGGTCTCTCTTTTCAGGGAGATAAATGGTTCCAATAATGCTGTGATTAATACTGCATCAATATCAAACAGGAGAAATAAAGGAAGACGTGGAAAAAGTACTAGTTTGAGACAGTTATACAGTTATACCTTCCCAATGGGTCGCCAGGTGGGTTGGGCTTCAATCACTCACATGGACCGGTGTGTGCTCGGCCCATCCCCCCGATAAATATTTTTACTGCTTAGTTGCATGTCCATCAACGTCAGTCACATTGTTTTATATAACTGTCAGTCAGAGATAGCAACTCTCTTTCCTAATTGGACCAACTCAAAAATGTGTCAAAGCCAGATAGATGTTGGCTTGTGAGTCTCTTCAAAGCCTCCTCAGGATCTCTTGATCCAGTTCTAATAGAGTTCTATTTCTAGTTCCAATCCTGGGGAGGAGAAAGTCCACAACAACCTAATAGCGTCTACAGCCAACCGTGTAGCCTCCGTGAGGGTGAGATCCAGCTGGTTCCCTGAACCAGTTCACCTTGAGGAGGTCCTGGCCACGACACATCCCTCCTCGACTCTGAGGCGAGACCTTTGAGGCTCTTCTGCTCCACTTATCTGAACATAATCCAGGAAGGGCTTGCTTCTGTAGGGCACTCTCCCAGAAAGAAAGCAAAACTGTCTGGGGGTCTTTTTTCTCCTCCGTCAACACGCTGTGCATTGTGAATGAGACATGGCGACAGCGATAGATCTTTGGGGCAGGCACTTTTGATAGAGTCCCTGCAGTAACAAAACGATTATGAGAGCCTCACGCTGCCACTGGAAACAAACTCAGTGACACGTTCACTAAATCCCTGCCCTGTGTTTATATGCCGTTTCGGAGAGAAATCAGAAAAAGTAATCATGTGTAGAAGCCAGGGTTAAGAAGCAATGTAACAGTCTATTAAGTTTAATATATATATATGTGTGTGTGTGTGTGTGTGTGTGTGTGTGTGTGTGTGTGTGTGTGTGTGTGTGTGTGTGTGTGTGTGTGTGTGTGTGTGTGTGTGTGTGTGTGTGTGTGTGTGTGTGTGTGTGTGTGTGTGTGTGTGTGTGTTTGTGTGTGTGAGTGTGTGTAATAAGCATATGCATCCATTAGCATAAATCTTGGTTACACACGAATGGTGCAGTGCACTCTATTCTCTTGTCGCAGTGGGGTCTAATGACAAATATTGCGAAGGAACTCCAATGCTCTCCTGACTGCTCCTTTGAGCTCTCAATTACCCCCTCACAGGCGAGTCACATGACCTGCCCCATTTGGAGAACAGATGCCTTTTAATTTGGGAGACACAATAAATAGTCATAATGTAATGTCAACAATTATTCAGTCGACAATTATTCAGTTAAAGTACGTCAATTAATGTTATAATGTAGTGGTGGGTGTAGATCAACGTTTCAGATATTTATGCAGACACCTATACATACACACTCATATATATACAAACATCTATCAATAAATATATAGCTTATATAGGATATACACATATATAAATGTGTATCCTTCGTAATATAAACATATCCTCCCATATGCCCAGATATAAATGTTCATATTCTTCAGTGCAGTTGCAGATTCAAGTATAATCCTGTGTTACAATTATCATGGAACAGAACACGCTACTATTAACATTACACCTTGAAATAAAATGAAAAAATACTGAATAAAATGTCACAGGAAGGCACAACAGCTCAATTGAGATGTTACTAAGTGCAGCGCCGGCAGGGGCTAATTGAATAGATGTTTAGCAAGACCTCTGGATGAGCCAAAGGTTTCCTTCATGCATAAAATTGCTTTTGTTTTCCGTCCCTTTGCCCACTCCCCCTGCACCGGGCCACAGAAGTCGTCATGTGAGTATACCTTTTGTCCCAGCATGGGAGGAAAGAAGAAATGATCTGGTATTAAATTTCAATAACACATTTTCCCGGGTTCTCCAGAGTACCAGCAATCAAGGGTTAAATTGGATCTGTAACGTATGCTCGGTGACCCGCAAATCGCTTACCCATCAAACAGACTCATTACGAGCCGGCAAGCAGATGAGTGTTTGTGAGCCCCTGCCTCTGAGCGCTTGGGATTGTGTGTGTATTACCACCAGCACACGGCTGAGGTATTTAAATTTTGATTTTTTCGTAATGGGTTTTGACATGTTTCATTTCCTCGGGGGGGAAGCGCTCGAGACCTCCGAAAGTAAATGTTGCTAAAAAGTCATCAAGGCAGAATATTAAAATGCCATCAAGTAAGAATTCGGCTAATGCGATGGGGCTTGGGCTCCAGGTACGCAGGGCCGGGGGTCAGGAGGTCTTGGTTCTGGGAGAAACACTATTTGTTCCCCTTGGCTGCATTCTTTCCCTCTTAAATAAATTATTAAACGACTATACCCTCCCTCCCTCCCTCCCTCCTCTCCCCCCCTCTCGGTCCACCTCCGTCTGGGCGTCGGATGGCCTTGGCACAGCCTTTGAAACGGGAAGACCTGCTAGGAGGAAAACCCTAAAACAAAACAGCCATGTGAAACAGCCCTGCTGAGGATGCAGAGAGTGTGTGTGTGTGTGTGCCAACAGGATTTTGGAGTGGTTATTGTGAAACATTCTTGCATTTGATGGTGTTCCTCTTCCACAAAAGCAACCCAGAATCCAGAGTTTTTATAACCTTTAGACTCTAAAATGATACTTGTGTACACTAGCTTTCCGCGGGGGTGCTTTGTCTCTGATGTAAACTCTTGTGTCCCTGGTAGTTTTTGTATTCCACGGATGCTCCTTTTGAGGCCATTACCAGACTGACAACCCACCAGCTGTCACTAATTGCCCACTAATGGGTTTTGGTGGTCTGATGGTTTGTCTGTTGAGGGGTGTTCCAAGTCTGCACTGGAGGTCCTTCCAGCTTTCCAAATCAAAGAGGACACATTTGAAAATGCGTGTCATGTTATTCAGTTATTGCACCGTGAAAAATGCACACAGATACAATAACAAGTTAATAGGGGTCCGGATATGTAAATATATCTACCTAGCTGTCTGTCCATCCGTTCATCCATTCATCCATTCATCCAGCTTTATAGATAGCTATCGATCAAATATATTATACGTTAAATTACCTGACACTAACTTGCACGATTATTCCTTTTTAAATGGCAAATGTAGCTTTTGGTCGGTGCTAATATTACCATGCATTATATTTTTTATTTCTTGTCATTGAAATCTCTGCAGTAGACAAGAGGGCCACGTGGTTGCCCTCTGCGTCAGCCAGCCTGCTAATAGATGTGAGAAGGTCATCTGGCATTAGTGGCAGAAGTACGTTAGCATTTGTGCTGAGCGTCTCTCGCCAGACTGTGTGCATGTTTGAAGGCGCTTGGACAAGCAAGCCCTTTCATGGTGATGAATGGCTTTTTTCAAACGTTCTGCTCCCTAGTTATGAGAAGGGTGACCTGGTCATTGGACGACTTTATGAAGCTATAAAAAATGTATGTCAGTCTGCAGTCTCTAATGCCATCCCCCCCCCAAATGGGGGAGGGAGGGCTGCTCGAGCTGGAATGGTAAAAAGGCCATTTACTGTCCCTCTAAATAGCTCTGTGACTGCCCTTCTCCACTTATCTGACAATGTCCTTGTAGTTGATATACCATTTTTTATTCCTCCATTTATTTTCCCCATTTTTTATGAGGTTGCATTAGTATTAGTATTTTTTTTTTCCATGCATCTCAAGACTGAAATTAGAATTTATTAATTATTTATCAATTATTTTGTATGCTCATTAAATCTATAAGTAAAATGAGTGCATTGACACAATGATGATTAACTGGTTCCAATGCTCTGACATGGAGGTAAACAATATTTTACTTCTGTTGCTCATAATACCATAACACATTACCCCTGTTGCCTTTACTCAAGTACATTTAAGAAAATCTTAAAATTATATGCACAAGATGCGGTTTAGAAATGCGAACGCAGAATGAGGGAGACATGATCAGGGATTCAATGTGACACCATTGTTCTCCTCATTTACACGTGACAAGGCTGCATGCCATTAATCACAAACGTCTCCCTTTTAATAAATATGCAAATTCATATTAGCCAATTGGTGTTACAGCGTTTGTGGTGTTAATAAATCATGAGCTTTACTGTAGGATCTCTATGAAAGTGTATGAAGGAAACAAACAGTTATGCATTCGCAAACACACTGGAACAAGCAGGGACAGCTTAGTCTATCTGGGTCTGAGACCAGGGCCACTTGGACACCGAACCCTGACCTCGTTTCACATGTAACTTCAATTATGAAGACGTTTAGACTTTCTTTTCCCATCAGAACACACAGGGATGGTTTATGGAATTTACAATCAGTATCTTATATCATTATTTGCAACCCACTGACCTTAATATTCTTGTGGATATCAAAATCATCACTAATTGTAATCATTGTAATGGTGCGACAATATTTGAATAATCCACCAATAAAATAACATTTGGGCATGTTATGTGTCGAAAGCTGAAATATTAGAGAAATATAACGACAATCTTGGCAACATCGTAGCTCCTCTGTTGAGATTGAATAGCTTTGACAAAGACATTTTTACAGTTATTCAAATTCTTTCTCGTAAACTTTGAATGCTCTCAGCCTCGCTTGTAAATCCCTTTAGATTAAATCATTGGAAAAATGTAAACATTAAAATTATCTACCTGTAAAACCTGAAGCTCCATCAAATAAAACAAATTTCATAGGTAGACTACTTTAAATCGTTCTTAGCAATACGAGCTGCCTGCCACAAAGAAGAACCTGTTGTGGTTGTATAAACCATCCAGGGGGCTCTCAACCAGGAATATTGAAGGAATAATTCCATTACCCAAGTGGAGGCGAAAAGGGAGATGGCGTCTGTGAACTGCCTGACTTTGTCTCACGGTGAGCAATCAATCATTGCCCCTCTGAAGTCTCTCTAATCTGAAAACCGCTGTAATCTGTGGTCATTGTTGCCAGAGTAGATTGTTTGCCCAACTATTACCATAACCGTCGGTTCAAATCTGAGGAATAATCTCATCGCTTCCCGACAGATACGGTTCCTCTGCATTATTGATATGGTCATCTCAGAGAGCTGGGGAATTATAAAACATAGTTCTATTTACAAAGGGAGATTGGCTGGGGCTTCCAGAGTGAGTGAGGGGGACAGGCACCTCCAGAAAGTGAGATATAGCCAAGTTCAGGGGGGGGAGGGAAAAAAACAAACACATTTCACAGCTCTTTGGGGTCACTCACCCCAGGGTGCACTCCTTCCAGGGAAGGAATCACTGGAATACACAATGGACTGAAACCTATAAGTGCCTTTACTGGCAAGTATGAACATGGAAATCATTTTATTATGAAGATTTTTTTTGTTTGTCTCACAAAAGAAAGCTTACCAGACATGACCCTCCATACTAAGCAACATATGTATAATGTCATGTGTTTACAGTTGACAAGAGCCATTTAACCTGCATTCCTGTCTGGTAACCAATAACACTGCTGGATTTTGCAGCTAAATTAAAAATTCAGCCGAATAACACAAGGTGGAAAAAAATCTTTTAGTAGGGACACAATTTAATGTTTCTATTAAAGCCCTTGCTGGAGCCTTGTGGAAAGGTTGTGAACCACAGAATGCAATGTATGTTTATTTAGAAGCCCAGCCGTCTGAATGAAATGGGCTTTGTATATTAGTGCAGCCAGTGAAAAAAGCCCCACATCTTTAAATTGCAATACCTTAAAAGTTGAATAGAACCAACAGGGAGGTTAGTGGGGTTAGCGCTCACAACATGGCCCACCAGATAGAAGAAAGGAATGGAGGAAAAGAACGAAAGAAGGAAATAAATAAAGAGAAAAAAGAAAGAAACATTTGAAGAACGAAAGGAAGAAACCACTGCCACGGGATTCAAACATGCACCTTTCAATTATGTGCCACCAAGATGTTTTCTTTTCCTCACACGGCCTAAATTACAAAATCATTGCTTGACCAGTTGCCAGGCTTTCCTTTGTTGAAACATGTGGCCCTTGTTGGCAAAGGCCAAAATTTGGCAGCATGTAAAGAAAGCGATTACAACTACTGGCATATGGTGGAACAAACAGTTCTGCATCCGGTATACCAGGTCTACGCCATGTTCGCACACTAACACATCCCTATGATGGATGTGTGGACACTGATCTGGGGCATGGCCAGGTATCACCGGTGATGGCCATGTTCTCTACACGCCATCTTAAACAAATCATTATTTCAGTATTTCACTGCATATCATTAGAACTGTTGCTCACTTCAAACGGGATGGCATTGGAAAAGCCGATGCCACTGTTTGACGGAGGGTCGTTATCAAGGAAATGGGACAAAAGGTGGCACCTATAAATACTATAAAACTGCCTGATAATATCGCTTCACGCCTCTACCCTGGGCGAGACACGGCATTGATTTTGCATAAGAAAAATAAATGTAACTCTTCAACTATTTATTTCAGTGAGAGAACCCTCCAGAGTCCCCAGTAAATGCCTACAATTAACACTGTAGTCAATGGTTATTTGCTCTGGACTTATTAGGTCCCCTCTGCCCAGGTGCTGAACATAAAGGGCTCCAGGGATGCAGTTATTCTTCAAGGTAGAAGGACCGATTGTCAATCGGTAGAACAAATGTGATACTTAACGGCTGGCCATCCATTAAAGACTGCTTCCATGCCTCCACCCACCCAGCCACCCACCCATCCATCCATCCCCTCTATGCAGATGTGTCATCAGTCTCCCTGGTGATGTCGCGCACGTTCCCTCTTCCCTCTCCAAACAGTAGCCCCGTACGCGGCCGGCAGTGACAGAGGTAGCGTGACCTCGTTCGATCCATAATTTACAACTGTTAGTTGACTCCCCCGTCGTTTGTGAGTACACTCAGGCTTGGAGGTTAACAAAAGAGAAGCAGGCCAAGCTCTGCTGCTGCTACAACGGATCAATGTCAACTAAATAACCTTTTCTACCTTATTTCCCCGACTAGTATTGATCTGTTTCCTTCCCTGGCTGCCCCCCACCCCTCCCACCCCGGCCCCCACCAGCCCTTCCACTCCGCTCTGTCCCATGACTCCTCACTTGGCATCTCAAATCCCGTCCACCTCCGTACTCCTCTCACTGTTCCTCTGCCCTGTTGTTGGGGATTGGAATATGGATGAGTGTCAATTGTCACGGTGTGAAAGTGTTTAGACATCCTTGAACACCCACACAGATGGAACAGCTCCGCAATTGAGTGTTTCTTTTGTTTTTTTAAGCTGACAGACAGGTTTACATAGATAGACATTTTTCATTGTCAAATTATATTTCTATAGCTAATATATTTGCATAAATATACTGTATATATATATATATCAACTACTATTAAAAATGATGATAATACTACATTGCTGTCCTCTGATGGATGGTGCAATGACAACAAATAAAAATAAAATATAAACGTCCAAGGAGGCGAGAGATCAATATTTTTTCATAATGGGGTGTATTCTTTCTTCCCCTAGATTACATATATACAGTAGCGTGGAGTCTGCACATCCACTTGTCTGCGGGTTAAATCTCTGTGGCATTGAGTCCTCAAATGAACTAGTAAACACTGGCCTGTACATCTGTGGCCCAGACACAGTATGATGCTGAATTGCTATTGATTTTTAACATGTAGCAACAGGGGACTGAGATAGTGGAGGGGCAGGGGTGTATGTGTTTACGTCCTTGTACTACAAAAGATACAAATGTTTTGCTGGTTTTTCTTGGGGTACAGGGAACGGACCTCTTAAACGTTTGACGGTGATGGTCATTCTTACGAATACAAAAACCCTGCTCTCGGTAAAATTGGATGCATATTGAGTTCCTACCAAATGAGGAATCTTTGTTATGTGATAACCTACCCTTAGTAATCAACAGAAGAGATAAGGATTGTGTAGAGTAGACCGTGAATACAAACACACAAGATTGATTCATGGTCTACTCAGCAAGTGCTAAAGTGCTGTACAAGTTCAAGTACTGGTTCTCTGTGAGGGCTTTTATTTTGAAGTATCAGCATTTTAGGCAGTTTTAAGCACTATATTTGTGAGCGGGCAAGAACCTCGAAGTAATTTCCAATAGGCCGAGACATTTCCCAAAATAATATGCATACTGGCATGCAATAACAGTTCTAGCATTGACAGGGGATCATTCCAGAAACGGATACGATTCATACAATAACCCTAAAGCCTCCGACGCATTTTCAAAGGGAAAAGACGATAAATAATCCTAAAGATTACACCAGCCTGTCAGGATACTAAGCGGTAAATGTTGCATTAAAAATATTCTCAGTGCATTCTTTGTAGCTGTTGATTTGTGTTAGTGCTGCGGTGTCAGGAGGGTCTTTCCTCAACTGTTTCAGTTGAAGAACCGTTGGACTAAGTGAAACAAGGCCCTCAGGTTTTCAGGGGGGGGAAAAAGAGAAAAAGAAGTTCTCTGTGGTGCAAGGTCAGTGACCTGCTCTGTAGCTGTCTCCATTCCACCTCAGGGCACCTGCTAATGTCAGGCCTCTTTTAGATTCACCAAAACGTGGCTTGCCACTGGTTATATTCAGCAGCGATAAGTGATCCCGGTGACCCCAGAGGTCCAACACTCCGCTGTTTTTTTTTTAGCTAGAAGTCAAATGCCATACCATTGCCTCAGGATCAAAGCCTTCAAAGTCAAACCCTACTTAGGCGTCCATTGAAATAAGAGCTCTGAGCACGGCTAAGAATGTACAACCACACCGCGCTGCTGGCCTGGCTTCATCTCGCACTGTAGCCACAGTGTAACATGTACACGTCCACATTGCACGCATCAGATTCCCCATAGATATAACTGATGTATCTTCTTTTAGTTGGAGTTCTGAACATGCTGTTTAATGAAGAGTCCTTAGGCAGAGCATGAGGTGAACTGCTCACGGTGTGAGACTGCCAAGCGCCCCGTGTGCGGGTGTGACAGCACGCCACATGGCCTGTTCCTGTATGATGGAATAGGGACACGGGGTAGATATTGTACTGAGTTCCTTCCACCCGCACTCCTAATCCTTGGTTTGTCTCCACTTCCTTTTCCTGTTCCTGTTCCCAATGTTGCAGCACAGCCCTCCCCCCAACCCGCCACCATTGGACAGGATGTGGAGTCTGGCCTCTCAGCAGATAATGTGACGCACACGTGTGCTAGCGGAAGACCAGGCTATGGGCCACAAAGGGCCTTGCCAGGGCCCGGGTTTATGATAAGATCAGGTAGAGAAAGGAAGAGGTGTCTGCAGGAAGCGGCGTGGTTGAAGGCTGCACAGGGAACCGCCACCGCCACTTTAACTGGGTCCACCTCATCACTGAGAGACATGCTACCTACCTTGGCCCGGCTGGTATCCTCAAAGGATTACCTTGAGAAATGACAACTATCTGAATTATTAGCCCACATACCTGGAATGCTAGAAGAGAAAAGGTTGTCCACCCATATATTTATCGATCAACCCTTTCCCCTGCCATTTGTTATACAATGCATTAGCTTGAAGGTCCATCCCAAGAACATCCGAATCCATATTATTTTTCACTTATTTCTTTTCCTAATTAACTACTTCTGTCTTGAATGAGTGCGCTTTATCTTAAACCTGGCGGATAACCCACACCAAATGTCATCCCATTAGGTTAGCTGAATGCACCTTCTTACATTCGCAAGCCTTTGTAGTGAATAAAACATATTTTATAATATTACTTTTATGATAGATATATGCGGCTAAACCTTGTGCCTTAAGGAACATCCAACGCTGCTAATCATACACACATTTTGACAATTACCCGGTACTCTCCTGTCATAGCCTGGGACTCTAGCATTGTCAAAACAGTTTGAGCCTTTTCTGATACATTCAAGTTGAATGTGGATCAATCTCAGTATTTCTGTGGTCATATGTTGTCATTTTAGTTCTAAAGGGGGTGTAATTTGTATAATTTATGTCCCTCCCAAATCTCTGGAGACAGTGACTTTAGTCGAATTAGATACTTTAAACAATGGCAAAGCGAGCTGAGACTGAAAATACAGAGAGTACTTTTTAAGTGTGGCAGTCTGCAATCCTAAAAAACTGTCCTTTTAAACATCATACAACAATGAAGGGGAGCTCAAAATAAACACAGACTTTGGAAAGTCCAGATGGTTTTAAACTGTACTCCCCCACTCTCTCTCTCTCTCTCTCTCTCTCCTGCCCCCCGTCCCTCCCCCTACCACCATAAGCACTCTTGATTTATGAGATTCTCTAATGGTATCTCTGTACTTGATCTGGCTTTCCTTCGCCCTGCTCTCCTCTGAAGCTTTAAACTCATCAGGTTCTCTCAGCCCTGTCGTTAATCCTGTCCGTACAATGGAAGGTACGGCTGCACACAATTTTTAGGCATGTCTCCCCCCCCCCCCCCCCCCGCTCTCCCATGCTTCTTTACACAGAAACTCCCCACTGACTGATGAATGACGAACTGATGAGCAGGCCCGCCTAATCCTACAGAACTCCCGCCCCTCGCTGATTCACTTTACACCCCCCACCTGCCCTAAACAGATGTATCCCTTGGTGGAAATTTGCCATGAAATCGGGAAGCTGGTAGCTAAAGGAATTCCTTAGATTGCACTGCAGTGACTGGAACGTGTGCTACAGTGACTGGCCCTAGTTCCCATGCCTGGAAGGGGATTTTTTTCCCGGTGTGTGTGTGTGTGTGTGTGTGTGTGTGTGTGTGTGTGTGTGTGTGTGTGTGTGTGTGTGTGTGTGTGTGTGTGTGTGTGTGTGTGTGTGTGTGTGTGTGTGTGTGTGTGTGTGTGTGTGTGTACGTGCATGCGTTATGAGTTGAGGGTGGGTGGGCTATGAGAACACAGATCTCATGTGTCACTCTCTCTCGTGACGCGTGTTATTTCAAAAGCAGATACGCCTGTGAGATGCTATCTATGTTTTTTTATGAGACCGTGCTGGGAATTATGATGTGTTATGAAGTGTGATAATACTGGAGCAACGAGGTCAGAGGAGAGGAGTTTAGCAGTTCAAAGTGGCAGATGTCAGTTAATGCCATAACATTGCTCTGTCATTTTTCCTGAATGAAAAGATCGCAGTACATAACACATGTATCAGTTCCCGGTCATGACTGTTATACAGAGGTCTTATTCCATTTCAAATGCACAAGCCTTTTTACGTGACTCGTTTCTAGCTACATACTAATATCCGATTGTTTCCTAGTTTAGTAGTATGATAGGTCTGTGGATGGATAAACATTAGCATGTTCACGTTGTTCAAGGTACAACATGCATATCATACTACAGTGTTGTGGTAGTGTTAAACCAGGTATAAACTGTGTACGCATAAAGCTTGACTAAGCTGTGAAATAATGAAATCATTTTTAATTAAATAGAAATATCTAAGGAGAAGCTACAATCTATTTATTTCCTTTCTGTCCGCCCCACCATGTCTGCACTAGTGATTCAGGACCCTGTTGCACCACACCAGGATGTAATTCCAGTTTTTGGTGACATGATGAAAAACGATCAAGTCGCATTCCTTGTATTTAGGCTCATATCTCTCCCAGCACACAGGCCCTCTAAAGCGAGGCTCAGTTAGTGGTCGCTCCGCGGTGTCCAGCAGCGCCGTGGAACCCTAGCCCCCGGCTGGACGGATGACAGTTTGTTATGATCTCTCTGACAGGGTGTGCACCCGGTGGGTCTAAGGGGCTCATCCCTCCCCCCCAACACACACACACACACACACACAGGCGCACACAGGCGCACATGCCCAAACACACAGACACGGATACACACACACACAAGCGTACACACACAGTCATTATTCTCCCTTTGCTTTGCACATACATTGCGTGGTTCTCTCTCAGAACCTCGCTCTCTCTGTCATTTTTCGATGTCTCGGTGTTGTGGACAAAGAGAGGAAGAGAATAAAGCTATTATTACGATTGGAATGTTATTTTCTGCCACAAGAGCGTTTTGTGTTCCTCCGATTCGGAAGGAGACGCTACGCGCTAAAGGGGAATCTCCCCACTGCAACTCTGGCCAGCTTCCGCAGAGAAGCTATAGGTGCTAAGCTGGGCGTTCATTGAGAAGGGGTATTGCAGCGCTCCGTCACCTTTCGCTCCCCTCTCTCCTTAACATCCGCTGGGGTTTTCTCCACCTGTTTTTCCTTCTTTTTTTTCACCATCATTGTCTTGATGTTTTTGTCAGCTTAAGCCTGTAGGGCATCCGAGAAGCAGGTCTGTTCCGAGCACGCCCGGCACCCTGTGTTTTTCATTACCAGGGCTTACTATTTCACTCAGGGAGACACATAGGGGAGAGAGAGGGAGAGAGAGATAGAAGAGAACCAGAGAGAGAAAAGAGAGGGAAAAGGAGAGAGCAAGAGGAGAAGAGTGACAAAAGCGAGAGAGAGAATAACCAGCGAGAGAGAGAGAGAGAAGAGAGAGAGAGAGAGAGAGAGAGAGAGAGAGAGAGAGAGAGAGAGAGAGAGAGAGAGAGAGAGAGAGAGAGAGAGAGAGAGAGAGAGAGAGAGAGAGAGAGAGAGAGAGAGAGAGAGAGAGAGAGAGAGAGAGAGAGAGAGAGAGAGAGAGAGAGAGAGAGCGCAGCATGGAGACAGAAGAGGGCTGTAAAAGCGAGGAGTGGTAACCTTGTCCGCCCGTGGTCATGGGTCACTTGGCAAGCGCCACGCTGGAATTCAAACGCACTAGGAAAGCCCTCCACAGGGCCGGCAGCGTGATTGAAAGGAGATGGCTGGAGATGGAGCCAGAGGGAGAGGCGTCGGAGCGAGGACAAAAGCCAGCTAAGAACATAATAACGTACAGGGTAGTGATACAGCGTCCCTAATGCCTCTGATGACTTCAGTAGTCGTTAACGTACAGATCACACTCAACGTCTATATACGCCGTTGAATTTGACCCTATGGCCGGGCTATAACTCTGGGTGTATTAATGTTGACGTGGTGTCATTCATACCTCACTCGTGGCTCTCCCATAAATACTTTGGCAACTCGGCAGGAGGGCTAAGATGTGCGTGCGTAACACGCGCTGCAGATAACACACTTCCACAACATCTGCAGGGGCCTCAGGGTGTGGCCGGCGTGGGGACAATGGCTTCTTGTATTAACTCGCCTTTCCTTCCCTCATTATGTAGAAGACCATCCCAAAAGACTTTCTGGTGTACCGGGCGAGAAGCCCCCTTCATGAACACAATGGGCCTCGGGGCACGCTGGAACAATTAATAATCCGGAGGCCGGTTGCGTGCCTGAGCCCGGTCTCTGTGCGCGGCTGAAGTTCAGCCTGGTTTAGGGCTGTAGGTCTTCAGACGCAAGGCCGGTCGTCTGGGTACCCGGCAAACTAAATATCACAACAATTAGCAGAGCACCCCTGATCTTTTATTTTGAACGAGGATAAGATTGGTTCGAGGTGTCGTCGCCTGTGTGTGTGTGCACTTGTGTGTGTGTGTGTGTGCGCATGCGTGTGCCACGTGCACACGCATGTGTGTACTATTTTGTGTGTGTGTCGTGCCGCTGCGTGTACCTCCCAATGAATTGGTCCCTAGCCACCCGAAGGTGTCGATTAGATATTGATAAAGTTATTTAATCTTTTCGATCGGCCACAAATTACAAGGGCGCTCATATTGCGTTGTGTGTGTTGCTACAACAAAACACCACCTAGTCGTCCCCCCCACCACCACCGACCCCCCCGCCCTCCCGGCTCTGTACAGTTAATGTAAGTGCAGGAGGAATACCTCCTCCCTCCCCTGTCATATCCCAGCATTTTTAAACCCTTCCACTTTGACGCCCCCTTGAGATACGGCCCGTCGCGGGGGTGGCAGGCTGACTTGATTAACCGCAACAGTCTTTAAAGTGTTATGAAATAATACAGCTTTCGCCTTCCTACAGAGATGATGTGTTGGCTCTGGAGGTGTTAGTTATTTTCCTGTGTTTTCCACGGCTTCCACCCATTAACACCTAACACTGGGAGATCGCTGGGTAAATGATCGACTGGCGTGACAGTTATGGGTCTGCGGGCTGCGGATGACGGGGGGGGGGCTTTAGAAGCGCAGTAAATTATCGTGAAAGTAAAAGGAAAGCCATAGGAGGAGGAGGAGTGCAGCGTGTGCTCCATTAACATTCTCCCCCGATGAGGAGACACATTTCATCAGCTGACATCTATGTACGCTTCTACACTTAAAAAATAGCACGCCCATTTAGCGAAACCAACCGCAAAACCGTTCTTTTTTTTGCACATGTTTTTATCGTCTTTAAAGGGGTGTCCAAACCTAGCAGGTTTTAAAATGGTTAATTAAAGCCGTGTTTGTTTTTATGGAGGAGCTGTCTTTTGTGTCCAACGCTTGGTCAACCTCTTTGACCCCCCCCCCCCCCAAGGCACACACCTGGTATTGGGTCATGTTACCGCCGCGGTTATGAGGGTTGCAGGTCAAGACCTTGTGCTTCACAGACTTCTAACCCCCCCCGTCCCTCCCGTTTGCATGGCAACATACTTTTAGAGAGAGGGGAAGACCTACACACTCCCAGTCAGGCCTGACAGCACTATGTCTCTTAGCCTGCCCGGCCTCCCGTGCCACTCCCTCAACACACCAGTGATTTAGGAGTCGGAGGCGCTCGCAAAAGGGGTCTGCTGGAGTATTAACTTGGGGTAATTTATGACCTTACTTAGTTATGAGGAATAAATTCTGTCTGTCGCACAAGTTCGTGAAGTAGTGGGTCCGTATGCGGCCGTGTTCCTGGGTGCATGTGTAATCTCACATGCATAAGTACCCTCATAAATACATTTCGTACAATATAGGGGAGTTGTCACACTGGAGAAGTTCAGCCCAAACCACTTAAGAGACACACATCGGTCGTGTTCACATAAACACGTACTGTTTTAAGATGCTTTGGAATAAACAAAGCGGGGCTCAGCGTCGACCTCGCGGGCTATCTAAGGCGCGCAGCGTGGACGCTTTTAACCTCGATCGCACAGCGTCCGGTGGCGCTCTAAGCTGGAGTATCCCTCCCCTCTTGAGAGTGTCTGTGTGAGACAGGCCCATCTGGGACAGGCAGTGGAATGAAGAGTACACCAGGGGGAGTAGTTATACTGCTAGTTTGCTCTCATTTCCATCAATGAACTTGTGGCTCCCCATTTTTAGATGGCTGTTTTCTTCTTCGTCTTTTTTTTCCAAGCACACGAGGAAAAATAGATCTGTTGCATGATGACATGAATAAGCAAACATTTGCTTTGCCCTTTTTTTTTTCTTTTTTTTTTACGAGGGAGCCTCGCTTGAGCTCTCTGACCGAGTGCCGCCTCATGCTGCCCCCGGGGTCGCTCGGCGTTCCCAGGATTTCCCAGCTTAATCCGTGATGACTCCCGGACAAGTTGTCCACATAGCTTCGCAGCTTGGGCTGTTATGATAGTGTTCACTCTGTGTGCATTAAGGACCCCCGATTGAACCGATGCACTGGGGGGACCCTGGACACCCGTAATTCAGACAGTAAGTCCATTTGAATAAATGGAGATCCTTTCACTCCCTTTTTTAATGTTGCCTGGCAGAGATACAGAACAACAGTGGGTTTTGCAATTCAAAAATGTCTACACACGAATTAACATCCACATCCGATAACAAACTGCCATAGTTGCTTTTTGTTAAAATAATAATAAACGGCATAAGTGCAATAGTATATTGTCTTAATTCAGTTACCTGTGTGCCCCAAATCTATTCGCATCACATGTCAACTTCCACATTTTGACACACAATCGTGTTTTTCCGTGACCTACAATGTTGGCAGCAACGGCCTCACCAAACCATTTGTGCACTAGCTGGTAACACTGCTCAGTACAGGTGGCAAGCGATGATAAAAAACACAGGGACAAATTCAAGTGACACTTTCATGGGGATTTTACCATCTTGTGTTCAGCAAGAGGTACTGTAACTGCTGCATAAAAAATATAGACCACGTTCAACTGTATTTTACACACACACACACACACACACACACACACACACACACACACACACACACACACACACACACACACACACACACACACACACACACACACACAGTAACCAACCGACAACCTGTCTTTTTTTTTTATTGTACACAAAACACGGAGATGCTTCGCACACATTTCAATCGGAGAAAGTCGACACGATTTGCTAAACCAAACCTATTATGGTTTAGGGTCTTGCAGAATTTTCTTAAGGGGCCATCTGACCTCTGGGTTCGTTCAGGGATCAGCCACTTTGTGTGTGTGTGTGTGTGTGTGTGTGTGTGTGTGTGTGTGTGTGTGTGTGTGTGTGTGTGTGTGTGTGTGTGTGTGTGTGTGTGTGTGTGTGTGTGTGTGTGTGTGTGTGTGAAATGGGATTGCTCCTTTTCATTCTCCTCATTTTTCAGAATCAGGTAAATGGCTCTATTACCGCACTTCTTTAAGTTGCTTATAGCTCCATATAACATGACATACGGCACAGCCTCCATTTCTGCCCCAGACAGTTATGGGGCTTTAGTGATCATTTGAAGAATTTCCTCAGTGCCCTTGGTTTAATAGGATGTGTGTCTCACACCCCTGATAAATACGCCTATTTGGACAAAGTGGTACCCAATGCCAGAAATTCTCTTCCCTTTCGGTATTAAAGCAAAAATCTTGATGTCGATAAAAAGCGTTTTTTAAGGAAAGAAAAGCAAATCGTCTAATGCCATCTCGGAAAGATGACTTTTTTGACTCACAAAATCTGCCAATATTCATATTTACACAGGAAAAAAAATAAGTTGTCGACCAACATCATTTTGAGCCTTTTAATAGATGTCACTGAGCTATGGCGTTCACTGCTGTCCCAAATTCCTCTTTTTGACCAAACATTAGAACAGCTGTAGTTTTTCCTCCTTTTGCAGGATCGCCTTGAGGTGACACCGCTTCCTATTCAGTCAAGAATTTATGAAAATGTTATTTCTGTTGGTCTCATATTATTACGTCCTATTCTCTAGGCTCAGAGAACAGCGGTGGCAAACTGTGAGTGTTTTAAGTGTAGGCCATTATCTGCCATTCCCTTACCAACGCGTAGTATAACAGTAATCTGGAGATTGGATTGACATGGGTTTTATGGAATATGAAGGCATGCCTCTGATTCATGTTTTTGTCCGTTATGTATTGACACTATATGATTCTAAGTATATATACAGCATAGAATGCATGTTTTTTATCATGTTATGTTGGAAAATACTACATTTGGACTTGAAAAAAAGGAAATGCACCAGCAATCGCCCAAATTGTCTTATGTGTTATATTTCTACAGAATCCTAAAAAAAAAAAAAAAAAAAAGATAAAATCCCATACTTTTGTATCGTGGTTTTCTTTCCCTCACACACACTGCCTTTGTCCCTTGAGATGTTTAAAGTAATGTGTTGGCTCCGTGTTAAGCTCTACCCCAGGTGAAGAACCGTTCAGGATCTCCACTGAAGCATTTTCTATGGCTCTCGCCCCTGCCCCTTTCACTCTGCTCCGCGCCACACAGGCTCAACTTCACAGGGCGGGCGACAGCATGTGGACAGCATGCAACACTGAAGCCGCCCATCCTGGGCCTGTTAAGTCCTCAACTAATTAGCAAAAATGGTGTCCTTTCTTTTCTGTTTTGAGGCGTTTAGTCTTGTGGGGGGGGGGGTATGTGGGAGAGAATAAGACATAAGAGGAGGAGGAGGAGAAAGCTTAAAATAAATGGGAGAAAAGTTTCGCGGGGTTGGGGGGCTGCGGGGGGCGGGGGGGGGTATATAGCGAGAGGCGGCCAGAGAGAGAGAGGAGAAGAGCAGAGGAGAGGGGCTGTGGGCAGAGCTCTCAGCTGGGCTGTTTTGAAAACACACCATTAGAGCCCTGCCTTCTCTCGCGCCTTTTGTTTTTTGGCCCTTTTGTGCCTGCCAGTCTGACCATATAATATCCTACATCTGCTGCCGAGTTATTGATTTATTTTTTGTACTCGATGAGATGAGCCAATATAGGTCTTTCCCGTGAAAATATAATTTTTTTACGTGATTATTCAAATTAATAGTGCAGTTGAAGAACAAATGGCAATATTCAATATTCATATATATATTACTCATAATGGTAACTTTTGAAAAACTGGGTGATTTGACGACACATTGTAAACAAACGTGTTGTGGCTTACGACCCCTAATGTTTGGCCCCTAGTTTTTACACCTCATTAATAAAAGTTAATTCATAGAAAAAAAACTGAGATCACCAATCCAAAACAAAAACCTTTGGATATATGTGGACCAAAATTGTACCATCCAACTGATGCATATTCAATTTCGATTTTTAACACTCTCATATCGCAAAAAGAAAGGTTGAAAATATGACGATCTACATATTTGTTCAGCAATAAATGACCAGGTGCACATAAACACGGTGTTTGCATGTTGTGATGGTGAAAAAGGAATTACCATACTGAATATTTAAGTTTGCGTTCAACTTTAGATCAGAATGGAAGTGATAAAGAACTTCAAATGCGTCAATATATTTCATGTCAGATGGGTTCCTATGCTGTCCATTTTAAGATGTTGCGTTTTAAAAATAAAAATATTACTAGTTTCATACTATGCTACGCTGTCAATAACGATCAAATGGTATATGTATATAGATATGCATGTATCCAACATGGTTTGCTATATACATGTAGGCCTACATCTCGCATCATTGTCTATAAAGATAGATTCAACCCTAGTTAATCTTGATATAATACCACTTTAAGTCATCAATATGCATGTTGGCATACCTCATCCGCTAGTCTTAGACCCTGGACACAATTTCTCACATTTGGCTTCATCAGCTACCACCTAGGTCTATTTATAGTAAATATCAGTTTACAAAAACACTCTTTACAAAAATATCTACAAATGTCTGTAAATCAACACTCATGAACACGTTGCACGGCATCAATTTGATTCTGACATCGAACCTAAGTGAATGGTGGTCACGCACACACACACACACACACACACACACACACACACACACACACACACACACACACACACACACACACCACACACACACACACACACACACACACACACACACACACACACACACACACACACACACACACACACACACACACACACACACACTTTCAGATTTGGGGTTCTTATCAGGCAAATAAGAAATCATCCCCTCTCCGGCGCAGTGCAACAGACACTCCCAGAGAGGCGGTGGAGGCTGATCTGAAAATGGATCTCGGTCTATCTCCGGCAGATGGCCTGGTGTGGTTTGGTACTCCCCAGAGCTGGGCTGCGTGGGGGAATGCTATGATCCTGCTAGGGTCTCCCCAGGCCAGCGCTGCACATCTGCAGTGGAAACTGAGACCAAACATGTCCGCTGAATCCTACTGGGAAGTGCGGTTAGAATGAGGGGGTACTCTCTCTTGTTTAAAGGGATTCATTTGTGTTTGGGAGAAGAAGTGTATTATTCTAAATTACCCATTGAATATTGTTTTTTTTTTTTGAGATTGTACCACTAACCCATTCACCTTGAGGATTAATGTAGCTCTGTATTTCCTTGAAAGCCTCTCTTTACTACTTACTATGTAGACAGTAAGATGAAGACGCTATTATTCTGCTATTATTCCAGCTGAGCTGCTACACTACAAGCCATTTGTCATGTGTTGGTTATGACGAGGCGTAACAATCGGCCTGTGGTGGGGCAGTAGTGAGCACATTATTCGGCAGGGTGTAAAGGAGGAAAGGAGTAGAAGAAGAGTGGGCCAACGAGAGTCTACACATTAAATAGGCCTACTCACCGTTCTCCCTGTAGCGTAACAAGTTTAAGCAAAATGTATTTATGGGCTCCATAAGGAGAAAAAGTATACGTTGCCGTTCAGTAGTCAGTTATTGTATAGGAAATATGATGTTGAGGAATAGATGGAATTACATTGATGCGTTCCTGAAATGTACCCGAGACCCCACACAAATGTGTTGACAAGCATGCACGTAAACACAACAAAGGCCTGCGGCAATAACATTCCCCCCTTGACCTCTACCCCCACTGTCCAACACAGAGATGTGGAAGGAACAGAGGGATTTCACATGCGTGGATGGGGTTATAAATTAGGAACTGTCTGTATTACAATGTATATTAATAGTCACACCCCCTTTTAATGAGTTTGGCATTGGCAGTGGAGAGGAAATACAAGTCATCACGGTGAAGCCCATTCACACTGCCATGAAAGAAGCTATAATAAATCTTGTGAGAGCAGGGCTCACTATAAATATGTATCACGTAAGGCATCTGTTTTACATTCTGCATATAAATCAGCCCGAGTGCTGAATAACAATGAATCAGAGGCGCTTGACGCCTGATTTGATAACAAATCGACTCTGAACTCGCCAATGGATAATTTAAAGGCTTAAAAAAAAAGAAAATTGAGGAGGAGGCAGTTGAGGAAAAAGAAAAAAAAAAAGACCATGAGTTTCTTCCATGTTTTTTCTGACCCATCAAGCTATAAATGTGTCCTTCAGTCCGCTGAATGTAGCAACATAGCCTCCCCTCCTCCTTCTGAATGAATAGTCCATACTACTCCTCTTCAAACCCGTTGGATATTTGATGTGTGCTCCCACCTCACTGGTTAGCATAGCTAAAGGTGCTAATATCTACTGCTCATATTTAAGGATTTGAGGTAGTCTTGGTCAGCCAAGCCATATTGCTTTACGATGATAGATGAGGTTGAATGACATTCTATTTTGAAATTAATTATATGGCGATACATGTTATTGAATAAGAAAGAAAGATTATTGTTCCCATAGTAACTACTACGGCAAATAGTCTATATAATATTGCACCCTGCCTTTTTGAAAAAACATCCTGTGATTCCACATTCATATATTTAGATGACAACGTTTGCTCTCAGCGTAGTGAACAATACACATATTTTTATAATATATATATATATATATATATATATATGGCTTATTCTTGACTTCAAATAGAGATCCCATTTTTAGTTCTTCAACTTCTTCCTTTCTATTCTGGAACACAATGAAATCGGATCAATTAAATTTGAGTTACGATATATTTACGTGTGTATCCATCATTTGCATTGGGCATCAGCATGCACATGACACAGAGCACAATTATACACTTTCTGGTGAGGCTGGAATCACACCTGCACACGCCGTGGCAGGACGCAAGGGTCGTCAGTTACTCTGCGGGTGAATGTGGCGATGATTAATTGCTCTGTCTTGTCAGTGGTGCGCTCAGAACAGCGGGATCCTCTGCATATGTAAATACAAGCAGTCTCAGCACAGCGTTCGGGAACAGGATTACCCCCCCCTCTCCATTAGGCCTGTTGGCCAACATTTCGTATTATTCGTGACAGCGAGCTTGTCTTGGAGTCCTCTGTACATCGCTTCGCTCTCTATTGTCAGACAGGTATGCAAGAAATACATGAATTGTCTTATTTAGTGATGCACAATATGTATCTATAGCTGATTAGTGTTATATGTTTGTATCCGCATCTGTGTTTGTAAGGCTATCAAATAAATGTTTTATCGTGTGTCGCCTGACTACCGATTGGTCCATTCCATACATTTTCATGTAACAAAGAAATGCATTTCATGCAGAATCAAATTAGGGTTTAATTTAATAAGGATGCAAATTATGCAGAACAACACACTTGAGGTTTGTGTTTTCTCTTTGCAAAATTACGATGATCTTGGTATTGTAATTGAATTAGTCCAATTTGGTCAAATCAAGAATGAACCACAAATTATCTATTTTTATGTGACACTCACATAACACTTCAACTGCTCTCCAGTGTTCTGTGTATGATGCATGCATAATGGATAAAGATAGGATAAAGAGAGTGTTCAATTCTGTACTATTACAATAAGTTTTCAACCTCTTCAAACTTTCGGTTTTGTTGTGGGGTTTACAGAGTCAGTTCCAATATTCATTTGCTCCTTTGCTTACAAGTAACTAACGTAATGAACCAGCAAGGAAGAGGGCAAAACCAGTAATGGATGTCCCATCCAGACAGTACACCAGCGATGGTTGGAAGGCTTTTGAGTTCACCATTCACTGCAACTGTTCTGATTTCTCATTAGCTGCATGGTCCTGAGGAGTGCAGTGTCTGGGCCCCAGGTTCTATCTGTTTATCTATCTGCTGACACAAGACAAGGGATGAAATTATCAATAGATAATTTCAAAAGAGAGCCTATTGAGAGCCTATTGCAGCCACATCTGGGGAGTTCTGGAGAGCAGGGGAGGCCCACACCATTGCTCCATGGGCCACATGAAACATGTGTGCTCAAACTCATGAAGTTAGCACACACAAGGGTTGGTCTTCGTCTGAACGCCCCGTGGCTAACTGCAGAAAGGCTATAGAATGGGAAGGGAATCCTAAACCAGGATTTTCCAATGGAGATCTCTCCAAACTCCTGGACATTGGACAAAGAAACATTGCTATGGAGATAGACAAACATGGTTCCAACAAGTTGTTCCAGTGCTGCTGAGCGCTTGGCTACAACGTTGTATTCTGAAAACACTTAAAAGTGTTCAAGCAATGACTATCACTCAAAAATAAAAAAGTTAAATAATATATCTATTCATCTGTGACATAATAAACTGTGAGAAGCAACTGCCAATTGAGGAAGTGGCAAAAATGAAATTCCCAACGAGACACATAACTATTGCAAGACAAAGCCAGGGTGTGTATTTTGACAACCGAATATTGCAGAAAGAGCGCCGCTCGCATTCAAACAAAGACAAAACCTGGAAATGAAATAACTTCCTTTTGTGAGGAACACACCACACTTCTCGACAGGATAATGGACGTTCGGGAGTACGGGAACGTTTTGGCATGGCTCGCCCTCGCACAGAGGAAGCCTTTTTGGAAATAAAGACACACGCTCCACTTAATAATTAAATGTAACTGCATCTACAAATTTGCAATATTGTCAGAATTTGTAGTGACTTTCAGTATTATTACAGCAACTTAGAAGTTCTTTATCACGCACTGTACAGTTCAGTTCACTCAGAGAATGTGGCATGATGAGTTTTGTTACCGAGTGTCAATTTGACATGGATTGCTATTTGTTTATTGTGTAAGACACATGGAGGAAGAGTGCAGAGTACTCCCGGGTCTTTAAAAGTCAACTCCAATCAAGCAAATGATTCCTCTCCTGCAATATGGTAAGTGTGTGTGTGGGGGGGGGGAAGAGAGAGAGAGAGAGAGAGAGAGAGAGAGAGAGAGAGAGAGAAGGAGAGGAGAGAGAGAGAGAGGAGAGAGAGAGAGAGAGAGAGAGAGAGAGAGAGAGAGAGAGAGAGAGAGAGGAGAGAGAGAGAGAGAGAGAGAGAGAGAGAGAGAGAGAGAGAGAGAGAGAGAGAGAGAGAGAGAGAGAGAGAGAGAGAGAGAGAGAGACTTAGGGGAGGGCAGTAATATATCAATGTAGTAAAAGTTAATTACCATATGTTTGCAGGTCCTGTAAACAGATGTACTTGGTGTTTATACCCTAGATTATTAAAATGACTCAATTACTTGACTCTGCTGTCTCTGCACAGATCATATGCTCTATTGTTGATCTCCCGAAGAAAAAGTTTGGACTCAATGTGACCAAGGTGAAAACAACTCATTGTCTTACAGTTACAATAAACAAGTATTTTTCACACCATACAGTTGTAGGGGTGTGTAGCAGTTATTTTAGCATTAATATCCTTACAGTATGAGTTTAAAGATTACAGGTCCTGTGTTATGTGTGTGTGAATGTGTTATTTTGCCAAAGCATTGTTCAAACTTCAAAGATTACAACTGATAATCAATCAGCTCTGAACACGCCAACATTTGCTGCTTTGTGACTTAACTAATACGTTTAAATGTTTTCCCTCTTTTGTTCATTCTTCGGTGTGTGACCTGTGCAGGTTATCATGTCTCTATACTAGGTTTCCGTCTTTCCTCAAATCAATTGTCTGCTAATCTCCGTCTGTAGGTTTCAATGGTGAGAAAACATAACCACTGTGAGGGAAGGCCTTTAACAACTTGACCCCAAGTGGCTTTTCTCATAGAAAGAGAAAAGCTCCAGGTAGAAATACATCCAGCAGGCTCTCTGAGCACGGGCCAGCAAACATTCACCAACCTCCAGCCCAATGGAAATGCTTTCTTTTCTATTCTAAAAGCAGAAGAAAAACAAACCACTTATTAGTTTTGGAAAACCACTTCGGCAAGAGTTCTCTTCCCCTATAATTGGTGTGATTTTGTCTCCTCTGTAACTTGGCTAACACTTTAAATAAACAACACAGTAGTTGTCAAACTGCCCGCCATAAGAATATATATTAATAACATGAAAACAAAAAAACCAATCTGTCAATGTTTGTTGTAGAAAAGGACCTATTAGTCCGGCATTAGTTCAACAGGCATGGTCATAAATGTATGTTACCACCAGAAGTGACTTTCCTGCACCTGAAACAGATGCAGTTACTCGCCAGAGATTGAGATGACGTTTCTGAGAGTTATAGTTACTGTATAAATACGAGTTCTAAGGTTCACAACAACGGAATAACCAACATGTTAGGGGGACCTCATGCTCAAAATGACAAGACATATTTTAACGTTGACTGTAATATTATGTTAAACAAAACAAAATAAGAAAATTCTATTTGCAAGAACAGATTTATACGAACTGTATTTTATTAGAAAACAAATTTATGTATTTGTTCTATAAAACTGGTGAAATCTGTAAACCAGAATTTTATAATGGTCTCCAATTAGCTCTAATAGACTTTTAGCTTTCATAGGACCTATCGTGATTAGTTATTTCCTGGGGGTGATGCTCATTAATCAAGAAATATGGAGACAATTGTTGTGGTTTGATGTAAATTAACTGGGCATTTTTACTCTCACTCCTCATGCAAGGAGGAAAGTAATGCATTAGTTGACTTGGTCTTCCCCAGGGGGGTAGACGCTTTACCTATATTCTCTTTATTTGGGTGTCATTAGTTACATATTGTGTACGATAATGTTATCTCTATCATTAAAAGCCTCCAGGAATTGAAAAGTAAATGGGAGCTATATGTTGTTCCTGTGAACACATTAGTACGGTAGCCTTATTTAATGGCAGTTTAGCTGAACTACCCTACCCTAAGGTCATCAAATAAAAAACAAAATGTATTATCCTCTTTTTAATCACCTTAAATTCATAACTGTTTAAAAAAAAGAGCTTCTGCTGCTTCAGATACATTGCCACGGTCGTGGTCATGGAACATGTAAACATAATGAATGACTATTTAGCCTTTGGATTTACCCTTCCACTGGCTCCCACCCCCCCCCCCCCATCCCCATTTTGTCTTCCCTCGCTGGAGACAAATACCCGTGCCTGGCCCACTGCTTTTATTAAATTCTCCTCAATAAAAAAAGCTCAGACAGGATTTATTAGGTACTCAGCGCAGACGTTTAGTATTTCCCGCCGTTATTAACTGAAAATCGATAGAAAGCAAAGAAAATGGAAGTCATACAAGTGTTGTCGCCTTTATATTATGTCGGCTGTCGGCTTCGATTCATGGCGTCGCCGCAGCGCCTGCGAGGTGGATTTTTCTGCTTACATTGCAGGACCTAAAGTGGGAGTTATTCATTAGAGTAAGCCAGCGGTCAGACGCTTTTTCCCGGCCTTTTAACGCATCTGTCTTGGGGAGGCAGCGCTGTTGGGAGAAAGGATGCTGATGTATCCTGATAGAGATGTCAGATGCAACACATAGCTCGCCCGATTTATGATTATTTTGTTCTTAAGACCTTTTTTTTTACCACCATCATGAAGCCTTTACCCTTGGAGCGTAAACTGCAATGGCATTAAGTTCAAGCCGGGCTCCCGATGTCATCCATATTGTTCTGTGTCAGCCTCAGAGTCCCTCTCTCTCTCTCTCTCTCTCTCCACGTCGCTGCTCTTTGATGGCCTGGCTTTTGTTTACAGTCTGGGAGCATGTTACAATAGCAAAGGTTATCTTACCTTTTTGTAGATGCTACATATGGCGTTCTCATTTACGTATATAGGCACTCTGAATCTGACGGGAATGATTATTATATCAAAAGACTGGTGGTTAAACAAACTGTTTGAAATAATTAAAGTAAAACTAAATAAACACTGACCGGGGGCCTCTTCATTTGAGTGGTTCAAGGCCATGCTGGTGCTAATCTGGCAGTCCGAGTGTTTTTCCTATTGAACACATTGTGGTTCAAATGGGTAAAGGTGACACACACTTATTATGCTATAAAAAAACAATGACTCACTGAGGCTGTGCCCAGGGCTGCTGCTTCGTGGCAATTCCATCATAAGGAAAAGTGGCTTGGTCCACATACATTTTCTTTCTTTTTTTTCACAAAAAGGGTGGACAAATCTTGGAATAAAGAGCTTACCCACCTCACTAATTTAATTTTAGCCTGGACCTCCATGACAATAATGTAAATATCCCACCACCATGGCCCAAGATACAAAGAGTAATTACTTAGGGCTTTCTCTCACATCTCTCAAGAGTTTTTTTTTTTTTTTTTTTTTTTAATACCCAAAAGCTTTTTAACATTAGCACTTTCTCCCTGACAAATTAAATGAAATTTCATTACTCTAGCAATCCTAATGGCATGAAACTATCAGCTGTTGTATGCCTGGTCTCTCTTCCCTCGCTGGCCCGGCAGATTAATCAAATAGTCAGCTTCAGAGTCAAACTAGGGGGAGCATCGATCCGGCAAGTCTGTGTTTGTCTAAGGTTCCTACGTGTTGGAGATCTGAACCTTGAGTGAAAGACCCATATATTGATCTCCATATGTTAAACGTGTGCTCAGTCCATCACGGAACAATTATTTAGAATAGAAAAAAAAGAGATAAATTCCTAGAGTATTATTAGTTTAAAAAAGATCCAATGCATACTGGTAAGGATTTTGTAAAGTGCGTTCTTAAAATTGGCAAATTCATAAAAATGTATTGTTCCACAAATATTATAAATTGTCTGGGTATATAGACAATATGCAAAAAAAAATCAAAACATCCATAGTTATACATGAGCTATAGATATAACAACCCTATATACCATCACTGATATCATATTGATAATACAGAATTCATTGTGCGCTGCTACTTACTACTAAGGTATGCAGCATCAAACAGGGTGGGCACAAGTTCACCAATTAATGTATTTTATAGATTTGTTATAGCCCACCATTACCTGTGATATTTAACACCTTTGGTTTGGTAAGGGTTAAGCTGCTTGATCCCTGATCTCTGAAGGGTAAGGTCTTGGCAAAGTGCCCCTCCACTAACCCACGGCCCTTTAGGGACTTTCAATCCAATTGCTGGCCTGGAAGTGGATGCAGATCTCAAGGTTACAACCGGGTGTTCAAGGGCAGGTCCAAGTGTAATCGGCACTTAGATCATAGATTAATCTTATTTGCTATCTATTAGGCTTGATTCTTGCCTCCCTCTCTCCCCTCCCAAAGCCTGGATTACTGTGATAGTTTAAGATAATGGATTCTTATGGAAGGAGAGGTCAAGAAGCATTCTTGTTTCAGAACCTACAGATAATATGATTAATCTAAAAGCCTTTTTTCAGAAGAGGTTCCACCTTCAAAGGCTTAACTGCCGAAAAGGTACGGTATAAATCGGAGATGTTGGCAGTAGTGTGTTTAATTAATTATAATTTTATTCGATCACCAAGTGTAGGTTAACGAGATAATTATATGTATCTGTACTTCATACACCTATTTACCAAAACCAGTATATCCTTGGCAGGAATCTGCACTTTTATTAATAAAACCAGGAAAGATATACAAATGGCATTTATTGAAAATGATTCTGGGTAATTTAATATGGTTTATCATTCAACCTTTGTGTCTTTTGCATGCAATTTATTGATATATAATATAGGATATTGATGTTGATGACATTATTTCATCAGGCATAATTGACATTTCTTTCATTTAAAAAGCAAGACAATTTCTCAGCATAAACACATTGCTCCTTTTTTTTTATGTTTGCTTTTCCAAATGCTCTCTTAACATTTTAAAGCAGGGCCAATTTGAAATCATTATTCCCATCTCCTTTCAAAAAAGGTTACGCACAGAGATCAATTGACGTAACTAAGTGCAATCTTGATTCATTCTTGGGGAAATCTCAACGGTTGATTTCTGCCGTAGCAGATAGTCTGATAAAATATATCCAAATGTGGCAGCCCCCCTGATAACCTCTACGACTGCTTGCTATCTCGTGCAGTCATCAACACCTGAATATTTATCACACAGTACAGGCTTGTGTTCCCGCCTGCATGTTTACCACTTTATACACAAGTGAGACATCTTTTATTTTGTCAATATGCCTACGTGGAAGCCACCTTACCACCAATATGGAAATCTTAGAACAACCCACACAGTATCCCAATCCCAACGCATACGACACATGATATATATGTATACTGATAGCCTGTTTGATTGGTGATCGTATATGTATGCATACGAGTAATATGGTCAAGGCTTTCTTGACAATCATTTTAATCAAAAATGTATCCATACAGTTCCCAGAACATTATTCTGGATAATAGATTTTACATTACAGAGCAACTATCAATTTATATTATGCTAGCATGTAAGATAGCATCTAAGTAGGGTCTGCTACGCAGGATAATGACGTCACTAATATTATTTAAATATTTAAAATACAATTCATATCCATAATTGCAATGCATTAAATATACAATATACAACAATATACAACGTTATCGCATCTCATTAGATAACTGAGGTGTAATGAAACGGAACCAGGGAATCTATTACTTGACATATTGCTGACTGGCCACAGGATGTTTTGAGTCAGTGCGACGTGTATATTCATATTTTTAAATGTGTAGGTCTAAATTCAGTCAAGGAGTAACAGACATTACAGTGTGAGTTGTCTTATGCACCGAGAAATGAGGACATAACCTTTGCAAACACAGATTAGCGCTTCATTTCACTCCCCGACTGGCACAGTCACTGCTGCTGCTGCAGCCATTAAAAGCTGTCAGTCAGCTCTCCTTCTCCAAACGCCTTGGCTTGTTTTCACTATCTATCAACGTCAAGATGTACACAAACCACACATTACTGAAAATGCTGCATTATCTGTGCTTATTGACAAATCACTTGAGGTTAGTGGTGATTTTGTGAGATCATCGTATCAGCTGAGCTCAGCCAATCGTCCAGACGGATATTCAATATGAGTAGGGAATATGACATTATGGTATGTTTTGTCCACAAATAAATGCATTTATTCATCAACAATCCAAGTATGGAAGTGTAAAGCCCATATTCTCATTTACGTTAGAGGTTTGCGAGTAAAAGATAACCTTGTAAAGAACACTTGATAACTGAGTAAAAAGAACAATTCCACAATGTGCTCTCAGTCCATGAACGATAATTCAAAGCCTCTGTATCTAAATGAATTGCTTGCAAAATAAAAGATGCCCTGTTTTCTAAATCTGTAACAAAAAGTTCAGGGTTTTACCAAAGCCTGAACCTCCATTGTCTCCAACTAAACGGACGTTTCCTCAGCCATCGGTTGACCGGTGAGGCAGGGTACCGACCGCTGATAGGGCGTGGCTCCCCTAGCTTCCAAACAGTGACATAGGATTTCTAAGTACATGATAACATTGTCAAATTATAGAAGGAAAAACACAAGACCACCTTGGTTTTCCAGTTGGCTAGACACTCTCAATTCAGTGCAATGAATAATACGAAGTCCAACTACACGTCGAGTGGAATCAAAGCATTTACTTTGATAGATGAGCCATGTATACTTTGCAAAACTGAGTTGGCAAAACTACAATACCAAAACGATGAATTAAACAATCCACATGATTCTGTTTAGGTGAAATCAAAGCGTAGTAATGGTTGCTCCATCTTTGCTGAATGCATGCACACTCCCAGAGCCAGGGACACACCACTGTTTGGAAGCTAGGGGACACACTTCCTATCAGGGGGAACAAGGCTGTTACCCCCTATCAGGGGTAACAGCCTTGGTGCATCACCTGCAACACGCGTGGCCCTATAGGAATATATAAACACTATTTAAACCATTTTGTTGTACTTTAAGTCCAGTATTGGTAGGCCTGGTAGGCAAGTATTTGGCTTGTAGGCAAAGATGTGTTATTCTGGTGCGGCTTATTTTCAAGTGCAGTTTATATTCTATTTTACAAATATAAAATCGTTTTTACCGTCCACTGCGGCTTATTTTCAATGCAGCATTATTTTCCAAAAATACGCTAAATTGATTCAAATTGATTGCAATTTTCAAAATTTCGTGTTCAACTGCAGCTTCAAAATGTTTTCATACATTAGTAACACCTGCAGAAAATGCATGTGTTGCGAGTGCAAAAGAGATGAGAAAATGATGCATTACACACTCATTTCACTTTCTCTAACTTGTCATCTTGCAACATATGTGTGGCAACATGAAATGGTCAATGCACATTGAGGCAAAAATGTTTGGTTTTGCGATTGCCAGTGTCAATGGTTTGTATCGCACTATTGTATCGACACCCTATACATGTTGGCTGGTCTATTGTCATGGAAGAGATGGGGATAATTATCATTGTCATTAGTGATGTATTCTTAAATGCCAAATTTGTCACCCTTCATGAGCATGGCTGATGATACACACCTTACACCCCCTTGTTTTAATTAGCACAACCTATTATAGCATCAATAAAACAAGTAACTCAGTTATTAAAATTAAACTTTTTGGGCTTTTCAAATTGATCATTGATCATTTTTAATTGAATCATTTCAAATAAATATTCAAAACATGTCAGGGAATTGGGCTTTTCAGTCCTAAAGTAAAAAGTCTGTCATGTAATGTGTGTTATTGTTTTGCGTGTATTTTTGTTCTTCATGGAATGACTTCTTACTTTATGTTTAGTAAGTGAGAATTGGGATATTGGGAAAAGTTATGCAAAGTAAAATTCACTGGTGCAACCGAATACAAAGTCACACAAACACATACAACAATGAAAACTTGCTTAGTGTACCACACATGATAATAATAATAATTGAATTGACCTAAAACCAACTCACGCTGGAATAGTGATTTCAACAGCAACCCTAAAAACCAGCAGTGGTTGTGTAAGCTCTCATAAATTACCCAACAATAAAATCTATCTGCGCGTCTTTAAGCTATCCCTTTTATATTGATAGATTCTCCCCCTATCTTTAGGTTTGGATTTTGTGCAGCATAATCATTGGATCAAAATGGGGCAGAATATGCTAATGGTTCTAATTGGACTACTAATAGAGCATGTTCCCCAAGCTTTAAGCTTTTGGGGGTCTGTGTAATCAGTGTAGACAGTCGTTAAGGGAATGGAGAGGCAACTAGCAATGTCACTAGAGGGCCCAGGCGGTTACGGCTGACACTACCCCAATCTTCCAAGACCCATTAAATGGCAGTTTCAACACATTACCAACCATAACATCCTTGAATATCACTGATTTTATTTGCAGTATCAAACATTTCATTTCACGCACCATTAATGGAAAAGTGCTGAGGTTCTAATGCTGCCAAACATTTAGTAACTACCTGGACTCGGAGAACCAATTAACTCCAGAGACAATATGGCCAATTAAACACAAAAATAGGTGAGTCCACCATTGGTTACTGCCCTAGTCGTTTATATATGAACAAACTGCCGCAGAAATATAAGCAAGTGAGCAATGGAATGACCACATCTTGAGATTGGTATGGTGCTGCAATAGTCAAAAATGTAATCCAAAACAATAATCAGATGAAGCTATTGATATTAACATCCTATTAGCTATATAGTGTATTCACAATTTATGTATATTGATGAGTTTTTGGTGTCTTAGTTCTAGAAGAGAAATGAATATCACTAACAGCCCTAGAATGGAAGACATATTGCAGAATTCTACATAGTAGTTTTGTAGTAACAAAATAATATGGTTCTCTGCTGCATTGATAAGTCAAGATTTTCAGAAAATTACAATACTAGATTTGTTTTTTAAAACAATAGGCCTAATAGAGCATTATTTAATCAACACAATATTGTACTGAGATGTACTGAGATGTATTCCATTATTTAAAAGTTGCTCTAAATATTCAAGTTGTCCTTACCAGTAGGGGAACCTGTATCCACTGTAGCACGTCCACTACTGTAGGCGCCAGAGTACCCTGCTCCCCTGCTGCAGCATGCTTTTTAGGTCATACAGAAGCCCATCGTGGCAGAAATTAGACTCTAATACTCCTACAATGTTGCAGTTAGTTAAAGATAATTAAGTTACGGTTTAAACATATTGATTCAGACAGGCCAGATTAGCCTGCTGTTATACAGTCCTCAAACTTTGGGGGTTATATCAAGGCTCCGTGGTGGCTCTAGAAGGATATGTGTTTTGTACCTCTTTGTCCAGGTGTGTTGTCCAGATGCATTCCTTTTCAGTCAGTTGTTGTTACACTGGAGAATCTAGCAGAGAAAGGATTAAACCAAATCAATCCAAAGCAATATATTATTACTACTAGTTAGTCATTTGGCAGACACTTCTATCCACTCAACAATCTGTAACACTTGGCGTATGGCATGATTCGCAATGTAGATTATTTGTGTCCTGCACAACATGTGGAGCTGCCGCCTGACTGAGAAACAGTGTTTGATTGGTCTAGGTATTGGCTTGCCTCTCTCATTGGCCCCAAGGTATTCTGTTATCCGGGGAACTCAGCATCGTGCAAGTGCATCAAATCAACTATAATCAGCCATCAGCTAAATATGCTCAGAGTTGGCAACATCTCTAGCATAACAAGCTAGCTAACATCGGTTCCTGGCTGGTTGGCGGCTATAACTCATTTCAGAATCGTGCCATGAACATATTTTTGAAGTCCATTGTCTGTAAGAACCTCTGACACATGTGACCATGGTTGACATGTAGAATGTCACTCCTATCCTGATAGAAGCTTGTTTCCCCCTAGCCAAAATACAAATGATCAGAGAGGACTAAGTACAACCAGAGGTTTTCTCAATATGATGACTAAAGATAATAGCGAAAAAGCTTTCTCACTATTACGAGATTTGGCTGTTCTTAAGGAAGGTTCAATTATTAGATTATCCTTATAGTCATGAGGCATCTAGGTGCAATTTGAAGGTCAGAACCTATGAATAAATTATGAATGCATCTGGATGTTATTGGTAGTTCTCATGACATAATGTGAACGGAGCATTTCAGGTATCAGACTGTTGCCTCTGTAAATGTTTACTTAAGAGAAAACATTGCATTGATCTGCTGCGGCTGTAATTTGGCAGGTAATTGTTTCCAGAAGCAGGATAAAGGTCACCGACAACGGACGCTGGAGTTTTTTCCTTTTTATCCTCTTAAAATAACCCTGGTTGGCTGCAATTAAAAGATTTCATAACGCCATTTTTATACATTTAAAACAATTTATAGATGTTTCAGCTGCAATGTAAAAATGTCTAGCTCCTTTTAAAAAGGTCACTCCTATTAATCATGTTTTTATATATATATATATATATATATATATAAGCAGCACTTCTATGTGATGCTTTCTACCTAGCAGAGCAATTGCGTTAGTCTCCATACTCCATAATATCCTTAAGTTTCTTGCTTCATAGTCACAAAAAGGTAATGTGGTTGCACGGTAGCCTTTGTATTTGATTCGGAACTGTAAAAAGAAAAATTCAGGTATGTAAGGTTTTCATCTGCAATCAATTGTTTCAGAGTCAACACCTGTTTAAGACCGATCTGTAAATACGAAGCATTTACAAACAAACAAAAACTGTATTATTATATGGGGCCACATGGAGAGAGAGAGAGAGAGAGAGAGAGAGAGAGAGAGAGAGAGAGAGAGAGAGAGAGAGGAGAGGAGAGAGAGAGAGAGAGAGAGGAGAGAGAGATGAGAGTGAGAGAGAGAGAGAGAGAGAGAGAGAGAGAGAGAGAGAGAGAGAGAGAGAGACTGGGAATGGTAAACCGCTCATTGGTGAGTGATGGCTGCTTGAAGCCGATCATGCCAGAGTTCTTCAATAAAATTGAGTGAGTGTCGAAAGACTCACAATGGCCGGCCATTATCTGATGACGTCTCTGTCCGATGGGCACTTTACACTTTATCTCTAATGCCAACACATTGGGAGGATTGCATTTGCACTGCGGATCGCATTCTGCTATCATGATGTGTCCTGGTTACCCTGCCAACCATACCGCCCTCAGACGTTCAGATATGATCACAGTCCTATGGAACATGTGTTGTGTGTGTTTACAGGTTTTAACACAATGCGTACAAATGTAATGTGACAGGCATGGCATCGGATTTGACACACAATATTATACAAGTTAATGTACTTGACCATTAGTAAAATCACCCCCTTTACTTAAGAGCATTGGAAGGTATATTGGACATCTCTGTTACATTTTATTTTGGTTTAACTGCACACATGTCTGACCCACAAGAGACCTTTCAAAAATACAGAGATAAATGTATTTCCCCACAATGCCATGAATGTAAGCTAGGCCTACATAACGCCTATGCAAATATATGACAGAAGCCAGTCACTAAATGTTTATTATAAAATTGAAATGCCATTAGGCCTAGCTCATATTAAATGGTTGACATGTTTCCGTCACATGCCCCAACGTTACAACAGTAGCGATGGGGCGTATCTGTTAAGTATTAAACAGACTCGGCCAGCTAGTTTAGGACCTGTTTTATCTTGTTTTATCATCGTAAAGAAAACATTGCATATTTGTCATTTTCAAACGAACGCACATGAGACAAGTTTACCTGTACATTTGTACTAGCCTATTAGGCATGATGTTCAGGAACGAGTGCTGCTGAAGAATCACTCGTTCACGCTGTAGTTTGGATGCCTGATAGCACGCGAACCTGACCTTAGGGGGCCACCGTAGGTACTTACGGTCTCGTACCTGCCTACGGTGGTCTCATAGGGCAGTGATTCCCAACCGGGGGTACGCGGACCCCTAGGGGTACGCGAGGGTATTGCAGGGGGTACGCAGAAAGATTATAAATTAGCCTAAAGCATCCAAAAAAAATGTGAATTTTAATAAGCCCATAAGTCTATTTTCGCATGTGCGATTAACAGTTTTTCCTCAGTGATTGTAACACTATACAATGCACATCATATATGAAAAGAAGCGACATTCAGATGTGGTCAGACGTCTGTAGTTCACGGTTTGCGCTTTAAAAAAAAGGTTTTTTGTTGCTGCGGTTGGCGCGGGATGCTAGCTAAAAGCTTTGAAAAGACAAAGCCAAGCTTCAAGTTTTTTCCATTAAACTGAATAAAATGTATTTTTTTTTTTCCACTCACAATAATTGTAAATATTATTTAAATGAGTAGCCTAGTTGGATTAGATATAAAGACAAAGGGTTAAATATAAGTAGGCCTACACATTAAGGGCGAATAATCCACATGAGAGAGGCGGTGCTACTATTTAACATAGAAACCAGCTGTCAAGGGGTACACTGGTCAAAAAAGGTTGGGAACCACTGTCATAAGGGGTTACAGTGGTCTCGTAGGGGCTAACGCTGGTCTCGTGTAGGGGGTTACTGTGATCTTGTGCATGTGCAGATGACCGTAAACTGTAACTTACAAAAGGGCTTGCCTTGTTGGCGTTATTACTGCAGCAAACTACACTTCATTATCCCAATAAAACGGTGTCCATAAGAGTATACACAATAAACAACTTGCGATTAGCCCAAAGCTGCTTCAACTCGACTTCAGAATCAGACTTGTTTACTTACAATGTACTGTTACATGCTAATACTTGCTTCCCGAAGATGACTGTCCCAAGGTTAATTGGCAAAATATAAAAACAGAGCATGTATATCATAAATATTACACAAAATGTTCAACAACATGTTTAAAGTAGCCTACATATTTTCAAGGCAATTTCGAGTTTCGAGTAATGCCAGTGAAAAAGGTAAGAAATGCACTGAAAAGTGAAAGCGTACATGTTTGTAAATACCTCTTTGCATGTTGACTGGTGGAAATTAATCTACAACATAGGCCTACTCATGTTTAACTCTAAAATAATACTTCTTAAAGATTACGTCATCCTTGTAGGCTAGCTTTATAAAGATTAACCTAGCAGGCCTGTGTTGTGAATTATGTTGATATAGTTGTATAGATAGGTCTTTTATATTTGTTTTTTGTCCATATATCTTTGTTGGACATATGATCATTTGAGATTCGGAAAGGCCCTTCCTGTGGCCTCATCGCAGTGGCCGCCAGCCTCACCTTGCTCCACCAACATGAATAAACATCGGAGACACTGCTTCGAAGAGATGATTCTACATTTGGCTCATCAGGTACCTGCTATAAACAAATAATGTAATTGTCCATGGCGTCAATGTAATACCAGGCCTTTTAGCGGTAATGAACTGCAGGTTCATACAGTAGGTTATAACGTCAAACTGCATGAGTTAACCTCTGAACATAGTAGTTAAGTAACGGCCATACCAACATTTACTAATACTGCATAATTAAACTACATAAATGATACAGTAGTAAATCAACCTTTTTTTTATTTTCTCATAAAGGCAAACTTATATAAGCCTACCTCACAGTTAAGTTGATGTGGACGTTTGTGATTTTTGTGTATAATATCAAATATACTGTATGGTTTAGTATTAATTGATAAGGGGGATAGTTTATCACCAAATTATCACCAACTTACAGTGTGCAATTTTTGCATACAAATTATCCACTGCAACTACAAGTAGAATAGCATTACTTTGCATGTTTTAGTTTTACCCAAGTGGAAAGAATAAAACTTATAATAAACTTCAGTCTTCAGACTGTTGAAAAAGTTCCTAAAATAGATTCCTTCAGGGATTCTGTCATAACCTGAAAACAAATTCAAATGTCTGCATATCAACAGCATCTAATATGAAAGGCAATAAGCAGCGATTCCATCCCTAAGAATATACTACATGCAGACTAAATTAAAAATGCTCAGATGATGTTGATTCATTCAGGTAGCGCTACAGTAAAATGCAAAAGGTTCATGATTTGTAATCATATATTTTATTATGATAATTTTTTTTCTTGCCTTCCCTCTGGCTCCAATACTCATTTTTATTCTCCAACACAACCCTACTCCCTCCACTGCCTCTTCCTCTGGGGTAAACATCTCGTGGTATCTCAGCTTATTGTTCAGGAGTAAAGGGGGTAGCCACAGGGCAGGTAACTTGCATTGGACTGGTGTATTCTCCACTCCCACGGGACATAAGATACAAATCAAGTTGCTTTGACCCCATTGTCCTCCCTACGCTGCTGGTTTCCCTGAAGGCAGTACTGTGGTATGGGATCCTTTCTTCCCCTTTATTTATTTCTTTCCTCCCCCTTTGTATGACTGTTGTTAAGGGCATGAGGTACATACATTTTCTTGGGTAAACTATCTTCTGAATCAGGGACAGAGTGAACCACCATTTTCATTTTAAATGGTGTTTACCCATTTTGATAGCTTCATGATCGTGCAGACGTGTGCTGGGGAATGGGCATTCCATATGAATATACAAACGCGGTTTGAATCATATCCATCTGTATTCTGTTCCATCTCCACTCCGATTTTTATATTTTGCTTTGAAGCATGTCGGTTTTTTAAAAAAATTAAAAAGTGTAAATAAAATGCACTGCTTACCTACTTAGTTGAACCTCATGCAGCCAAGGATGAGTGAATTATGACATAGTTAGAAGCTTCAATTGTTAACCAATTAATAGTGATTTTCTTGACAATGGAAATCCCCAGCCACAGCATACAGATGAAAACCACTTTCATGTCGCGCTGACCTTTTGCATCGTAATAACATTTATCTTTGCTTAATAAAACGAAAAAAATAATCACATATCACTCTCGTATGTTGAGGCCAATAATATGTACTTATTGTCCTGCTGCACCCATGGAAGGAAAAAAAAAAGAATCATATTCAAAAGCAACATTAAATCACTGAAAGAATCTACCTATATATTTATTATGTTCTGCAACCGTGTTTTTTAAATACTAGACGGTACAATCTGATTATTGAAGGCTTAATTTGTGTGTCTGTCTGTCTGTCCGTCTATCTATCTATGGTGTGTGTGTGTGTGTGTGTGTGTGTGTGTGTGTGTGTGTGTGTGTGTGTGTGTGTGTGTGTGTGTGTGTGTGTGTGTGTGTGTGTGTGTGTGGTGTGTGTGTGTGTGTGTGTGTGTGTGTGTGTGTGTGTGTGTGTGTGTGTGTGTGTGTGTCAAAATTCCATTAAATGGGTAAACACTCACACCTTATGAATCCATCTATGCATCTAATATATGAACGGCTGGAGTATTTATGTAGATAGCTTTTCATAAGAAGACACGGAGGGCTGACATTGAGAACTTGCACACTATTTATTTGGAATGTTATTCAATGCCATTTCTATGAGCACACAAATTAAAAAACTGATGAGTGTCGTACACAGAGCTCACACCATCAATGTACACGCTAATAAAAGGAAGCCTTGCTCGCAGGGTCAAAGTGTTACACGTTCACATTATGCATCCGTCTCTTGTCACAGAAGGACAAACCGCAAATTCCTTAACGCGTCTTCACGCCACCATCCTTATCGGAGCACTTCCCACCAAGGGTTAATTCAGGGGTGTCAAGGCTCTCTGCTCGGCGCGCAGCCTCTCCCATCATACTTTGGGCTCAGCCGAGCAGCTCTTCATTGACGGCACCTTTGGCTCAACAATAGAAGCTAATTTGTAAGAATCTTTCACAGGTCATAGGCTGCTTAGAGACGAGAAGGGTGCCTTAGACCACCGAGCGGGGGAAATGAAGAATTTAAAGCCATCCATAAGGGAGCGGGGGTAAATTAAATGCCCAGTCATTTTATGACCGTAGACATACAAAACATAAATATCAATTTTCTTCACTTCAATAGCGTCCATGGGATCCTGCCAGCCGCCCCCGTTAGCGCAGGGTAATAGATTGATTCTGGTGACATGGCCCATAATGAACAGTAAATTGTTTTATCTCTTAAGTCTTATTTGGTCAGCCAGGAAAACATATGAGGTAATATGGCTGAGACTAAATGGAGCATATAATAGATCTCTCACGAAGGCATTATGAAAGGTTGATGGCAGAGCTGTGATTAATGAAAATTATAATGTTCTTGAAATTGAAATTCTTCGTATTCTTTTTTAGCCTGTGTGGTCATTCTGACTGACCGTGCAGCATATGATTCATGTGTAATGGCGAGTGTCTGTATTTATGTGTACGGGGTCATTTCTGCTGATAACTCTTTAGTCGTGTTGTGGCATTGAGGGAAGGCAGGGGCAAACGCACATTGTTGTTGTGGTGTTGTCGACTTAGTTCTATGCCAATGATATGACTAATAGTTCAAACAGTATAATTTAAACAGTGGGATGCTTCTTCGGTGTGTGTTTATTGAATTTAAATGAACATTAACAAGATGACATGACAACAAGATTAAATAGACTTTTTTACTTCCAATCTAATCAGTAAAAGTTAAACACATTTTAGGAAGCGCAAATATACTCCTTTGACTTTAGTGAACGTTTTTCTATTAAAACAATACTAATTCATTGGTGGTTTTTAAAATAACAGCTCCTTTTTTTCTTTAGCCCGATCCAAATCCCCAACCTCCCAACGTCCCCCAAAAGAAAAGAAAAGAAAAATCAATTACTTTTAATTCCAGGCTATTGATATGCGTAGATAATGCAGCCATTGAACTGTGCCTCTGCCATTGGTGATGAAGACTAGTGGATGAAGAGTAATTGTGCCCCCCCCCCCCAACCCCCCATTACACATGGCCACTGCAACACCTGAGGTTCCCCGTGCAGACTCGCTCCCTGCAAACCCAAGTCCTGATTTCGCATAGGCCCAGTCGTGGCAAAGTGATAAATTACAGTTCTTAACTATCATTGATTACTCTGTGCTTCTCCACTTTCGGTGACAACTGTTCAGTCACTCTGAATGGACCTTAATGGCACATTAGAGAGGAGAAGCATAGCGTTTCCCCAGCATTGATTAAACCTGCTTGTTGCTTAATAAAGACAAACTGACATGCACAGCTATTTGGTGGCCTGTGACCAAGAAGAGACATAAGACCGATATGTAAAACAATGGGTTATTAATTCATCCCGGAATCCACACAGACAATGTGATGTCTTAGTGTACTACAGCATCAGTGATGTAGCATTGTCCTTTAAACTCTGTACATATATGTAAAATCTTATCTGGGAAATATCTGAATATGCTGTATATATGATGTATATTCCCCTTCTGTTAGTCCAGAATGGTGTGACCTTATCCGTCTAAGATAAGTTATGAAGAGATTGCACTTTTTTTGCAAAAACCCAGGATAGCAGTTGGTATGCTCTGGGCTGTTTAGTCAGAATCAAGAGTCAACGTTGTTCTGATGGTGTTGACAGACCACCACAGCCTATGAAGGGGTCTAAGATTGTTCAGGGCACTTCAGCTGTCCCTCTAATGAAAGACGGTTTGTGGTTGGACTGGTGGTTTTGCCATCCATCAGGGTCGGACACTGGTATGCAGTGTAATATGTTGTACTGTGGCATGTTCCACATATTCTGGAATTATCTGTGCTTCTGAAGGTCCTTCACCATGGTTCACTTGTTCAACATTTGGCAGCTAACGTTATTGATTAATTTCAATACACTTTTGATATACTTTTGCCACCACAACTATCAATAAGATTCTCATGGAAGGAACAAAGGGAACTTATGAGATCAGTTCATTACAGCATTGTCGATAAGGTCATGCAGTACCAGCTAAGTAGCTGGAAATGCAATGTTGATGAAGGGAATTCAATCACGTATCCCTTCCTGGTTTGGGAAGCCGTACATTCTTTAAGTGTCATTTAACCCATTGGGGAGCTGTCTCCTGTTGTACTACCAATAACTCACTCCTGTACTGTGGCACTGCAGTGTCTTGAAATGGCGTTAGTATTAAATAGAATTGTTTAAAAGCACCGCATGTTGCTGCATAACAGACACGTTATGCAGCAGCTGTGGAAAAAAACATTTAATAAGGTTAAAAATAAGGTTTGTTATTTTCTTCAAGTCACAGAACCAATTTGTTCTTAAACTGTGTGTGGTATCTGTTGTTCTTCATCGATCACAAATGTCACTGCATAGTCTATGACATGAAGCAAGACGCCATCGGCAAACTTCAAATTTGAATGCAGATGCAACAGCGGTATGCAAACCCAAGGCAACCAGTTTTGACATTTTTGTCAGTTTGTGACCCACCCGTCATTGGATTGACCCAGCCCATCAACAAAATGTCACCCAGGGACAAATCAGAAAACAAAAGCAACGAAACCTCATTAGAATAAGGATGGCATCATCACTGAAATAATAGTGACAGCTGGAGAAGTCCATGAGATGCTGCTTAAAAGATTTCCATTGTCTCTGAACTTAAAGTCAAAATGCCACGAGAGGTTTCCCCCTTGCCAGGTCAGTGTGGCTCTGAGGTCGGGGCTTTTGCCCCGGCCTTGGCGGCAGGGCACGCTGACTCTAGAGTGGGCCTGGCAAGGCTGTCACCTGCACATCATGAGGACTGGAGAGAGCATGAGGCGCTAGGACAGGGTTCAACTGATTAGCTATGCACTTGTGTTCTGTGGGTCACAGTGAAGAACAAAAGTCATATTAAAGGATCTGTAGTCCTCACTTTGGTCACTTAATGCCTTCAGCTCTCAGCGCAAACCAGAAGTCAGTCAAAGATGTCCCCTCGACGCATATGTGGCACTTCTCTTTCTTTTTCAGGTTGAGACATTTCTTTTCTCTTCTCCTGGGGTTACCACAAATCCCCCTGCACCCTGAGCCCCCAATCCCTGAATTGTAAAGCCTATCTCTCCCCCTTGTCAATACGTAGAAAAATCTTCTTTTCACTTCTGAATCTTGGCTTTTTGGCTTGCAGTCGGGGCTCCTGCTCTTTCTTGTGGTATCCGTCTTGCTTTTAGCTGCTGCATGCACAGATCTTCCTCCTGACAAGTTCCATACCGGCGGGCAAAGACGCAAAGCCTCCCGAGATCATCAGGAGGCCTTGGCCAAAGAAATGCGTGGGAATAGTTACGATGGGAAGGGAAAGTGGGTTCTAATTGTTTCCCTATTTCCATGTGCTGCAAAGTGGTTGACAGAAAAAAAAATCCAAATTCTTCTTCATTTCACAGAATTCATGTCGTACCCTTTTTTCAACTGTGTTGTAATTCCATTTTCAATTGAATCCTCAGTATTAGGGCTCATCTTAAATGAGCTTATTTGTATTTTGCTTTTCAACCATATATTAACCGGAAGCATTGTGAATCATGTTTTTATGCATGCATTGATGCATGCATAAAAATAATAATCAGGCAACTTTAATCATGTTCTATTGACTTGATGATTAACAAGCATGTTTTACATCCTCCAGAACCGTTCCCCAAGTCTTTACCAACAGCTGGAAAAACACATGCTGTACTCTGAGGATCATTAAAAGCACAATCAGGCTCCCTTAACGAGCTGAACATTTCGTTCACTCCCTGATTGGGTGTAAGTTAGGGTCGGAGAAGCCAAGATTAGAGGGTACACGTCGTCAGGAAAGAACCGCAGGGTCAGTAGCTGCTGAATTGAACATTATAAATCTGTCTGCTGCCTGCTGCGAGTGGCTTGGTTTTAAATGAGTGTAAACCATAGTTAATAGCACTAACACAACACTTAGCATGTTAAAAGTCAAACACACACTTCACTGGACTTGACTGTGGGCTATTTCCCTCCAATTCAAAGCTACACTTTTTTAAAGCATGCTAACGAGCGAAGACAAATATATTACATTTGTATTTGACTCTACACAAAGGTAAACTCCATGTAAAAGCCCACTCTGGGGTGTGGGTTTGTAACCTGTGCCAGAGAGGATGTGTATGGTCAGCGGTATCTCCATCAGGGTCCAGGAATCTTGTGTTGTTGCCAGGGACTGGGCTCCCACTCCCCAAACATGATTTGTGCTGCCTTGGAGGAGGTCGGCACTTTGCTGAGTGGTTTCCAGTTATTAGGTTGTTTACTCAACAGAAAGTTCTGGGAGGGTTGAAGTCCATTTTTATGTTGGACAGGCTCCTCATGTCATAAAGAAGAATTATAGATTCAAACTTTGATCTGGATTTGGATGACGCTACCGCCTAGGCACTTTTTATGTAGATTGGGTTGGATTAGTTTTATTTAAACTGTTTAGCCTTTTTATGTTAGCCATTTCAGACCTAGTGGTTCAGTTATGTATACAAAGAGGTATTTACAGTTTGCATGTGAACGTTAAATATGATTATTGATCATCCCCGATAATTCAGCTTTGCTATATATATATATATATTTTTTTTAAACTTGATTAGATCTTGCTGTCATTATTGTTCATTACACTTGTCTTCTTGAATGATAATGTATTATCCCTTTCTATGCAAGCCAATGCAAGACTATGGCTCAAGTGTAATTCACCTTTTTATTTATTTCTATCAAATTCTCATTCTAAAATTAAATAATTCCTCAAATGTACAATTTTATTATATTGTTCACATAAAAATTAATTTTTCGAAATGAGTGATGTTCTTGCAAGGTTTTCCTGACGAACAGCAAGCCATCGGAGTGAGCCTTTAGCGTTCTGCCTGTTCCAAGACGTGGCCCCCGGCACATTGGTCTTTCTCCTAAGCAGAAGTCTACCAATAGTTCAATTAAACGTTTTGTTGCCGAGTGTCACTTACCATCTTTGTTCCATGATGGACATAAAAAGGGCTTCTATTGTTGCCGCGCAATAATAAGTCATTGTTTGGGCAGATAAGCATGACAAAGTAAAGGTGGGGGGGCTGTCACAAATCCAAAGACCAAGTGTCTAAGGAACACTATTTACATATTTGCTATTCTCTGCTAGGGACGAGGAGTTGGAGTTTAGAAACTGCTGAAGCTCTAAATTAAGACGGAATAACACTGTGGATAGCAAACAGCATGTTTCAAAGGAAACGTTATTCAATTTAAGTAAGTAAGGGCAAAGCGCGAGGTAAATTACTGGTCAAAGATGGCTGTCTTAGCATGTATGTGTATACTTTACCATGAATTGGCTTCCATACAACTTGTTGATTTAAGATGTTGTTATTTGTGCTTGCTATGTTTCAATAAATCAGAAGCAATTTGGAGAAGTACATTTGGCTCATTTGGCACGATACTTTACATTGCGGGAACAGTTGAGTGGAATTCCCGAGCGACCCCCCACGGAGGTTGATTACTGAAGCAACTGTTATAGAGTTGAACAAGTAGATAATGTAAATTAAGGAGACCTCAGCTATACACAAAACATGCCTTGTTTTGAGAATGGGGCATTCCTACTGGGGCTGAACAATAATGATAAATAGCGTTACACTGACATTAGATAAACCCATGCACCATATTTTTATGATCACAAAGAAATCATGAAGTCTGTTAGTATCACAAAAAGTTATCTGTGTGAGCTGTCTGCCCATAAAGAAGAGTGTTTCCATCTACTGCTATATCCATCATAAAACATCTCCAACATTAATAATTTGTGCTTATGGCGGTGCCCTCACAGTCCACACACAGAGGCATACAGAAGAATGCCCCACTTTGAAGTTGGAGCAGTCAAAGGCCTGCGATGCCCACGTTAGACTGTGACGCGCGGGGGGCCACAGAGGTCTCCAAACTCATGGCTGGGGTCTGAATTGCCGCACCGCAGGGTGCTGGCTAGGCCGGTTTGTTTAGCTGGATGTGATTTGGAGTGGCAGGAGGGGGTGTGCCTGGTCATAAGGAACACAATGGAGCCATACTTTTTGAACACGACTAATAGGCAATAATGATGTGGCCCGGGTCCAAGCCATTCGCTGTCCACGTCTGCAGATTAAGAGACGCCCCCTCTTGTATTAATCATATAGGGCCCCCCAAGTACACTGTTGCAGGGGAGTTTATGTGTGTGTGTAATGACAGTAAATTCTGCTGTGGAGTCCTCTTACATTTTTCCCAGTGGATAAGAAAAACAGTATGTATGTGTGTGTGTGTGTGTGTGTGTGTGTGTGTGTGTGTGTGTGTGTGTGTGTGTGTGTGTGTGTGTGTGTGTGTGTGCGTGTGCGTGTGCGTGTGCGTGTGTGTGTGGGGTGGAGGGAGGGGTTTGGAAACACATGTAAATATATTTCTTGATACTCCATCATGGGAAAGTCAAAGTTGTACTTCTCGCTTGCAAAAGTTCAGCGTGTCTTCATTTGAAAAAAATAATAATAGAACAGCACTTCAACTCGTAGCCAGCTCGTCATCTGTGTATTGTACAACACCCGATTGAACTATTCTAAATATTTATCTTTTATAAAACAATTGAAGAAACAGACAAGATGAAGATACCCAGGAGTATCTTATTGCAGGAAATAACTACTCCTGCCTCCCCCTGTAACCGATTCCAGGAAGGGAGCTGGAGCAAAAGAAAGAAGGGGGAAAAAAAAAGATGGGGAGTCAAGTTTTGGGGATTTAGAACACTGAAAAAGATAGATTCTTCCAAATTCTAATTGGAGAACAGTTGATTTAATTGGTATCCATTTGGCTGACAAAGGAAAGCTAAAAGTAGTGGGCAGGCCAGGAATGCCCCTGGGGGGCGATGTGAACATGAAGTGGCTCTGCTCTGCGCCCGGGGACGGATCACTTCCAAAGACCAACCGTGGGAGCGAAGGAGGGGGTGTGTGGGGGTGGGACAACCAAATGGTAGGGAGAGAGGCATCTTTATTTGGAGCAGGAGGCCGTTTTAGAGGCAAAAACTAAACTCCCGGACTGGGTAATCGTCTGTAATGTGACTCGGACACTTA
>OLKM01000283.1:162500-184615 GCA_900291075.1 Melanogrammus aeglefinus | reverse complement strand
CCCTGTCGTCAGTCTGCTCCCAGTCCCACCACAACACCACCGCTGCTGCCGGGGTATTAGTGTCTGCTGCGGTGCGAAGGGGAAGCTCGGGCTTCTAGCAATGTGCGCTGAGCAGGATGCTATCAAGGATCAATGGGCTACTCGGAATCAAGTGCACTCATATCTTTTTTTCCTTTCTTTATTCTTGAGTTTTTCTTTTTTTTTAAACAGTCAACGCTTTTAAAGATAAAATGCCAAGCGGCGAAGCATGGCCTTTATATTTAAATGAAGCGGTTCCTTTTTTTATTATTGTTATTATTTATTTTTTTTTGCATGCGGTGTGTTCAGGGCATCTGTGTGAGCGGGATGTCAGGTTAAGACACTGTTCAGAGATCAGCTGGCGGGCAGTGGAGCGCACACCACTAGTCCTCCAAATGTCATGCGATTGCATCAGCCTTAGTAAACATTAATTATGAGTCCATCGTTGTTTACCCGTCCCAGGACCTCCTGCTGGCAGCTGTGCATATTTGCAAAGGAGATTGGATCTTCCTACCTCAAAAACTATTTTTTTTCTTATATGTGCTGATACTATTGACATGCTTAAGGAAAGCGTTTGTTATCTGCGACCGAAACAGGCCGAGCATATCGAAAAGGGCTTATTTCCAATCCAAAAAGGAAAGAAAACACAATAATAGTCCAGAAACACTTTTAATGACCCCCCCCCCCCCCCCCCGCGACCCCGCCTCCCTCTTCCTGTAATTGAGTCGATGAGAAGTCACCTGCCTTTTGTTGAACACACATGTCCAGCCCTTCTCCGCGGCTGACCTTGTGCGGTCTCTCCAGGCCTGTAGACTTGATGAGTGTTTTTCCAGCCCATCCCCCAATTTCCCTCGACATGTGCGCCTCACATCCACTCCGTCATTAAAGCCTGCGCCCGTGGCATTAGGGCCCGGCCATATGGTGCGGCCGGTGGAGGGGGGGGGCGCATGTGGCGGCTGGGGAGGCTGTGGAGGCACGGCTTTGCTCATAAGCTGATATTCAGCTGATTTCTGCTGCAGGGATAGACCTTTTCCTGTGACGACATCACAGCGGAACTGTCCCAGGCCTTTTTTGATCCGTGTATTATTATGTGTGATTACTTGTGTTTGTGTGTGTGTGTGTTTGTGTGCTTAAAAGCTTTATATATACATATAAAGGCCTATATATTATTATTATTATTATTATTATTATTATTATTATTATTATTATTATTATTATTATTATTATTATTATTATTATTATTATTATTATTAATTATATACATTATTACACATTGATAGGAACTGTTTGTAAGTAAGATGTGATTTAAACATTCAAATTTTTTTATTATTATCAAAACAAATCCTTATTCTTTAAATCCCGTTTTAATAATTAAGCCAGTGGGAATGTTGTCAACGGTTTGGAGGCTGAAAGAGAAAGCAACTTAACTGGACTAAACTAAAGCAAGGCATTTAAAGGAATACCTCTGGTGGCGAACTGGGGATGAAAGGCTACCCTGGGAGGCCCGCTCAATAGAAGGAGGAACAATACATGCCAGTTTCCCAGTTAAGACATGACCAGTTGTCTGGCAACTTGTTTAGTATGCAGCCAGGAGAGCATATCACACAGCCAAGATGGAGGAGATGTTCTCTGGTTCACACAATCCCTGAAGCAAGCTCTCACTTCCCCGGCACCGGAGAGAGAAACAGATATGGTCTGAGGTGGAGGAGATGCTATCGCCGACCACGCTGTAGCTCCGTGTTGGAGGCACGACACGGAAGTTCAACACTTGTTTATTCGGAGGGAGAGAGAGAGAGTGAGAGGAGAATGACAGGCGGGCGCCGTGTCGAGTTAGCGTTGGTTTGTGGGGGAGCCGATAGCATGTGGGCGTCGTATTGTTTTTCGCTTTTTTGTTTGTTTGCTGTGTTTGCATATTAAGCACTGTCATGACAGGACAATCCGGCAAAGAGCATTGTAGTGATAACACAAGAACACTCACACAAACTAAAATTCAACCGGGAATTAACCTGCTAAATCTTTAGCAATGACATGCATTTGCATCCTTGATTGCGACATGTGTTTAATGCCCTACAAGCCTAAAAAACTCTCGGTGAAAAATAATCCCCCTTTAAAAAAGTAATCTTAAATCTTTGAATAAAACTAAAATATAAAGCACACTGCGCACGCCACACACAGTGCTTCTCTGTTTTCATTTGACCTATCTGCAACATGAATCCGTCTCACTCTCCACATGCTATTGGAATGATTTAGAGGATTGGGAAAAGTTTTTCAAAAGTTCACAGAGTCCATCTACACACAAAAAAATACAAGCGTTTACTTTAATAGGCCTTGCAGCCCCTTGACTTTCTCATCTAGCTCTTTTGTGTATGTTGAAGTTAGGGCCAAGAGGGGACTGGGGCCCTTTAGCGGTAATTTAACCAGACTCAAAGTGTATTGCAGATGGGAATTATTAATTTGTATCTGCTTTGGCTCAGCTCTACCGCGGACGGAAGAGGGGAGAGTGTCATTGTATGGATTTTGTGTGGGTGTGTGTGTGTGTTTTCTAAAGTCCCTGGTCTCGCTGCGAGTCTGGTCCAGGGTCGCGAGTGTTAAATGTCAAGCCTTGTAGTGAGCTGTCAAAGAACAGAATAGGCCCGGGATGATTGATGACTAGAGAGCCTGAAACCAAAACCTCCCAATTGCAAATGCTACCTTGCATCAGTCCTGCTACCCCCCCTACCCCCTGCCTGCGTCCTCAGCCCCTAAACTCGCTCACTATTGGAGGCTAGCTCACACACACACACACACCACACGCATATGCACACACACACACACACACACACACACACAAACACACACACCACACACACACATACACACACACACACACACACACACACACACACACACACACACACACACACACACACACACACACACACACACACACACACACACGCATATGCACACACACACACACACACACACACACACACACACACACACACACACACACACACACACACACACACACACACACACACACACACACACACACACACACACACACACACACACACACACACGCATGCATGCACAATAAAATGCCTTACAAACTGCTTGCATTATTCAGGTGGTGGTGGGGGAGTGGGGGTGCTAAACAGCCAGTTGGAACACGCTAGGTCATACTAGATTCCTTCCTCAAACATCCAGGCTGGGAATCCTCTGGATTCAGCTGATTGTCATTACATCGACCTTTCAACCAGAAAGATGACATTATTCATATCGTGTCTACAATATGTTTTTGTATAATCCTTGTAATATATGTCTGTATAATCCTTTTTGTTTACCTATATCGGGATTCTGTGATTGTCATTACATCGACCTTTCAACCAGAAAGATGACATTATTCATATCGTGTCTACAATATGTTTTTGTATAATCCTTGTAATATATGTCTGTATAATCCTTTTTGTTTACCTATATCGGGTTTGTGTCGTCAAAAGTGGAGTCGTACAAATAAAGCCTACATGCAGCATGCCACGTACAGATGGCCCATATAGGAGCTGATATCATGCATATAACGTAAATACCATCTTCCCATGGTCTTCACACGCCAGCATGTGACAGCATAACAAGGAGCACTTGTGATGGAGATCTCTCTCTCTCTCTCTCTCTCTCTCTCTCTCTCTCTCTCTCTCTCTCTCTCTCTCTCTCTCTCTCTCTCTCTCTCTCTCTCTCTCTCTCTCTCTCTCTCTCTCTCTCTCTCTCTCTCTCTCTCTCTCTCTCTCTCTCTCTCTCTCTCTCTCTCTTCTCTCTCTCTCTCTCTCTCTCTCCTCTCTCTCTCTCTCTCTCTCTCTCTCTCTCTCTCTCTCCTCTCCTCTCTTCTCTCTCTCTCTCTCCTCTCTCTCTCTCTCTCTCTCTCTCTCTCTCCCCTCTCTCTCTCTCTCTCTCTCTCCTCTCCTCTCTTCCTCTCTCCCTCTCTCTCTCTCTCTCTCTCTCTCTCCTCTCTCTCTCTCTCTCATCTCTCCTCTCCCTTCTCTCTCTCCCTCTCTCTCTCTCTCTCTCTCTCTCTCTCTCTCTCTCTCTCTCTCTCTCTCTCTCTCTCTCTCTCTCTGTCTAGAAACATGATCAAAGGCTGTCATAGCGCTACAATAGTTCCATTTGTCTGCTTCGGCAGGGCATACATGCTCCTTACTGGTTGGCTAATCAGACCCTCTATCTCCCCTCATCAGGATCGCCTGTGGTCTTGTCCAAGTGTACCGAGAAGAAGCTCACGTTTCTTCATCCCCCTTCCCCTGGCAACCCCCCGCTCACTCTTCTCTGAGATGCGATCTATCGCCCCACTCCAAGCGTCGCTTACTTTAGCAGATCAAACAAGAGATCTGGCCAGCCGACGCTTAACAGCCTAATTACAAGTCTTCAGTCTTATTTATTGAAGAGAAGACAAACATCGGAGCGTGGAAGGCATTGCTGTTCCTCCTTTCTATCTCCGTAGGCTATTGTTTTGTCACAGGACACCGCCGCCGCGACGGTCTCTGCTCCTCCATTATGGCGGGCATCATTTCACTTACCTCCACATTACACGTCCCTGCCTCTGAGGTGGCGGGGTACAGAGGCGAGGAAATCATAGCTTTGTAACAACACCTGCTGGCCTGACCCGCGATGACACGCCACAGTCTCCCCTGCCCACGTTATTATGGCAGATAAACATAAAGCTAAATACCACGCCATGCTCTGTTAGCTTTAATGTGCTTAGCAATGATTGGGTTTTTGCTTCACTACACCGCAGGGATCAAAGTACCTGAGCGGGAAATGGGCGAGCCGATGCAAATTTCTCAGTTTAAACTTCATCGTATGCATGAGTGTCACATTTCCCTCCCAGGGGCAGTTTACAACTATGTCTAAACAACCCAACAAGTTACGCACAATGTGTTATTCAGATCATGCTCAAATGCCAAGCGTTGAACTTTGTGGCCTCTGTTAAATTCAACACATTTAGCCTAAAGTCTGTTGTGCAATGTAATTAATAGTTGTTGGTGTTCAAACTTTTCAGTGAAAAGATAAAAATTGACCATAAAAAAAAAGAGGATTTTCCCAGACAATACGGCCAGTGTCAGTGTCATTCTGGAGCTGTTGAGTTCATTATCAGCATCGAGTTGTTTAGTTAATGCCGCTGAGCGATTTGTCCAGTCAGAGGTCTTAACAAAGAAAGGTATTTCTCAACTTGACATCTAGAAAGAGTGGAGTCGCAGGTCATTAAGAGGTGGAGGATGCTGGCAGACGTATGCAACTGTTTGTTTACCACACTGCACGCTGCTCTCAGCCTTCCTGCCATTCTTCCACCTTATCTTCCTGTGTTCTGAGGTCTGCGAGCACGGTGCCAGTGGACAAGGGCGTGTGTGTCTCTATGTGTGTGTCTCTATGTGTGTGTTTGTTTGTGTGTGTGTGTGTGTGTGTGTGTGTGTGTGTGTGTGTGTGTGTGTGTGTGTGTGTGTGTGTGTGTGTGTGTGTGTGTGTGTGTGTGTGTGTGTGTTGTGTGTGTGTTTATGTGTGTGTGTGTGTGTGTGTCTGTGTGTGTGTTTTTGTGTGTGTCTGAGTATGTGTGTGTGTGTGTGTGTGTGTGTGTCTGGTCGTTGTCTGTGTGTGTGTCTGTCTTTGTGTTTATGTGTGTGTCTGTGTGTGTGTGTGTGTGTGTGTGTGTGTGTGTGTGTGTGTGTGTGTGTGTGTGTGTGTGTGTGTGTGTGTGTTTGTGTGTGTGTGTGTGTGTGTGTGTGTGTGTGTATGTGTGGGTCGACGTTTGTGTGTGTCTGTGTGTGTGTTTATGTGTGTGTCTGTGTGTGTGTGTGTGTGTGTGTTGTGTGTGTGTGTGTGTGTGTGTGTGTGTGTGTGTGTGTGTGTGTGTGTGTGTGTGCGTGTGTGTGTGTGTGTGTGTGTGTGTGTGTGTGTGTGTGTGTGTGTGTGTGTGTGTGTGCGTGTGTCGAGAGGGGTCTACGGCCAGGGGCATGGCGTGCATCGTACCGCCCCAACTGGGACGGGGTCCAGAAAGCGCCAGACTTGTGCTTTTGAGGAGTCAGGGTTCAGGGCAGATTAACCCTGTGTGATCTGTCAGGGTCGGGAGGAATCGGAACGGGTGCGGACCAGAGGTGCTGCAGAGGGCACTGCAGGCCGGGACAGGTCCGCGGCCCCTTGCTTGCTTATCTCTCAGGGGGGGGGGGGGGGGCGACCCAACTCCCTCGGTCAAAGAGTGCTGAGATCGGTGTAAAAAAACCTGTTTACAATTGCGTGAGGTCAAGGACTTGAGGACAGATAACTATTAACAGAATGATACCCCAGTGGTGCATGGCTGGACGGCGTGGTGTGTGTCTGGTTTGGGAAACGCGCACACACACAGAAAATTCGGGGAATATGGATTTCAGTCGTAATTATTAGTTAGATTAGAGTATTAGATGTTATTGTCACAAGACCATCACATGATCTGTCATGTATGATGTAGCTCAAATAGTTATCATCAGGTTAAATACACAATGCTAACATTTCATAATGGGAAAAAGGGATTTTAAATGCATCAAGGACCTGCACTATAAAGCCTAGGGGTTTTTATTTTAACGAAAGGCCCAATTCAAGGGGTCATACTAGACTGGATCGGGTGAGTAAGTCATGTCATTTGCCACATGTAATAGTTTCTTTGTGAAGCCATTCTTCCCAACATTTCATTGCATTTAAATATAGCCAAGAGGGCGCATGTGAGCCAGCTGGCACGGTGATAATCTCCAGACCTTCAAGTGCACCAAGTCCTTTTTTTTCTCTAACTCATGAAGGCTCTATTACGCATGCCTGGGTGAAGAGGTGACACAAACACAGTGGAGCACTTCACCTACAGATCCACAGGGTCGCTAGGGCTGTCCGTCAGCCAGACAAAGAGGCTTCTCTCTGCCCTGGGCCTTATGCGCAACCAGCACGTCCACCAAGACGTCATGTTCTGCTATGGTTAGTTTGGTTCATCTATCTCTCTGTCTGTCTGTCTGTCTGTCTGTCTGTCTGTCTGTCTGTCTGTCTGTCTGTCTGTCTGTCTGTCTGTCTGTCTGTCTGTCTGTCTGTCTGTCTGTCTGTCTGTCTGTCTGTCTGTCTGTCTGTCTGTCTGTCTGTCTGTCTGTATGTCTGTCTGTCTGTCTGTCTGTCTGTCTGTCTGTCTGTCCGTCCGTCCGTCCGTCTGTCTCTCTATCTATCTGTCTATCTGTCTATCTGTCTATCTGTCTGTCTGTATATCTGTCAGTCTATCTGTCTATATATCATATCTGTGTGTATCTGTCTATCTGTCAGTCCATCTATATCCATCTGTCACTATCCATGTATAGAAATATACGGTGTAAGTGTAGAGATGCATACGTGTTCTCAACAGGAGTGATGGGAGTGATGATGACAAATTGGCCAGACACAATAAATACCAGGAGATCCCTGCTTTGTTTGTGTTTCGCCGTGAATGCATAATAAACATGATTGGATCCATCAGCACCTCTTTTGAGGCAAAGTGGTGAGGGTTTAATCTATTAAAGTGCACCCTAGCCTTTAACATGACACTGAGACTCCAGCCGGCTTTGCACTGACATGCTTTTTGATCACTCTTCAGTTCAGCAAGGGGGCCTTGCTTCTCTGTCCCTCTGACAACTCAACGGCAAGCGCGGGTAATATATGTTTTTATCACTCTTTTAGTTTCAGTCTAAGTAGATCTATATATTATATCTATGTCTAATCTGTAATATATTAAATATATCTATATCTATGATGCAAGTATGTATAATATATCTATAGTATGTATGGATGTATGTAATATATATATATATATATATATATATATATTATATATATATATATATATATATATATATATATTATATTATATATAATATATATTATATATAAAGGAAACACATATCTCAAGATAAAAGAAAACAGGAATAAAAGGAAATTATTGCAGATTTTTTTTTCGCTTGAAATCTTTGGACCTTTCAGGGCGGACGGCAGAGCTGTTGGTGACGTGATCAGCCTCAGCAAAACGCAGAAGAGCCCCACAGAAAGGAAGGCAGCAGTAGCTGGTACTTTAAAGTGTCAGGGTCTTTGTAGCCATGACTAGTTTATGATGCTGATGTCAAGCATCCCACTCAATGAGGCCTTTGTCCCCCAGCCGAGACCAGGGCAGTGGGAAAACTGCCCACTCTTAGTCGGCAGTCTCATCCATCTTTGCAGAGAGGCCTTGCCATCCCCTTTGCACCAAAACTCTTGTGTATTAAAGATCTCCCGGGTTAATGCACTGGAAAATTGGCTTGCATTTTTATTGGTGGAGGCCAGCTAAATGAAAGAAAAACAACTCATGGAGTGTTAAAAAAAATATAGGACAGGGGAAATGTCTGTAGGAGCGATTGTGTGCAGGGCCGGGCTCTCGGCTTCACACTTCCTGTGACTGCAATAAAACCCAAAGTCCCTGTTTGTGATGATATTATACTTGGCCAAGTGGAGCTGGATCCATTTGTAATTACCGTTTTAACCAGCGATGATTGTTGCCGTTGTAGGTACGGCCTAGGCCATGGGGGTGTGTACTAGAACATCAAAAGTACGTCTCGAGGGGGAACATCAGAGAGGCGGCAAGAACCATCCAAAATAAATATGGCTTTTAGTTCTTTGATGTTAAAATCATCAAACGTCATGTCTAGAGTGGTACGTTTTCATTCAAAAAAGAAAATGGTGTCAGAATGATACCTACATGGCTCAAATAACCACTTGTCCAATGAGGGTCTTGTTGACGCGTTAGGGGGGTCTCTGCGTCTCCTGTCACCTGGCTGGGCTCCTCATTCCTCCTGATTGTGGTGCTTTTAAGTCCAAGCTCAGTATAGGCATGCACATCAGCGCAATCGATGATCCTGTATTGCTCACCCCTGCTGGACACATTTATGGGTGTGGGAGGCTAATTAGGAGCCACTTCCCAAGCTTGGAAAGACAAGCCCACGGAACAGCTGCTGGTCAGCTCCGGACTCCTGTCCCTGGGTCAAATAGGTGGCAGCTCGTCATGGACAGTGACACGGCTATGGGTCTATAGAGGCCAATTTACTTAATGGCCACCCCTGGAGCTGGGGCTCTCCATGTGTCTCTAACACGGACACTTGTAGATGACGCTGCCAGAGGCAATACCGTCGGCTTTATCACTGCCACTCTCACCGGGGAGGGATACGGTGTGATGGACGCTGTTTCTGACCTGACTCTGCCCCTCAGTACAGGAGAGGCTTCTCCATATCAAAGCAACTGTGGAAGGATTAACGGTTAAACAAAGGTAATTGTAGATTTGTATTCACGAAAGATTACACGGGTCATGTTTTTATGTTAAAAGCACGTGTATGTTTCTCCGTAATGACACATCTAAGACGGGTTGACGTAGGCAACAGATACTTGCAATAGAGAAAGGCCTTCTGTTCATTGGCCAAAGCCCTGGGGGCTCTCCGAGCTGAGCACAGTTATTGACATCTGAGCGATATGAAATGTAACTTTTCTTTTCCCACCATGCCCCTGAGGGTCAGAGAGTCTCTAAGCAGATGTTACAGTAACACGGGCGAGGAATCAGGCCAGAACCCCACCTTTGACCCCGGGTGTCAGCTGACCCACCAGAGCCTCTTTTGAAATAGACTCTCTGCTTCTATAAATTACCACTTTATTTCCACCAGTCTTTTCCCACCCCGTCCCCCCCCCCCCCCCCCCCCCCCTCCCCTTCCCCCATTCATGGGTCTGGCTCCAGCCATCTTCCACCGCTGCCTTTACGGTAAACTAATAGTGATTGCACAGTTGCCAAAAATCTGTCCCCTCAGGTTCACTGGGGTCAGAGGGCACCCACCAGGGTCAGAGCCTGTCTTTATGCCTCTTCCCACCAAAGGCTTTGTGATGAGTAGAAAGCCCCAGGAAACAAAAGCTTTCAGCAAAGACAAGCCACTTTGCTCCGTTCATTAGGATACAACCTTTGCTACTGCCCTCCCTGCTGAAATCACATGATCCAATTGAGAAGCTACGAGAAGAAGACGTTTATCTACATAGATGTTTCAAAACCAACACCAACGCTTGGTCTGAATGAGATCTTAAGAAACATGATATAGGTCATTGAACATCGAGACTTATGATCAATGCAATAACTTAAAAACGGCACAAAGGACTGAAATAAATTGGTTGTTAAATTGTTTTTATACTTTGATCACCTTGAACACATGGTCCACTGTGCCCGGGTAATGGCAGTTGTAAAGTAACTGGCGTTTTGCGTTAACGCTTTCTGAGTGCCCCCCACAGCCGGCGTGGACTGCATCTGGATTCCTTTAATGAGGAACACAATGCGTTTTTTCCTCATGGTGTTTACTAATTCAATTTTGTTTCTTTAGCCGATCTCTCTGGCTGCACTCGGAGGCCCCATATAGTTTTAGGTTTCAGAGGAAAAACACTTTTTCTTCCTCAACTTGTTTTCCCCGTCACTGCATTTGACCCTAGTAAAACTGTATCAGCAAACTAATAACTAAGTTGGCCTGTAATCTACTGGCTTGGTCCCCTCCTCCTCTCGTAATGTGTTGCAGATTCCAGAGGTTGACACTGGCAGGGAGATTTTAAGAAAATGGCATCTGGTTAAAGGTCACTGTTCTGGGGCCTCAGTGGGTGAAAGGTTGAATAACTCCAAGAAAACCGGTGACCAATTCAGAGGGAGGTGTTTTAGCCACTGCTGCAGAAGAAGTCAAGAAAAGCACAGCAAGTAAATAAGCAATAATACATTTTCAAATTTCCATTACATATGTATCTATAAATAAATTAATAAATACAAAAAACAAAGTATCACTTCTCTCACTAATCCTTAAAAAACAATTATATAATATAGCAAACATAATAATTATTTACGATATAACAGTTGTTGTTGTGGAACTGCTGGGAACACATTCAAAGAAGAAGTTCTGCTACAATGGCATATGATAGGCTTAAGGATTATTTTATCCCTGAACTTTATCTTCCTTATATTTTTCTTTACTTTATTTTCCCTATTTCTCTTTTAACAAGAAACCAGAGCAAACAAACAACCACCACATTGGATTGCACTCCACTGAAGTTCAAAGAGCAGGTGTGTGAGGAGGAACGTGTATTTTTTTTTTCCTCTCAATTTTCCTCGGGGAAAGAGGCAAAGAAATTAGTGAAATAACTGGTTGATTCTAACCAGATGATTGCTTCAGTTGGACACCAGAGAGTTTTCATTAGGGTCTCTAATTTACAAGCCTCCCTCTGCATTCCAGCAGATGGTCCACTCCCCCAGGTCTTAAAGCCCTAAACCTAACTCCCTATACTCTCTGCCCCGTACCACGTCTTGCCAAAGTCAGATAAAACAAATGTGTTTTCATGAGTTTCAGCTGAAATTACATTTCTTTCAGTAGTTTAATACAATCTCGTGCTAAAAAACAACATAGAGGCCGAGAGAGGACGTTATGTCCTACGTGCGTCATTTATATTTCACGTTCAACCTTCTTCATTTGAACTTGCAGGAATCGATAATGTTTATAGTGTATTAACACCCAGACATTGGACAATTATGACCATGAAATCATGTGGTTTAAGTAAGAAAAACCGACTTCTTCATATGGAGTCATATTCGATTAAATAAAGAAAACATAACATAAACCTTGAGAGATTCTTGCTTCCGTTACGTGGTGCACATCCAAGTAAAACAGGATATTAGGGGAGGGATTTAAAAGGAAGTCTTTTCTCTCTTTCCTTAAATTCACTTTGACAAATGAGCTTCTGACATGTTGAATGCAGAGCACGCAGAAGCCCGGACAATACTCCACAAAGAGCCAAGTCAAAGAATCAGCTTGCTAACAATATGAACGCAGTTGAAGCCTCCCTCAATACGTTGGCCTTGACGCATCACCACGGGTTTTCTTATATCGCCAAACGCCAGGCGTTTTTTTTACTTTTAAATAAACAAGGTTTGCGTTGGGATCCACAATATCACATTCAACATGGCTCCCAACTGACCCGCAGGTTGCAGGCGGTCTGTGGGGCTGTGCCGCGTGGGAGACAGGAGACAGAGCAAAGTGGCTGGAGGGCCCAAACAGCTTCTTAACTCTCTATTATGTTTCAGCCGGGTCATGTGTGATTAAGAGCTATGTGTTACCTAGAGCCCTGCTGAGCCCGCTGCTTTTCCCAGGAGGCCATTTTGTCCCGTCCACCTCATCGGAGGAGGGCACTCATGGATACAGCTTGCTCTGCCAGTAACTTTATCACCTATCCTCCCCAAGGCCTGTTATAGCCATGTCACCGTGAACGTTTATGTTAAATATGCTAACGTTCAAGGAGCTTGCTCACCAAAACATGGCATTGTGTACTGGAATTGAAATAGCGCTTGTTATTGTATAATTTCAAACCAGTGTGTGTTTGGGGTACGAGGTGTACTTGAGTATATGAAATAGGAATTGGGTTAATCAAATAAATTAACAGTGAAATTCTCAGTGTCGCCTCATACAATTAACGCTATGTGTGCATATTCATTAATGAAATAGATAATTAATTTGGCATTACATTTCAACATCCTTCTGGAATGACTGATGGACTCTTGAGTGTCCTTGATGTGTCGAGTGAGCTGAATGATACGCAAACAAACAACTAAATCAAACAAAACGACAACAGAGTACTCTGTTAAATCAGTTAGTATCTGATTTATTAATTGCACCTGTCAATAGTGTTTCAAATGAACATCCAGAAAGGGGGTTGTCTCCACTTTATATTGACTAAGGATAATAAATAGTCTTCAAATTGTCCCTGAAATTGTGTCCAGCAGTGATTACAACTGGTAGCATGCTGTGTTTGTGTGCGGTGGAGCAGGAACACAGAGGAGTGTGGGGGGCCGGGAGAGGGGGGGTACACAGTGCTGCAGGAGGGGGGGGGGTGGGGACCGGCCGTACATGGAGGCAACATTAAGCACGAGTGAAACTGTACACACACACACGCACGCACACACACACACACACACACACACACACACACACACACACACACACACACACACACACACACACACACCACACACACCACACACACACACACACACACACAACCACACACACACACACACACACATATCTAGCCATATAAATATAGATCGATATGTGTGTTTACATCTTTGTCGGTAGATAGATGCATGTCTTCAAACAAAGGGGCAGAAAGAAAGAAAGGGGTTTGACAGGGAGAGAGAGAGAGAGAGAGAGAGAGAGAGAGAGAGAGAGAGAGAGAGAGAGAGAGAGAGAGAGAGAGAGAGAGAGAGAGAGAGAGAGAGAGAGAGAGAGACAGAGGAGAGAGAGAGAGAGAGAGAGAGAGAGAGAGAGAGAGAGAGAGAGAGAGAGAGAGAGAGAGAGAGAGAGAGAGAGAGAGAGCGAGAGAGAGAGAGACAGAGAGAGAGAGAGAGTGAGACGCGTGCGTACATGGAGACAGTGCCGCGGAGCCTGGAGAAGTGTTATTGTCAGGATGCGGTGCTGAGCGGATCCCCCGCTCTAAGTGGGAGATGGGTTGGACCCTGGGGGAGTCCCCCTCCCCGGACGGGGCCCTGAGTTCCGCCAGCTGCACCCTGCCTTTGAGCGGGGAATGGAGAGCGCCTCATTGAGGTTGGCAAAAGCTGGCTCATAAACTTTCCACTGTCTCTCCTTTTGATTTTCCTTGGACATCTGCCTGGCCCTCCCATCAGGAATGTGCAGCAGCTGTTAGCTGGAAGTGTCTTCGCCGTGTGAACCCGGGCTTGTGCACGGGTCCTGGCTTAATGAATTGAGCCAATTGAAAGTGGGTCGCCCGGGACACTGGCCCGGGTAACTCTGCTCCGGGGATGACAAGCGAGCTCAGAGAAAGGGGCTGGGAAATGTATATTATGGGGGTTAACCATTTGCCCCCGCACTGTAATTGGCTTAGATTGTCTGGCAACCGGATTTGCAGGGGCAAGAACGTGCGCTGTGCTACAGTGCAAAAGTTCATCTGCAGTTGACATGGTTGTGTGATCTTATTGGTATGCACGTGTGCCTGTGTGTGTGTGTGTGTGTGTGTGTGTGTGTGTGTGTGTGTGTGTGTGTGTGTGTGTGTGTGTGTGTGTGTGTGTGTGGTGTGTGTGTGTGTGTGTGTGTGTGGTGTGTGTGTGTGTGTGTGTGTGTGTGTGTGTTGTGCGTGTGCGTGTGGGTGTGTGTTTGTGTGTGTGTGTGTGTGTGTGTGTGTGTGTGTGTGTGTGTGTGTGTGTGTGTGTGTGCGTGTGTGGTGTGTGGTGTGTGTGTGTGTGTGTGTGTGTGTTGTGTTGTGTGTGTGTGTGTGTGTGTGTTGTGTTGTGTGTGTGCTGTGTGCGTGCGTGCGTGCGTGCGTGCGTGCGTGCGTGCGTGCGTGTGTGTGTGTGTGTGTGTGCAACAGAGCATGTACCCAAAGAATACTGGAATGTGGGACTTATTTTTGCACTGGAGAATTAGTTGTTCTGGCTGAAATAAAATGTATTGTATGTTATTTGTTATCTGTGTCTAATATTAACATGAAGAATTCAATAAATTTTATCCTTATTTAAAGTCCTTTCCCATATGAACCACAACTAGAATGAAACCATTCACCCCAAATAAATCTGATCAGCATTTTTTCAAAGCACTATTTTTCAATGTGAGTTATTTATATATTTTTGTGTTATTTTGATACATATTATTAGCATCTCAGACGTTAGACGGCTTGCTCAAGGAAGCCTACGACATATACTGCGGCAGAGATCGGGACTCAAACTCAGAACCTTTCAGCTGGGGGCAAACAACTCAAGCCCCTACACTGCCCTGTATGTGCTCCACTCTGGTGTTGCTCTGTCCTTTCCTTTCTGTTCCATTGTGATATTTCCTAGTTATCGCCATTCAAAGGACTCAAACAGCAGTTACAGCAAAGCAGCACTTTGCTCTAACTACTCTGACGGCTGTCAGGGGTGGAAATAAGAAATAATGATTGAATAGAAAGATAACCACCTATTGCTTCACTCAGCGTCTGCATTCAACGATTCTATACCATGTAGTCCGGTTTTTTTCTCGCTCATCTGAGCTTGACATTATAGAAAAGCGTATTTTCCTGACGACATACGTCCAGGGTTCTCTTTAAACGCTAGCAGGGCTGCAACACGGTGCTGCTATTTGCTTGAAGGAGGAGATTAGGACACTTAGACGGGTGAACAAAGGAAGATAAACAGCACACAGAGACGATTGCGTTCAAACCTAAAGAACGGGCGCACGACTGGGTGTCTGCACGGTGTTTTTAGGGTTCATTGTCAACACAACATTCACCCATTCATTCACTCATGTTCCAAGAAGCTCTCCCTGCCTTTATCCTTCAGCTTTTTTTTCAACATTGTAATACGCTAAATGAATCCACTGCCGTCCCCGGCAACTTAATTGCTGTTGATATTTATTCCTTGTACATTCCCTAATGGATGTCCATGAACCATGGCGAGGGGGAACTGTGTGAGCCAAGATGGGTTGTTTAAAATCTAATCACAAACTAACAAGTCCCTGCTTATTTGTTTCTGCCTCAATACTTGAGAGTTCCCAGATGTTATGGAAGGTAGGGAGTCGATTGTTTATACAGCGGAGAATCTTTTCCAAACACACACATTCTATCAGCTCTGCACGGCTATCTATCAAGGGAGGCACAAGTTACAGTTCTTCCTCAAGTCAGAGTGCCCCAAAAGCCCTTCAGCAGCGAATTACAAGGCCTACCCCACCTGCTGAAGAACAGCGTGCTGGCGGCATGGTGCTCAGACGGTAACCTGCCTCTGATCGATCAGTTGTTGTTTCAGCTGTGCTCCGGTTGATGGTTTATTTAAGCGGCACCACATGCTTGTTGAGGGGGAAGACAGCTGAATACATAAAACAGGCTCTCAGAACCACTTTGTGGTCCGGTTAAGACTAAATGGAATAATAAAAACCAAATGGTTCCATCCCATGTTCTGGGTTCATGAATACAGGAAGTAGCTTCTTTCCTTTAAGGTCCAACACATGCAGGAGGCAAAGGCTCTCCGAGACGAATAACAAGTTCGGGGGAAAACATGGCCACTTGACAAGATGGGCTAGACCTAAGGTTGCCAAGAGAATGCTATTGGTAATAAAATGCATGACTATAAAACTACAGATTTATTGATTTTGCCTATTTCCACACTACGAGGAAATATGTTCTGACGGTTGATTCATAAACAATAGGGGATTCACATTGACCTTCTTAAAATACCATTCCAACCTTTCCGATATGAATTGACTATTGTTCCCCGTCCCCTGATACACACGTGGACGTTTTTTATTAACTCGACAAAGAGGAGTCCGTGTCCCTGCAGGGCCAGGTATGGGCCTGTCCAGTCCACCCTGGGCTCAAGGTCAAGCATTGAGCCTCTTCAAAGAGGTCACTAACGTCTCCGTTCTGCTCACCCCACTTCCTTCCCATGGGCTGTGACAGGAACACGTGTCAAGGATGTGTCCCACACTTCCTGCCTCCAAGCCCACGGCAGGATGTTAGTCATCTTCTGCAGACATGGCTGACATTTTGATGGTTAGTTGTGCGCTGTCAAGAAATGTATGGACTTCTCTGACTCATTGCTGGGTCCTTTAAAGGAATCGCTTAATATGGGAAAACAATAATATCAAAGAGGGGCTTTTTTCAAAAACCTCCCCCTCACATTTGAGCCCTTCAGGGTCTGATGAAGTTTAGTTCATCCTATTCCATTAGCGAACATTTTCCACGGTTGTCCAAAGCAGGCATTTATTTTGCGTTGTTGTGAAACAACACTATTATTCATCGTAAATTCCAATAACAATATTTCTGTGTCGCAGAACAAAATACTATTAAGTGCTGCCAATCGCAGAAGCATTTGTTGTCAGCTGTTGAGCAGTTCCATTTGACTTTGCTGGCCTTTGGAAACAACAAAGGAAAAGCCAGTGGCTCTGATATTGCTGTAAACCGCACCGCTGATATTTCTGTGAACCTCCCGAGGGCTTTTGCGCTCCGGCAAAATGGCTGAGGGCTGAAAAAGAGTTTCTGGAGCAATACCGTATGAGCAGGACAACCCCGTAGGATCACTTTTGAGGATCGGCTTGCAAAATTACAGAGGCAAATAAAATAGTCCCAAATATACTAGCATCCAAAGGACAGCACCACCGAGAGAATAAGGTGCTTGCGTGTTAATCCCAGACAGGAAACTCTGAGTATTAAAATGTCATTCCCATGGGAAAGTAAAAAAATGTAGTTGGTATATTTAAAGTCAACTGTACATTCCATTCTCATTTTATCATTTAGGCAAATACCATAATAACGTTTTAGAATATGATTTTTATTTTGTTTGACAATGTGGTACAGAAATTAATAGCAACATTTTATCTGCCTGGCGTTGTACTGTGTGAACTAGCTAATCTTCAAAGCACAAAAAAAAAGAGTTAGCAAAACAAAAAAAACACAACTAATTACATTCCTGAAGACACTCTTATCTGCTAGGAGGGTCTTGGGAGGATTCGGGAGAACACCCTTGTAACCTTCATGTGTCATCGTTTTTTTTCTCCATAAATGGTAGTATTTTTTCTCCTAAACTAACAACAGACTCTTTTTTTGACAGGCTGTTTAATTACCTTTACTATTTATGGTGCACTTCCCATCTGCTACTGATTCCTTCATTATGGTTGAACACAAGTTTAAGCAGTTAACACAAGTTTAAGAGGGATCTGATTTTTTTTCTCCAAGCACAGCCTTTCCTTATCGCAAATTGCCCATCAAAACTCCAAATGACCATGGTTTGATGGTTCTACCAACGGTTTCTCTGATGCCTTTGAGTGTTGATCACACTCCTTCCATATAGCATTTGTGCTATTGCAAGGGGTAATGCTAGGTGAAGCTCAATCATTGGATTGTACATGACACACAAATAAGGGAATAGAATCAGACGACATTTTGGTGGTCTGTCCAGAGTTAGGAATCCAACTCTGGTGCCCAGCTGCCTCTGACCTTGAAGCTGAACTTCATTACTCACTTTATTGGAGAATAGTCAATAGTCAGATAAGAAGGTGAAACTGCCACTCTCTCATTGATAGTGTGTTCTTTACAGCCTTCAGGACTGAATATAAGGCCAGTGTATTAGTCCTACATTTTCTATATTATAATGACTGGTGTGCTGTTTTTCTTTTCCATCTGTTTTTCAGCCACATCTGCTTGTGTTTTTTAACAGATTCCCTCTGCGTTCTCTCTCTATGTCTCATCGGGAAACAAATTGGCGAGCTGGAACACATTTTACCCCGTTGTCTTGGCATGCTTTTAGATCTTTGTTCAAATCCAGGCCAAAGTTATCCCAAAAAGTCAATGTTGCTTGGGTTTTTTAGGTTGCCTGGCATTTAAAAGACAAATTACCAGAGCGCTCACTCCAGCACCTCTCCCCTTTTCCCAGAGAGACTATTAACTTTAATTTCATCATCGTCCCAGGGTGCTGTTGTCAGTATTCAAATGTGATTTCATCCCTGCGGCATAGGTGACCAGCAGCATTGATTTGCAATCCTGTTCCCATTGACTTACTGGGCCACCAGAGGCTTTTTGAAGAATGTTGATACCCAATATATATTTGTAAGACATTTGTTTTAATTAGTTGTTCTAACAGCATGGAAATTGGATACTTGAAGTAAATGAGTGGAACCAACAGTAATACTACTAATTGTGGTTACTGCTGCAGCCACTGTGCTTCTGAGATCAATAAGTAGAGAAGCTGTGTATAGAGTTCCAAAAAGTACGAGTGGCCAAGCCATGACTGGATTAAGTTCATCTGGTCAGCAGATTGTATTACACACTGACCCATACCGACACAAACAAAGGCTCTACTATTGCATTATTAAACTTTCTTTTATATACTAATATCAATTATTATATCCAATGAAGATGACTCACTATAGCTTTCCTTTTTAACTAAAATAAGAAAAAGAAAGATATATATATATATATATATATATATATAATATATATATATATATATATATATATATATATATATATATTATAATATATATATAATATATATATATATATTAATATATATATATATATATATATATATATATATATCCAACCCTTATGTTTTTTTTTTCATAAGCATATGCACAATCCAAGGCAATGTTTTCGTTTTTCTTCTAAACAACATAACTGAATGAAATAAAACACTCAAAGGATTCAAACAATTTAGAAAGCAGACCCCCTTCTTTTCCATTGTGCCTCCATCACGCTGCGGCTATTTCTCTACGCCCAGCAGGAGCTCCACTTTGTGGCTTTTAATAACCTACCCCTTCAGCTCCGGCCCCCTGAGACACATTTTCCCCACTTTATTTGTGCCGCTCTGTTTCTACCTAGCATACAGCAGCTGCAGGAGGAGCATGCCGTGGAAGGCAGCAGCAGCCACACATCTCCTCCAGTTGCTCCAACACGTTAATACTCCTCCTTTTCTCTGCAGCTCATGCATTATATTGCAGTTTCATTGAGTGGAGGGGGTGTTGTGTTGCGGTGGAATCAATAGCTGAGGGGATCCCAGCTAGCGATTAGCTTGTCAGTCAGGCCTCTGTGGTTGAAAGAAGGGGTGGCAGCGTAAATCCCAGAATACCAGGGGCCACCAGCATGGAAAAACTGGAATGCTGTGAGCCGCTGATGGTGCTGCACCACCTGTTGTAGGAGGCAACATGTGCTGAGTGTATTAACCTTTCAGCTACTGCGGTTTAACCGCAGACTGCTGCCAATGATCCTTTCATGCGCCCCCCGAAGCCCCCAAAGCACAGCAAACTTGCTTACCAGCATCTTAACGTGTTTTACATTGGGCTGAAGCCGTCTTCCTCACTTCAAAGCTTCCACAAGTCCCTCGATCCTGGAAGGTGATCTTTGTTGTTCAGGAAGTACCATGAGAGGAAGGTTTTAACTCTTATAGTTGTTTTGCTTTGTTTTAAATTTAAAAAGTAGTTCCATTGTTTTTCCTGCACTGCGACAAGGGATAGACAGGTGGACTACGTTTCTGTTTTTACATTTTGTTCGTGGTAATTACCTGGTCTATGAAATGCTATGTATGTGAGTGCATGTCAGTGTGTAAGTGGGTGAATCCACGTGCCTTCCTAATGTAAGCATCTCTGGCAGGCAGAGAACTCCAAGACTTGTGGGCGAAAACGTAACCAAAACCACATTGTAGAATAATTGCACCTCTTTTTCTTCCAATGGGTGAAAATATTTTGTTTTCGTAACATTACATTGTTGGTGAAAATCATTAATTGAATTATCAGGGATTTAATGTTTTATTCAGAAAAGAGCATCAGAGGAAAACAAAGTACAAATTAGCCAAACTATTGGCACAATGGAAAAGACATTTCCTCAGAATGAGGAAATGTGTTCAACATAACGAACTGTGTAATACGCAATGAACAGGGAAGTCATGGTGCCAGCGTGCCTCAAAATATCTCTACACCCTGATCAAAGGTCACATTTTTTTTGAGCAGAGTTTTCTGTATTCAACTTAATTTTTGCCTGCACAAACAAGGGGCTAATTATGTGTATATTGTTGATGATAAATCAATATAAACTTAGAAAATGGCCTACGTGCTTCCCATTCTGTCACGGTGCCCGACTAAAAGCTAAGGATTCCCAGGCTAAGTCAGAAAATATTTTTTCCATTAAACAGAAACATTAGCAATAAAAAATGTCATATTTGGCTCAATGACCCCAGCAGCATGTTTATGTAGAACAGTCCTTCAACTCAAGGAAATTGCAATATAAATCTGTTAGAAATCCCTTCTGTCAGCTTTATATTTACAAAGAGCTTAGGATGCAGCCCAGGAAACAGAAGAGCTCTCCACACTTTCCTGTAGTCTGTGGACCAACACAGCGGCTGGCCTCCCATTGGTCGCTGGCTAGAGGGCAGCTGTAATACCTTGCCTGATAATCACCTGACGCTCCTCTTGTCAGAGCTAGGGCTAGCACAAGGCAGCTATTTAGAGGCTTAGCTAAGGTGTTGGTACTGAGAACTGTCAACCGGGGGTCACCCCACGGATGAGTTGGGGCAACGAGCTGTAGCTGCACCAGAGGAGGAGTCAAGGGCAGTCAGGGGCTGTTTGTCTTAACAGGGGACGGGGGATTGGATGGCTGGAGTAAGGGTCAGAGCGCCAGGATCTAGACCCCATTAGCAGTGTTACGTTCACTTCAGCTAGCTTGTCTTTTGACTTATGGCTGCGAGTACGGCAGGAATGCTAAGAGACCATTGTGTGTAGGCATGCTGGGTAGGAAAATAATAGTTTGTTTCTTTTATGATGGGCATATTTAATGCAATATTGATATAAATGTAATCAGTTTTTTTTTAATCTATGTTCTTGGTTTAGCTTACTAATAATTAAAAAAAATGGATACAAAATTTAATCTAAAATGATTTTTATATGCCTACAATTATTAAAACATCGCTTTAGTAATACATACACTGTCTTGATGTGCTACATAAATTGAGTTTTATTGAGACACCTGAATAAGGGCTTTGATGTTATATTTCTGTTTTACATTCGTGCCCGCTGCTGCAAAGGGCAAGTTTATGTCTGCATATGTGTGCATGCGCCAAAAGTGTAAAAGAGTGTGAGAGGCCTTGTAAAGAATTTGTGGGAAGCTCAAGAAAATCCCCTAAGAGTCCTCACGATGGGATCTGGGAGAATGTTCAGGGCCCAAGGAGAAAAGACTCCTCAGGAGTGAAAACACACTAGATTTAAGTTATTAGCCCCACTTTGAGTGGAGTATGTGAAACAGCTCTCTCAAGAGGTGGTGAGAATCCCTTAACTCTCGTCACCCCACCCCAGGCTTTGTATGTCATTGTGAGGCAGACTAGGAGGGTTATTCTCTCCATGTGGATGGCTCCTCCGACTCAATCATCGGCCCGCAATGCTCAATTAGCCCTAATCCCTCGTTTTAGGTGACAATGATAAAGTTTCTTTAAGACTTAAAGAATAGCCCTAAAAGAGGGGAGATTGGTGAAGTTTTGTTCTCATAATAGATTGAAACAGAATTAAATGTGAATTTGGAGCAAAGAATAT
>OLKM01000283.1:155000-157500 GCA_900291075.1 Melanogrammus aeglefinus | reverse complement strand
AGAGAAAGAGGTGCAAATATGGGGTTTCGTTTCATTAAGTAGTAGTGCTGGATTCCGAACCAACAACGTAATGCTAAAGATTGTGCTTGTGCTTATGTGTCCGTTTGGTGTGTGTGTGGGATTGCGTGGTTATGTGCGTGCATGTGCGACACACACAACCACACGCATGCGCACACTGGCTCTCTCTCACACACACAGGGTTGGTGTGACTTCTGAGCACGTGTGAGTCTTGTGTGAACTTGTGTAGGCTAGGTGGTGAGTGAAATGGAGGATTGGACGGATGGACAGATAGATGGATGACAGACGGATGAACGAACAAAGTGTAAACCAATTGCATTTCCAAATAAGAGTTAAGAGTTTCTTTACTTCCCTCAAACGGTATAATCCTGGAGTGGACTGTTGTTGTCCGATGCTTTAGCCATGTTGTGTTTGTGGCTGTCGGGGACAGATTAGAGAAGGCTAGCGGGTCTCATATGGACCGGTCAGAGGCCATCGTTGAAGAGCTTAAGGGATTAATCTGTGCCTCTCATTCTCCTCTCCATCCCTGCTACATTCAATCCAAGTCAGCCACGGCTCCGACAAACACGCACAGCAAACAGCGCAATTTGTATCCACATTTCTTATCGCTGTAGTTAAACAATGAACATCAATTTGCTAATCTCTGTGCACGTGGGGTTCTTCTGCCAGATGGTTTGCTCAGAGGATTTCATTACCCCTGTCTCCTGCTGTTTAAAGGCCCTTGCTCGCCTCCGTGATACCGTTGCAGCACAGCGTCGCTACGCCCGGTGTGAAACTATCTGTGAAACTCCCTGAGTCACCGTGCAGTGGTGTCCACAGGTTGGAGCGGGAGAAGAGGGGGGTCGGAGGTTAAACCCCTGCTTAAGGACACAGAATTGAGCCTTTCTATCAACAGACAGGCCATTTAGTGTACGTGGGATAGGGTGTAATATCCCATCCGCTTTATGGCTTCTTCTGATCCCAGAGCTTTGGTCAGCAAACTCCCGGCTGGAGATAGCATCAGTAATATAAGGAGGACTGGAGCAACACTTAAGGCCTTAAAAGCCCCGTCCCTGGTGTCACTGAGCGGATGGTTTAAGGCATGCCGAGGTCACAGGTCACAAGTAAACGTTCCACAAACACGGTATCAAATACCATAGATCCAACCGTCCGTCGCAGGGCTGCCTCAAGAATGTGTTGGCATGGGTATGCGTCAGAAGGCATGTGTGTGAGTGTGTGTGTGTGCGTGCGTGCGTGCGTGCGTTGCGTGCGTGCGTGCGTGCGTGCGTGCGTGCGTGTGCGTGCGTGCGTGCGTGCGTGCGTGCGTGCGTGCGTGCGTGCGTGCGTGCGTGCGTGTGTGTGTGTGTGTGATGTGATGTGTGTATGTATCTCACTCTTGTTCTCATGTAGAGGGTATAAACATAATCAAACACAATATAGTGTATGTGTTTTTATTGTACATAATGTATAGGAAAGCAGCGAATCAATTATTAGTATTAATAATCCTAATATAGCATATACAGTATATACAGTACATTTATATAATGTGGTAAATAAGTAACACATACTTACTGAAATCACATGGTGAGAACAGAACTAGGACCCTAAAAGAACATGTGGACGAACAAGAACACACTCATCAAATAGGAAATAATTTAACTGAAGTCTAGGCTCACTGTGTATGTCAGCTCCACACCGTTGTGAAATGCGTTCCCCTTTCTGTGTCATTATGGGCCAGCAGAGCGCTGGCACGTGTGCTGAGTTATGAAGGCTCTGGGAGAGGAGTGCCTTGGAACAGCACGGCTCCTGGCCTCGCCAACAGGCTGTACTGTAATGTAAAACACTAGCCTGGCTCCGGGGTAACGCCCAAACACACGTTAGCGCCGTTGCCAATCTGCGCTGGGGGGGGGCGGGTGGACATGTCTACGTCAAGAGGAATTTTGTTGGACACATGAGTAGTTAAAAGAAAAAGTATTATCAGTGTTTTCTTTTTCTCTTCTGCTGTTCTGTTTAAACATACCTCAGGCGTCTGGACTATCGTTGACTTATTATTGAAGATAACCCCATTTGCTCCTAAATATTCAGTGAGCTGGCGCGAAAGCGTTGCACAAGACAGCATACCATTTCACTGGGACCTTTCCCCCCTCCTCTAGACCTCCGCAGAGCAGTCAACCACCAGGGGCTTTCCTGGAAACAACACCCCTTTCATGTTACATCTACGACTTCAATGATAAAGACATACTTTGCCTTCCTAACCTCCCCGCCCCCGCCCCCCCCGTCCTCCACAGTGCTTTAAAGAACATGGCAGTTTCCCTTGTTCCCGTATCAACGAGGTCCTTTGCTTATTTACAGCAAAACAGTCCTCCTCCTCCACAGCCTGATCCCCCCCCCCCCCCGGGGCCCCTCATGCTGGACATCTATCTGAGCTCGTGGGTGGATAATATCTCCAGACAATGAGGTGTTTTCACTGAGTCACTCAATGCGGAGTGCCCGTATCCAGCTG
>OLKM01000283.1:150000-152500 GCA_900291075.1 Melanogrammus aeglefinus | reverse complement strand
CGCTACAAAGGCACACACCGGCACGCCGCCGGAGGCTCCATCGGACCCTCCTCCCGCCGCCTCGCTCGCCTCGCCGCCTCGCCGCCTCGCCGCCTCGCTCAGACGTCCTCTGTCCTTTCCGCCGTAGCCTCCCCCGGCACCCTTCATCCCAAAGTGTCCCCACGTTCTATCTTGATTTCTCATTTCCGCGAGCGGGCTAGCGCGGGGCCCCCGTCGAGGGCCCCGCGCTGCCTGCTGGGAGGTCAGCGGTTATTCATCAAAGCCGTCTGGCCACGCGCGCCCACTGCCGTAGAGGCATCGGGCTCCGCTGTTGTAATTGACTCTCCTTGTTTTCTTCGAGGACAACCAACAGATATGAGTGTGTCAGGACATTTCTCAGCCACATATTACCCACTTCACCGTGGCAGGCGCCCGGGTGACTGATCATTCCAGCTGAGCCCGGGATGGAGCCTGGGCCCGGACGCCAGTGGAGTGGAGGGGCTTCCAAACGCCGCTGAAACCTTGTCTTGGTTTTCGTTTGTTATCCTGTTTGTGTTCATCTTTTCATTCTTTGTTTGCTGCCCTTCTTAATTTGCTGTGCTTCTGACTTTTTTTTTTTTTACTTTTAACCCTAACCCTATTATCTCATCCACACCCTCTGCCTCACTCTCTCTCTTTCTCCCATTCCGACAGGGCAGACGAAGCCAACAGTACATCGGCCGCTTTGTATTCAGCCTGACTTGGTCAAACAGAGAAGCTGTATTATATTCTAAGACTAAAACAAAGTTCAAGAGTACAACCCTTTTTCGAGGAAAAGAAGGGAGAATCAAATCGACTGAGTTGACATTAGTCGGGCAAATGCTGAATGCAGTTTCAGAGGTCATCAGAAAGTAAACACGTATTAATGGTTACCTGCATGACAAGCAGATAAACAGGTCATGGCAATGATTAAGCGCAGTGGGCTAGGTTAGAGGCTATGTGTGCTCAAAGCATTCTGGACCAAAGCAGGTTCACGCTGGTGCTAAGGAGCGATTGTAATTGTTTTAGTACAACGCTCTTTGACCTGCGATGTGTGAATGTAGTGGTTTACACAGAACCTTGGGTTCACCTGGGCAAAATAACCACAAAAGTGCTGGGTTTTGGGAGCCTCATTCAAAAGGTACAGCCGTGTTGAAAGCCAGGTGTATTGAGATGTTAAGTTGTGTTGTACAATGTGTGGGTGGTTGACAGTTTTCAGTGAAATGAAAAGGGAGAAAAAAAATCTTTCAAGTTCACAAGGTCATTTCCAGCAAAGGGATTAAGTAAACTAAACAAAACTACGCAGGCTGTGGCTTATCAGCCTGCTGCTGAAAGCAAGGTCTTTTTATCTCTCTCCCTGGCTTGTCTCGTGTCTACTGACGTTCGCAACAGTATCACACTTTGGAAATACCCTTAACCATGTAGCGTTGATGGGGCATCCTTAACAACAAGCAGCTTTCAAGTTTCAATTACGTAAACAATGGACATTTGGCATTTGTGTAAAACTGTATCACTGTTGTAAGACAAACGCAAATGATAAGCAGCCAAACACATTTACAGATGAAAAGGAAAATGTGGTTATTGTTATTGATCAGTATTTGTCTCTAAATTATTCATTAATCACTTTATCGCTTATGTTACTTTGTTTTATGTTTTCCTTCCAGGAAACTGCAGGGAACGTTGTGTGTTGTTCAGAGGATGTAGCGAGAGCATATTTAAAGAACGTTATGGTGTCTCACCCCACTCTGCAAATATCTCTGGATTTGTTATGTACAAACTTCAGGGGGACATTTGGTTAATGGTTGGGCTGGGGGAGATTGCTGAACAATGATCACAGAAGCATCTTCTAGGGCCATTTTCAAGAACTCTGAACATCCAGGACTTCCATTGATTCTGAATGAAGATGGCCATTCATTGAATTTTGGAACTTTACTGTCCAGGGAAAACTTTGAAACTGCTCTTAAACACTTCATCGATATCTTACACCGATTGCATTGATTGTGTCACACAAACGATATCATTGAAGCACATGAGCCCTATTATTAAACATTGTATGGCTTTTTTCAAAATTGGTATTGAATTAAAACCCATCACTTAGCAGAACATGTTCTTCTTTTAAAGATATTGCAGAATCAAATTTAAACAGTGATGAAATAATAGTCCACTGAATGTAATGTGCTGTTTGGGATCATTAAGACCTTGGCTCACAGTGGCAACGTGTGGACCCAAAGTGTAGTTGTCCTTCACTTCTTCAACCTACACTAAGGTAAGACACCGTGTCAGTTGTGTTGGATTAATGACAAATTCTGAGGGCATGACTCCATTTGTCACACAACGCAGTGCTGTTGCAGGCCTAACCTTCTCCGATGGTCAGGGTCCCTGCCCTGCAGAAGCATGACCAGAAAGTGATAAATACCTGTCCTTTGTTTACTTCAAGAAGTTATCTGTACATCAATTTGGTTCTTCATAACATTCCAAACTTTGTTAATATGCCATCTACAAA
>OLKM01000283.1:17500-147500 GCA_900291075.1 Melanogrammus aeglefinus | reverse complement strand
TTGATTTGTAATCATCATTAGCAATAACTCATGTCCAGTCACCGGAGTTGTCTCTCATACGTTAACCTCGCAGTCACTAGCTTCCACTTAGCATATTGAAATTTGCATCCACATTCATGAACAAGGTGAAAGGGTTTCTTTGTCACAATGATCAATAGTTTAATTCCCATCCCGTTGAATGATTGAGTAAGGAATTAGGACTATATGCACTTATCTCCTATACCGTGTCACTTCCTGTGACAAGGCCCATTCTTCCCCAGTAACTAAAGCGTACAAAACGATAAAACGTCCCCTCCATCCACACTTTAGCACCACTGACATCCAGATCACAACTTTGATTGGTGGACAGCCTTCTGATTGGACCATAGTTTTAGAGACAGTCGTCCGTATTATATCCACTCTCCAATGTTGTGATACTCTTAGGCAGTGATCAGTGTAACCGATCACAACAACATTCACAATAGCCCAACGGTTTTGTCGTGTACAATGTTAATACAGCAATGGAGTATTTACACATGCTCACACAACAAATGGCACGTTACTATGTGTAAGCACACAGGCGTAAAGTTGGTTTATGAAACACACAGACACTTGTGCTTTGGTTAAACTCAGTTTCCCTCCCCAACATGTGGGTGTGTGTGTGTATGTGCTAGAGCGTTTATATATATATATATATATATATGTCTGCAATGTAATTGTGTGGAAAATGCATGCGCAGCGTCCACCTACCATAACTACCCTCTCCTGTGGATAACAGATGGGCCTTTTCTCTGGGAATTGAGGCTAAACGATGGTTTCAATTAGAGAGCAAAGTGACTGTCCATCTTCATAACAGTGCTCTCTATCAAATAGCAATGAAACCCATCCCATCTCTGTGAGTCTGATTAAACACAGGCAAACGGCCGCCCTCCCCCCCCCCCCCGCCCAAAGTCAACGTGGCACCTGCAGCTTCCCCGTCGCCTTCTCGCTTATCACTCCCTCCTTAAAGGAGCAGAGGAGGGAGGGAGAGAGGGAGCAGGGAAACGATACCGACGGTGGAGCAGCACCTCTCTGTTCAGAGCACACTTTGGCTTTAAGCGTGTTAGAAGACGCCACACCTCCGTTTGAGTCAAATTACCACCGGGCGGTTTTTTTTTGGGTCAGGGGTCACAGGAGAAACCTACAGGCCGCAAAGGTCACTGACTTTCTTTACTGGCTTGTTTCCTCCCTTCCACTCAGCCTCTCACTCTTTACGGCGCAGGCATTTGAAAATAATAACACATCATTTTTGTTGCATTAATAGTGTACATACCGTATGGGAAAAGAATTATGTTTTATATCACGGTTGAATAGGTTGAACGCTAGGTTAGTGTACTTCATTCTCAGGACGGGTACAGCGGGTCAGAAACGTTGTGGTTGAACCACAGGTCAGGGGGTGAGTGAATTGTGTTCGTCCTGTCATTCCCACCTCTTGGGTTACATTCTGCTTTCTGTGTGTCACAGTGTGTGGGTGTTGCGTGTGGGTGCCCAGTGTGCCTGCAGTGTCTCTGTGTGCAGGTGAGTGTGAGCCGAACTGTACTTCCGCGCGGCTAATGTGTGTGTGTGTGTGTGTGTGGTTGTGTCTGCGAGCACACCTGTGTCTATGTGTGTGTGTGTACTGTGTCTACACTATTCACAATGATGAACATCATTCTATTGTGGTGAGATCTCTATAGAACATTATTCTTGATGAAAACAAAGACTGTTAACCAACACTTCACCTTTTTAAAGAAACAACAATGGCGTCTCATTCATGGGGTCTGAAAACATGGTTTAATGTTGCATAAATACCACAATGATCCCATCAGCTAAAGAAGTGGATCATGTGGAGATACTGAATTAAAAAGGCAGACCGGATGAGTCCAGAACAGGGTGGCTGTGCGTCCTGTCCGCCAGGGTATCAGAATGCACAGACGTATTGTATCGTTCATACATTAGCTAATGTCATTATCTTGTCTGTGAAGTCTAAAGGGCTAATCTCATGTTATAGGATTTGCAGCCGCCTAGACTGATCTCATAGGGTAAACTGTTGGCACCGAGACAAAACAGGAAGAATGACCAGCCTTCCGTGGAGGTATCACTGTACCTGCTGCAACCTTACCCTTACACCGCAACAATAGCCCAGACTGTCCAATGTGTCGCACTAGATTGGATGCAAATAAGGCTTTCATTGCGCTCCCGGATCCCGGGATTGGTGGGAACTCATTCATGTATTTACATTTCTTAATCAATATGTGGCATGCGTTTCGGTTTATCTTTTGTACTTTCTGTCTCTGATAGTTAGCAAATGGATTTAAATGGAGTAAAGATATGTCATATGTGTCAGCTAAAACACAAAACTATGAAATGTACACCTTGAAGCCTGAAGTGCGATACCTAGATGAAGGGGATTAGCCAGAACAAATTGTTTTACGGAATAATCTTCCCTTGCTTGCCATGTGTCTGCAGCTGTATGGGTGTCTTGTCCCCCTTGTCACCTTACAAAACCGCCATGCTGTGGGGATTCTACACGGCAAACCATGTCCTGGGGCTCAATAAAAAGAAGTTGTATAATTACAATACAATGTCTTACATATATCACCATGTTCCCCCAGTACAGGACCAAACCACCATTTTGACAACTTTTAAAATTGTCCAACTTCTTATAATGCCAATGGAGATGTTCATTTTACTTAGTTAACTTAAGTCTACACTTAATAGACGTATTAATTGAGTGCTGGAAACTTTAAAATTAAACCCACAGTGAAAGAAAAAAACGTTGACTGGACTAAAACCGTCTCGGATGACATCAATGTTAAATAAAGTACATCAAGTTTAACAAGGCATGAATAAAATTCATTAGCTAGGAAATAATGTGTGTTTTCCTTTAACCAGCAGGAAATCATCTCAGAACTGTGGGAAAGTTAATATCACACGAGTGCACTGGGCACTCCATCTCAAACAGCCTTAAGATGGCTATCTTTTTTGGCAATCTTTAAATGGGATCATCATCCGCTGGACTTATCTTATCCCTGGAGCTTCTTTTGAATTTATTAGTCTCCTAAGGCCCATTTGCCATATTTGTTAACATGCTGGGTCACCTGTCTAACAGCTGTCCACATTGACTGCCTTTTCATCGTCAAACAACTCCCTGCCATAATGACCTTATAATAATGTGTCATTATCTGTCCGACCAGTGCGGTTTACCTCTCTGCACAAAGCCACCAGAGGAATCTGGGCCCTGTCCATCTCTGCTGGGTATAAATGTCAGCGTTCTTTTGTGGGGATTATAGACATTCCCCCGCCCGATTGTTCTATATGCAACGTTAGGAGTAGAATAGAGCGTTTGATTTCAGATAATGCCGAAGCAGGCTAATGCCCCTGGACTGGCAGGCTCTTTTGGGCCATGCGTATCGGTGGCCAGGGATTCGAACCCGAGCCCATTGCTCTACCAGCAAGAGCTTCGGGAGATGAGCACCTTACAATAGTGTGGGTTACACACAGCATTATTCCAATTTGTCAGGTTTTATGATGTCTCTGACAGGTGGACTTTTATCTCCGTAACCTTCTATACTGTACATCACCGGGCCATGCAAAAGCACGCAAACTCCTAATTTGCCCCTTTGTCCATAGTTTATGAGGCTCCACCTTTTTGCTAGATTATGTTTAACTTGGTGTAGTACAAAATAACACATTTGATCTTTTCTGATGGGGCATATTCACACCCTGTGGTATGAATAGGGCTGAATAATAGCAGTTTGGAGAAATCTGATGTTGAAAAAACTGGGTTCATTATTAATGTCTTTCTTATTGTTGGCATCCAGAAAGACAACTAGCGTTGTTTCTCCTGGTGCAGCGAAAGGGAAGGCTATATATAGCAAATGGCTGGTAGACCCTTAGGATACCGTGCTGCAGATCTACTTAAAAACGTATAAACATTCAAACAAGTAGATCGCGATTCCGCTGCCGAGGGCATCAAGACTCTAGTACAATGTAACAGGAGGCTTGCCTCTTTTCTTAAAACTGCTTTGTTATGCAATGGTCGCGCAGAATAATCCTGGCGCATGTGCGCCATCTTAAATTAGGTTTCCTTACAGAAGATTTTTTTTCGAAATAAAGTACACAGCATAGTCACATAACAGCTTTGTGTCATCATGTGGTTTTGCGTCACTTTGGGCACTCGAGGTAAGCTGCCGCTTTCTGTAACACAGGCCGGGTCTGCGATACGAAGAGAAGAAAAGCGTTAATTACTCCTGCATTATCCTCTAATGCCTTTTCAACTTTAACGCTTCCAGTTTAATATCTTGTTCGGTAATTGGTGTATTGATTGTTCGTGTCATCGTGATTCAGTAAAGAGCATGGCTGGGTTTGGCGACGGCGTCATGTCAAGGACCTCCATTGTGTATTTATCAGCGGGCTGATTGTGCCCATGTCGTGGTTAGCCATGGGCCCGCACCAGATTAGGATCAGGAGATGATTGGGCACACACATTCTTAACATGGCTGACCTGTGACATCGGCCAGCAGCCCAAGAGCCGGTCATTATAGACACAATGCCCTGCTTTCTCCCGCTTATCTTTCCTGGTGACATTGAGAGTTTTTTTGCATTAACTCATTAACGACCAGAGTCATCATTAAAGGCATCAAGGGAGCGTGGGCGTGGCCCGGCTGTGATGAGGTGGACGAGGAGGAAGATAATGAGGATGATGAGGCTGTACTGGAATTGCATGCCATGTCCAAAGCCCACTTGATGCTGCTCTGGGATGTGTACACAGACACACAGACACACAGACACACACACACACACACACACACACACACACACACACACACACACACACACACACACACACACACACACACACACACACACACACACACACACACACACATACCCACCACCCACATACACATGGTGTGTGGGTGGATGGTGTATGTGTTTATGTGTGTGTGTGTGTGTGTGTGTGTGTGTGTGTGTGTGTGTGTGTGTGTGTGTGTGTGTGTGTGTGTGTGTGTGTGTGTGTGTGTGTGTGTGTGTGTGTGTGTGTGTGTGTGTGTGTGTGTGTGTGTGTGTGTGTGTGTCATGTACAAAGATTCTTTCCCCGAACTTTGATTATGTAATACCTGCTTAATGTATGTATCTATTAGTTCATAGTTACGTCCAGCGGGTAAACTTGCGTGTATGTGATGTTTGTTCATTGTGTTTGTCTACATATGGATTTTGGACACATGCAGAATGATCCAGTTTTGGCATTACGTAAATAGTATGTAAATTGTCATTTTCATAGATCATTCTTCATCATTAGTTCATCATTGTGCCACCATCATTTCAAAAGCAGCGATGGAGCCAACCCCTAGAGATTGATGGCGTTGTTTTTGGTTCAGTTGGGCGTTTGAAAAGGAGTCCCCCTGGGATACAATGACTGTATCAGGATTAAGAACGATGTCCCATATTAGTTAATGGTAGATAACTTTGCTCCCTTGCTCACAAACAGCCAATTAGCTTGATGGAATGGCCTTTATTTTTTTTTATCCCTGTGCTGATGATGTCAACCAATATTATAATGCTTGGCCAGTCTATCATACGCCCCTCACCTTGAGCTGTAGAAACCGTTCAAATATTCTTCATGTGTTTTCTGCCTGGTGGATTTGGCTCCAGCCCCTTCACCAGTCCAGCAGACTAAATTGACGACGCAGACAATTGATGATATTGTATTACAAGTGTTGGCAAGCCCAGTAGACAGTGACACACAAACTTCCTAACACACGTGTAACCTGAAGCCATGGCCCGACAGGAAGTTTGGTTTGCGAAAACGTTGCTTGTATTTTAACGTCTGCCTCGGTTTTCTGACACAGCTTCACATTATAATTTAGTAGTATTGAAATATATTCACTAGGGCTTGAGTGGCCATGCAATGGCACAAAGGAGGAAGGAATAATGTGGAAGTAAAGGTTTTACCCACAGGACATTACGAACATTAGCATTCTGTCCATGTTTGTGAGTTGCAGTTTTGTAAATACATGAATATGTAACATGTAAGTAGGTTTAAAACAATCTGATTATCTTGAAATAAAGGATTATTTTAGAAATAATTGTTCTGTGAAGCAACTTCATTTAAATCACAATGTGTTCTTCTCATATGAACCTATGGACAATCAGTATCACGAGCCGGCCCCTGGATATCCAGGCTATCTCAGGTGCAGCATTACAGTGACTGTTTGAAAGCTATAAAGACCGGAGAACCCCACACAAAGCCCAACGTGGTGCAGCATCTGGGGTGGAGCCGCATTAAACGGGTGGACCACCACACAAAGTGGCAGTGAATATGAAGACGTTTACACAACGCACTATTTAGCATTGAAAATTGAACGTCATTTTATCAGTCTAGCTAACAGGCATAGTGGATGTGGGCTTAAAATACCATTTGTTCTTTGAACAAAACCTCATCAAGTATGTCACCATTTTGTAGCTTTCCAGGACCCATTCATTGCATAACAATTATTTGTGGTTAACATAAACTTAGATAGATAACATAAAACATAACAATCAACAGTAGCAATTATATGGAACTTGGTCTCAATGCATTATTATGAAATGTGATATTGACCATTTAATTTTGATTTAAAGTAATTAATGAAGTCCATGATAACGCCCACTCCATAATAATAGTTACAAAGGCAAATAAACTAATGTCCTGGACGGTATGACTGGACATTTGACTACCCTGATCAACTGATTTGGTCATTTAGTCTCTCATGGTTCAGGAATGGTTTATTAATAGTTTCATTGCCCCCAGCTTTGTCTTTCCCTGTGGCCTGTTCCTTCTGATGACCCTAAAACCCAACAAAGCAAACACACCTTGATGGTGTGTTTGTTAGAGGGGGTCAGGCTGGTCAAGTGGCTAGGGTGTTTGATCCCCTGCTGCAGGGCCCCAGGTTAGACACCCCCCCACCCAGTCCCCAAGGATCCCAGCGTCCTTGAGCAAGGGGCCTAACCCCTAACGGCTCTCTAATTACCTGTGTCTTGTGGGGCCCTTTAGTTTTGAAGCCATATGCTAAATGAATTCCATAGCAATGAATGGTAGGACATAATTAAGTACAATGCATACTGGTTATCCTATACAGATGTTGTGACTGAACATGTAACACCTTGTCAAAGTATACAAAGTATATAGTGTTTGCCTCTGTTATCTTAGGTTGGTTTTCCATAACCCTTTTGTAAATCCTGTATTTTGAAATTTCTTAGAATAAAACACATTTGACATTGGTCTCGATGCACACGCACTTCAGGAAGAAGCAGGCGTGACACATATGTGTGATGCCACAAATGCTCATGCACGTCACTTGACATATTTGTGATGTCACAAACGTTAGTGCACTTCAAGAAAGAACCGCACTGACATGTTTCTGGTGTCACAAATTGTGCTCATCCACTTGTAGAATAAACTCTCCTCCTTCAGCGGGTGGAAGGTGAAAACAGGATTCTGGTGGGATTAGGGTCACGGGGGTGTCATCAAATCTTGACCTGTGAAGCCCTTTGAGATTGTAACTGCAACAAACGGTTCGACAACAAACGGCACACAGATTGATGAGTCTTAACACAGCCACCTGTATAGTGAAGACATGCCAGTCAGGGGGAGAAACACGGTCACACAAGCTAGGGTCGTCGATATGGTTCAACATGCAAACGACCTCTTTGTTTTGAAGCGGTGTAGATTTGATTACACTGAATATAGCATTTATTTAATCGAATTGAGCTGCTCATCATGCAGGTAAGAGAAGAAAATACAGAGAAGAAAATAAAAGCATAAATATGCCACCTGTATGTTATGTCAAATAATGTTGTCTCTGCAAATAAGGATGTAGACTGTTGACCATTACATCCAGTAAATAATAACATGTAATACAATGGACATTGACAATTACAAAATTATAATAATAAGCTGAAGAGACATTCAAACACAAATATGTTTATTATATCAAATTGTATTGCATACATACTGTGAATTTACTTTGCGATATTAAGCTAATCAAAATTCTTCTGTTAATTCGATGAACAAAAGGATCAGAAAAAAACACACACACTTTACAAATAACTGTAACTACAAACAGACCGCCGAGTCCAAATGGTTTTGCATAGATAGCAGGAAAACGTTTTAACACAGATACTTTACAGATACAAAAATATGAAATACATTTAATGTTCCAATTAGTACTATGCACATTTATAACTATGTCCTCTGTGTGGGGGCTTTCTGTGACAAATCGATCAATATCTCAGATAAAATGTGTGCATCTGTTATTGGGACACACAATGCGAGGTAAACAGGTTTTAGCTAATGGTAAATGCAAGGCCAACTAACGTTTTAAGACAATATCAAAATGCAGTTTTAAAGAGACTCATCCATATTTAATGCACATGCAAACGCACACATTACCCTGCGAGCACAATCAGCAAATCTAGAAAAGTGTATATTATAGGAAAGCGCTCCTATGTCATTCAAATTACACAGAATTAAATAAAGAAACCGATAACTTTTACTAAACCTGTGTGCTTGTGTTTGTCAGTGTGTGTGTGTGTGTGTGTGTGTGTGTGTGTGTGTGTGTGTGTGTGTGTGTGTGTGTGTGTGTGTGTGTGTGTGTGTGTGTGTGTGTGTGTGTGTGTGTGTGTGTGTGTGTGTGTGTGTGTGTGTGTGTGGGGGGTGTGGGGGGGGGGGGGGGGGGGATGCACAATGGCATGCGTGTGTATGTGTGTGTGCATGTGTCTTTGGGCACGTGTATGTGTGTGTGTGTGTGTGTGTGTGTGTGTGTGTGTGTGTGTGTGTGTGTGTGTGTGTGTGTGTGTGTGTGTGTGTGTGTGTGTGTGTGTGTGTGTGTGTGTGTGTGTGTTTGTGTGTGCATCAGCCTACTGACTACATGTCAGTTATATTGCAAGGCGTTGACACAACAGATGCAAAGTGACATGACAGCAGGACAGTCAGGATGATGGTTTCATTGTTTATTTCTCCTCTCAAACCTATGTGCTGCATGTCACAATTACATTATTATGTCACCATTATTTTACAACTCAAAATTAATTGTATTTTGTTCCTACTGTAGTCATTATAGATGATCGTATAAAGTTCTGAATTATTCAATTTACAAAATAAAAACCTGTTGTTTTCACAAATTGAAAATGAAAATATTTGATATGGGCAAATTGCATTTTTAGAGCCACGTCACCTGTCTTAATACTTGTACTCTGATATAGTTACCGTTTTGTTTCTCTTTTAATTCAGCAGTAAACTAACTCAATCATGCTTTTCATGTTGATTAGCCTGGTTAACCTTTGCTCCCGGTCGGGTCTGGAGGGGTTAATCAGGGCGGGAACTCTGGGACCGCGGGTCACAGTTCTGCTATCTGTAGCATGAAGCACTTGGTGTCGGCAAGATAAGATTAAAGTCAACTTTCTTCTAGGTTGAACTTCTCATCAGAAGACTTGTTTCACACTAACAATTTTCTTTATTTTTTATAAATTATATAAAAAAGGAAATGTAAAATTGGATGAGTATATATATGTGTATTTATATCCTATAGCCTAACTTAGGTTAATAGCTGTAGACTCAGATGCAGAATATACCGTTACTCCGCCACCTATGAGGGAAATTTTTCCCTTTGCACGAACGTAAATTCCCACTATTATCTCGGCAATTCACCACCTATCGATTCGTTTAACTACACTTATCGCAATCAGCACATCTCCAGTCGAGTGTCCCGCCGTCGCCTGCTTTGTTTTACTCACAATAATAAAGCGCTCCGCTCCGTTATTTATGTTTGAGCATATAGGAAATCGTTAAGGATCCAGCTATTTGTGTGTGATCAGTAAATATTTAGCACAGGCGACATCCTGCGTCTCGTCTTAATCAATACTGATCCCGTCGAGGGCGGCATTGTGTGCTGGCTGTTTGAGTGGCGCTTTCATCCTGTGTTTGAATGAAAGAAACTGCAAAATTGGTTTTATTCGACATTATATTCCATTTGAATTAAAAAATATATCAACTAATAATTTAAGGAAATTAAATTATTCAGAGAAATCATAAAATTGGTCCATGCTGATAGCCATTTAAAACCTTTATAAGTGATGTTTGCAAAAAAGCGCCTATTCGAAATAAATGTATGTTTCAAATTTGACATCAAATCATTTTTCATTTTTTATTTTCTTTTTTGTAGACATTGACTAAAATGTCCAGTCTTTCTGCACCGGTATTGGTTCAGCTCGCCTTGGTTCTGGGGCTCACATGCTCTGATGAACAACAGAGAAATAAGAAGCACAACGCGTTATAAAGTGGCTGTATTTCTATGGTGCACATTACACATGCATGCACGCCAGCATCGTTGTGGGAACATGCTTCAGCTTGCTGTTGTTCTAGCAGTCTGTATCCCACTATATTCTGCTTAACGTTAAATATGTGTCTATTGTAATATAAATAATGTTAAATGCAGCCCCCCTACACGACAGGTGTCCATGCTGCCCTCCCCCCCCCTCCCCCTCCTGGTCCCACACAAAGCAGAGCGGAGCGGAGGGCTTCCCGCACACACACATTACTGTAGAGAGAGAAAAGACGCACGGGATGCGTCTCCTTTTCATAGCTTATTTGTTTAAAGAGGCGAGAATAACATTGTTCCTCGGACAACGTCGACTGAAACTTTTCATTTCTTGTTCAACACGTGTTTTGAATCAGCGCTGGGGCCACTGTTTTCTTATAGCGTGCACTTCAAAGTTGTGCGTAAATTTAGTTTGTTGACAGATTTTTTTTTTTACAATAAACATTTTGTTGGTGTGTTTGATTCCGTCTGTTGGGAGAGGAAGCCATCTCATCTGTTAAAGCGAGAGAGTCGAGATAAATAGGTGGTGGATTTAGGAGTGAAGAGTGAAGATGCACCACGCCACGGAAGAATCCTCAACATATGCATTTGGTAGGTGTGCTGCACAAATACACCAACCTCCACTCTGATAACTCATAACGGCATCACAATAACTTGAGAATAAATGTGAATGAATAATATTCTCGCATGTGCTTTATTATACGGCAAACCCTAATTGTATTTACAGGCGCCTCTCGTCTATACTCCATGGATCGAACATATTCTCCATATCTGTAGCAATTAATTTACCATTTTAATAGACAATTTAGCAGCGAGCGTTTGTTAAGGTGGAGACAATACAGACAAGCCCGATCGAAGAAATGAACGACATGGTTTTCAGATATTGTGCAGAAACTAAGGTGTAGGCTACTTACCGACTGATGGGAAAACACTCTGTCGTCACCTCTTAACGCTTTTTATTCACCGATAACGATACAAGAACGGGTGAATAAAACTGTCCATAACATAAGCACACAATCGTTGCGCTGGTTTATCTACAATCACAGCCTAATCTGTGCGAACGCCGCCGCTCGGACCGCGCGCACCACGGAGCCAAATGTAAATCCTCATTTTGGCAGAGCTAGGAGCCAAATGATCCTTTGTCAAATTAAACACATTTTTTAACAAAAAGCTAGCGGGATTGAATGGTGCCCAATAGTTTAGTCTATGTGAGAGACAAGAGACTGAAGTAGTTCTCCTTCTCCGGTGGCTGCCCTAAATTGGTTTGTGTTGGAGGCGGACCGGAGCGGACGCTAGGGGGCGCCTATCTACCGCCAGACAACACTGATGGTATAATAAGTAATGCCGCTCCTTCAGTGAACCGACCTACACAGGGCTGGGTTCTAGGTGCACCTAGATCGGCTCAGTGTGGGGTTTTAATCCGAGTTTATGGGTGACAGGTAATGAGAATTATAAAGAGAGTTCAAGGCAGCGGTTCAATGTGACTCTGAGACGTATTTACTAAACGGAGGGTCTATCCCGACCCCTTGGAACTTCAAATCGATCGTTTCTTACCCCCAATCGTACACTACTGCCACGAACAGATTCACCTTCAGCCCGGGGTATACAGCCAGCCGTTGTGTAGACAAGCCTTCAAAATAATATATGGCATTATTGGACCTATATTCTAGGCTAAATAATTTTGCGTATAGGCCTACATTCATTATTGGAAATAAATTCTCGATTTAATTAGTGGTTAGGCCTACATGAATCAAGTAGGCCTACTATCCACAAAATGTTCAGGAACAGATATGATGAGCAATAAGTTTTGGTTGAAGACTCAACGCCCAGCGAGTAATGGCCACTAGCGACTCTGGGATATGTGCACAAACGGTGCCCTATTCCACAAAATTGTGATATTAAAATTCGGGATGTAGAGCTAATGAATGGAACGCAGCCTAATTGAATAGCCGAAGCATTACAATTACTCAGAGTGTGCAACATTCGGCTAAATAGTACATTTCGATTATGGGCTCAGTTCATGTTCTAACACATTAATTGAGTGTGTGTGTGTGTGTGTGTGTGTGTGTGTGTGTGTGTGTGTGTGTGTGTGTGTGTGTGTGTGTGTGTGTGTGTGTGTGTGTGTGTGTGTGTGTGTGTGTGGTGTGTTGTGTGTGTGTGTGTGTGTGTGTGTGTGTGTGTGTGTGTGTGTGTGTGTGTGTGTGTGTGTGTGTGTGTGTGTGTGTGTGCAATAGTTTTGCAAAAGCAATAGGAGCATTGCATCTCTCTGCAACATTTACCCATTCCATTCAAATTATTGTTTTATAAGCCTACTCAAATTCTGAATACGCATTATGACAAATAATGGCTTTAAATGTGGCACCGTATCAGCCAATATTATCATACCATTTATTTGGGTAAAGATCTATATTGTATTAAATGGTAGCCTACATTGTTTTAAGATTAAATTGTTCAACTGTTAGGGAAGGGATAAGACGGGACATTGTCTTTTGTTTTATTGCATTCTTATTCGTACGGTTCTTCTGTCAAGCTTACCGTTAACGAGGCTATTTGGTTTAAAAAGAAAGATTTATCTTCCAAAACACGTCTCTTCTTAGGACCAAGCGGCCCTCTCGACCTCTATCCCGGCTCTGGCAAGGCACCAAGTAGCACAAGTACCGACTAGCCAATAGGGTTCAGGGGGAGGTCCATGAGCTCTGACCAGTCAAATACACTCACCTTCCATATATGGCAGCTGATCACCATGGTAACGTGTGCTAAGTTGCAGCAGTCGTGTCAAAGTTCACTATATAGAGAGCTCAGTGAGCTGATCAGAGAGAAAGCATTCTGCCAGCCGTGCTCCTACCAATCGCAAATCACTTCCTAACCTCCTCCTTTTTAACATATTTGATCACTTTGATTCTCGCTTCTTTTCCACTATTATTTTCCTTTTCCATGAAGAGGGTCTGCATTCGGTGTTTTTTCGTGCTCGTGCTCCTCTCGCGTTCCGGAGACTTCGCATCACAGGCTCCCCAAACATTGGCTTAAGCCGCGCGCTGCCTGGCGCCGCCGCACAAGAAGACGCGGAACGAGACGCATTTCACCAGTTGGAGATTTTCCTCAAGACTTGCTGGAACTTGATAAGCTGCTGTCTGCCGTGAATTCGACATTATTCCTGCACCGCTCCGTTGTCTAGCCACCCGCTCCTGCCTTCGTTGAACAGACTTACTGTACCTCAGCTGATCATCATTAAAGAAGCTCACCTTTCCAATTGATGGCTCTGCTGGATGGCTGACTGCAAGCGCCCCTGGACTTGGCCTTTAAGCGCAAGGCAGCGAATCAGCTCGCCATCGCATCAGTTTTGAAGCGTGCATCGCGCCTACCGTCTACCAGAGCAATAATTCCTCAGTGTTCAGGAGACTTGCTGTGGATTGCACGTTAGGGTAGATCGCAGTTTATTGTGTTTCCTAATCGCAGTTTATTGTGTTCCCGTAGAGACTAAATTGACCGCGACATCAAAACGGAAGAACAAAAAGTTTCTTTACGCTGAATGATAGATATGGCAATGGTAGTGTGGAGAGGCTCCCAGGACGATGTGGCCGACACCCAAGGCTCCCTCTCCTCGCAGACGCAAGGAGGACTCTCTCTGCCGACTCCTCAGCCGGGCCAGTTGAATCTGTCCGGTTCTCAGGTTGCTCCGTCCTCTCAGACCACCGTGCAGGGACCCCCGAACAACACGCAGTCCACGCCGACGAACCAGTCGTCGGAGAAGCAGCCGCAGCACATCGAGTGTGTGGTGTGTGGGGACAAATCCAGTGGCAAACACTACGGCCAGTTCACTTGCGAGGGCTGCAAAAGCTTCTTCAAGCGGAGCGTACGAAGGAACCTCACGTACACGTGCCGTGCCAACAGGAACTGTCCGATCGATCAGCACCACCGCAATCAGTGTCAGTACTGCCGCCTCAAAAAATGCCTTAAAGTTGGCATGAGACGGGAAGGTATTCGGATTTTTATTTTTATTATCCATGTATTTATCACTGCACCTCATGCCATCAGACGTGAAGCCATGCAAATGATGATGTTATGTTGCCTCCGAGAGCGTTTTCTGTGCACCGACTCATCCTGTGATCTGGGTCCGACGGGAGGCACGCGACGAGCCGCCTGCGACCCTCCTCAAGATAGGGGAATGGGGGGGGTGGTCGGTTCCTTCCTAGTATATTGTTAGCGTGCCGCTTTGTGTCTATGGTTCACAGCCATGTCCCCTACCCTCGATATAGCGTCGGCAGGATCGAATAGTATTTGGTTAAAGAGTGTAAACAGATCGCGTGTGTGTTGGATAGCTGATAGTCGACCAGCGCTATGGCGAGTGTCGGATTAGGGAGCAGAGTCTCCATGCTTCATCCTCACGTTATCCACTCGGGATTTATTTTTCCTCCCCTGATATGAAAACTACTCTTTACCCGAAACGTGTGTGAATAATGTCTACACGAGCGCGTAGATTGAATCGATCCATGTTTGTAGGCCCACATACAGTAGGCTATACAACGAGATGCAGGCTACCGCTAAGTAGGTTAAGGGTTAAACATGCACGGTCTGCCTTGCCCTCTTTGTGTTCATTTACAATAATCCAGGCTCCGTTGCTCCTGCACCATGATTTTCCACAATACGTGCGTGAATTTCTTGCGTAAATGTGTGTTTTTTAAAACATTAAAGCGCAGCAGATGTATCCAAAACCTCGCGTATACGCAGTTGGCCATCATCATACGTGGTTTCATGTTTCATCTCAATTCATATGTTGTGAACCTACAAAACTGCATTCTGACAGTATGGTCATCCAAATGTTCATCTTGTGACGTGTAGAATTCAGGCATCAATATCTGTAGTTTCTCTTTTTACTGCAGCGGTGCAAAGGGGACGGATGCCACCCACACAGCCGCACCATGGCCAGTTCGCGTTGACAAATGGGGACCCACTGCACTGCCATTCCTACTTATCCGGATATATCTCTCTTCTGTTGAGAGCGGAGCCATACCCTACGTCCCGGTATGGCAGTCAATGCATGCAGCCCAACAACATAATGGGCATCGAGAACATTTGTGAACTCGCGGCCAGGATGCTCTTCAGTGCCGTGGAGTGGGCCAGGAATATTCCATTCTTTCCCGACCTGCAGATCACTGACCAGGTAGCTCTTCTGAGGTTGACGTGGAGTGAGTTGTTCGTGCTGAACGCCGCACAGTGCTCCATGCCCCTCCATGTGGCTCCTCTGCTGGCGGCTGCTGGCCTCCACGCCTCCCCCATGTCTGCGGACCGAGTGGTAGCCTTTATGGACCACATTAGGATCTTCCAAGAGCAAGTGGAAAAGCTCAAGGCTCTGCACGTCGACTCTGCCGAATACAGCTGCTTAAAGGCAATTGTGCTCTTCACGTCAGGTAAGACATGTAGATTCACCCCAGAACATAGTGCACACGCTACACCTCTGTGTCAAAGGCCTGTATAGAGGACTTGTGGTGAACGGAGTAACCTCTAAAAACACACAACTTGGTCCAAAACAAACGTTGGTAAGAAAAACACACTGTCTGTGTGGTGACTCGTCTGCAGGTCATTTGCAGTGGTATCATATTCAAAGCAAGGTGGTGTGTGTCTCTAAACTAAAGTTAGTAACCTTAACATAAACAAAAAATAGGCAGGCCTAATGATATAACATTTATGTTAAGTTGCAGTGACCATCTATTGTGAATGAAACTTGGAGAATTTTGTGACTGATCTTAGTGTGCAGGCCTATACCCAACGCCTTGTTTGTACGGAATGACAGATATAAAGATATAACTCCAAGGGGGAGGTATATGGAAAAAAAAAGTCTTAGGTTCCACTTGCAGAAGGGCGTCGTTTAAACGCGTCGTTTTGTTTATGAAATTTGGTTATTTTTAAAGAAAAAAAGGCCTATTTGCTAATTGTGTTTTACGTGCACTGGCCACTAACCCTATTTTATAAGTATTTATTTTATATTTTTGCAGGAACATTATTTGTTTACTGATCATGTAGACATGGACCTCTTGTTCCAAAACGAGGTCATGACCCAGACTTCCACTATAAATACGAATTTTACACTCAGCACAGAAATAAAACAAATAGGCTGTATTTAAAGAGTGGAGGGGAGCATAATTATAGTCCCCTTTAAGGCTCCTGCAAAGATACAAAATAATAACAATACTAATAATTACATTAGGCTATTAATAATAATTATAATAATACGATATTATGAAAGTACAATTTTTATGTCTTGGAACACTCAAAGCATTTTTCTTCTGCCTATTCAATCATGTTTTATTACGGCTATGATGGATCGTTCTTGACTGTTCGTATACCAACATAAAACGAGCAAAGTGCAAAAGAATGATGTAGGCATAATTAATGTAAAAATGATAACTTCTATTTTAGATTGTGCGCTATGTGTATCTTTGACAATTCAAATTAATGGATAGCCTACTACCGTTTTTGGCAAAATAATCAGTTTCTGGTCTCATATAACATCGTATTAAATAGCGTATAGGGTATCACGATGACGCCTCTGTAGGCTCTCAGTTAGTTGTTTTTCAAGCTAAATCTGGGTTCACGAAAGGTCACTGCACAACCCCTTCCCCCCAGCCCACCCCCCACACACGCGCGCACGCACACACACGCACACACACACACACACACACGCTTGCACACACATACACACACCCACACCCACACCCACACCACACACACACACACACACACACACACACACACACACACACACACACACACACACACACACACACACACACATTTGTAGACAGTCTGTCTAAGAGGAGCGTTTTAAATACGTATATAATGTTTGATCTATGAATATGCATGGTATATTTGTAAGGGCTCAATTTACAAACATCGAATAACATATAATACATATGGTTACATAATAATATTATTATGATAAACAATAATAATGTTATGTATTTTATTAATAAAAAAAATATTAACCATCACCGTTATGATTATCATTAGACAAAAATATTTTAAGGGATTTATTTTCCTTCCAAAACTCATATCGATTCTATAATTAATTTGCAGTGCATTAATTATAGAATTATGCATTAATTATGCTGTTGATTTAATGTTGACCTGAAGGTTTGATATTGATATTATAAACCTTATTTCTGCCCTTTCCTCCAGATGCCTGCGGTCTCTCAGATGTGGCCCACGTGGAGAGTTTGCAAGAGAAGTCCCAGTGCGCCCTGGAGGAATATGTACGGAGCCAGTATCCCAACCAGCCAACTCGATTTGGGAAGTTGTTACTCCGCTTGCCTTCTCTCCGCACTGTCTCTTCTTCGGTCATAGAACAATTATTTTTCGTCCGATTGGTAGGTAAAACCCCAATTGAAACTCTCATCAGGGATATGTTGCTTTCGGGGAGCAGTTTTAACTGGCCTTACATGTCAATTCAGTAAACCGAAGGAAACGAACAAAGGGGCTAGGACTACAATGGTTAGGTCCTTTGGTAGAAGGAAAAACGGCTGTTACACGAGCTTGCTTTCATGAAGAAAGACATTGAGGAACATGACTGTGAATTAAAAAATTGAAACCAGTGAACTTCCAAACGCAGACACGAGCTCCAGCGTTCCGCAGAGCGAGATGCTTCGATCCATTTTTTTAAAGACAGAAGAAAGGGAAAAAACAAAGGGATTTTCACAATCCTCGAGGAAAATTATAGTATTAAGTGCATTTAAAAATTAATTTGGGTTAAAAGAAACTCATGGAGAAAGTCAAAATTAAGTTCTCATTCTCAAATGATTTGTCCTGTGTCCATGTATAGCTGTGTTTTGTACTTTTCTTTGTTTCTCCTTTCTGGTTTCAAACCGGCCCATGTGATTCTGTAGTACAGGTGGTGTTATGTTCTGAGACGGTGATTAACTTTGAAACACTGAAATAATGTAAGATGTTCCAAAAGAATTAAAACCACAGCAATAGGAATAGGCTTATAATTTAGGCTTAATGCTGCAAGCGCACTTATGTTCTTATAGGATGACCAATAACATCTGGGGAAGGGTATATTGAGTTCCTTATCAGCTTTATGACCCTGCAGAAACATTTCTTGATCATATAAAGTTTGATAATTCACTTTGCCATTTTAGGGTTTTCTCCAAATCAGCTCTTTAAATGACGATTTGTGAAGGCGCAATGTTACATGTAACAATGAGTGCAGAGTTCATACTCATTAATTTATTTGATGCAGTCTGCGCAATTACCACAAACCAGGTCGAAGTGACATTCATTCTCAGTTGGGAGAACCTGTTCTTCCCAGGTTTAACCAGTGTGTTACGTATGCTGAGCTGTGGAGCTACGTTTCTTTAATTGATGGAGTTTCTTAATTGAGAGACAGCACGCCTACATGCTTTAGCGTTAAGTCGTTTGCAGTCGACTTACAACAAAACAAAAGAAAAATCCAGGCATTAGAAAAGCCAGTTTTAAAATGTGAGAGGTCAAGGGTCATACAAGTTTGAAGCATAGCTTGAGTAGCCTAGTGTTTATGGCAGTATTATTAAAACGTCCCTGAAATGTCACCCTTTATTCACTTCAAGCATTAAGTGCCTGACAAGCATGATGTAATTTCTTATCAAAACGTTGTTAAAGTAGTCCTAAAACATTTTGGAAACATAATTAGATTAAAATCCTCGGCCGTATGCTTGTGTATTTCACTTGAAAACATTGATTAGAGGCAGTATTCTTGTAAATATAGGTCAATTCATTTCAACGAGTTTTTTCTTTATACAAAGTATATGTGATTAAGAAAATCTGTGGTTGCCATTTTTTCGGTAATACAACGTCTTCAAATTGAGTGGCAGACTTAGCTAGTAGCACTGAAAGTTATGTTTTTAATGTATATACATATTACGACAAATGTTTTCTTTTTCATGTATATTTAGACTGTGAATGCATGGCCACAGGTCGCTAACCTATTTTACCTTTGATATATATAAATGTAAATGTTTTTTGACTGTATAGATATAATCTGTGCATTCAGTACACTAGCCCTTGTAGGCTATTTCAAACTAAAAGGAAGAACACGTGCGATATTAGGCTGAAACTAAACAGGGTGAGCCGCTTTGAGAAGGAGTTGCTATTTTAAGTTAGCTTCACGCTCTTTGGTCTTTGACAAACGCTGCGGTGTGTGTGTGTGTGTGTGTGTGTGTGTGTGTGTGTGTGTGTGTGTGTGTGTGTGTGTGTGTGTGTGTGTGTGTGTGTGTGTGTGTGTGTGTGTGTGTGTGTTTGTGAGAGTGTTTGGGTGATTGTTTGTGCGCGCGCGCGTGTCTGCGCACGTATGCACGCGTGCGTGTGTCCGTTTGGTTGTGTGACTGTACACGTGAGTTTGCGCGAGCGCATGTGTTTGAGAGCTAGCAATTTTGTCTTTGTTTTGGCGCTTTTCTTCAACACACGAGACACGTTGTTGTGGTTGAATAAAAAGGGATCACATTGTGTAGCTGATTGAATACTGTTCTTTGGCTGTTTATTGCCACATGAGGACCAGAGAATGATACATGATTGTAATTATGAACAGTTTAAACTGGCCCACGTTTTTATATAAATATATAAAAATATATGACTGCAGGGTATTGATAACGTATAGATACTTTTTTTATGATTATCATTATTATCATTATTATTATTATTATTAATTGCAAGTGATATATGTGTGCGTGTGTGAAAGTTAATAGTTGAACACAATTCTTGTTTGTTTGTGTTAGCTTATTGTAAACGAGCATTCTGCTGTAAATTTGTTCTTGGTATTAAATTATAATTTATGAATTTGAAAATTACGTTCTTTCATGTTTATTACATGGGCCACGACTGTGCCATGTTGTCTGTGTCCATTCTGTGTTTGAGTGTGTGCCTGATCTCATGTGTGGAGCGTCACAGATATAGGCTACGTCACTGAACGGAACTCGCTGTGGTTTCATTTGGTGTTCCGTATTGGCCTTCGGCCTTCAATATTAGCTGTACATTGTTTTAAAATAAGTCAGCCCGTGGAGTAAAAAATTGACTGAATGTGCGATAAATTCTCTTGAAGGCATCGCTATGGGGCTTTGCCATATTTCCCATAATAAATGTACACCCACTATGCGCACCCACTAGCCTATATTCAAGAGTATAACTCAACAAACTAAAGAGGCGTCAGCCTGGAGTGTTGCGTTGGGATATGGCATTTTACCTCCGACATGCATTTCACTTCGCCCCATAACCACACACAACATGTGTATCAGTGATCATTAGCCTTTCAATATCGATGCGGCTGAGAAAATAACAAATCACTGCGACTTGGTGCTCATCCAACTTCCTCAGCGAGCCTCTGTAGGCGATATAATGTCTATAATGACTTTAAATGTTTACACCTCCAATTAGTTTCGTCTGGGTCTGTCTAGTTCTACCTCTTTATGTGTGTGTGTGTGTGTGTGTGTGTGTGTGTGTGTGTGTGTGTGTGTGTGTGTGTGTGTGTGTGTGTGTGTGTGTGTGTGTGTGTGTGTGTGTGTGTGTGTGTGTGTGTGTGTGTGTGTGTGTGTGTGTGTTGTGTGTGTGTCGTGGTGTGCGTGTGTGTTGTGTGTGCGTGTGTGTGTGTTGTGTGTGTGTGTGTGTGTGTGTGTGTGTGTGTGTGTGTGTGTGTGTGTGTGTGTGTGTGTGTGTGTGTGTTGTGTGTGTGTGCGTGTGTGTGTGTGTGTGTGTGTGGTGTGTGTTGTGTGTGTGTGTGTGTGTTGTGTGTGTGCGTGCGTGTGTGTGTGCGTGCGTCCGTCCGTGAATGATTGGGTTGGTTTGATGTTGAAGAAAATGATAATGGTCACCCAACCGTTATTTAGTCTTGAATATGTTACCACCGAGATTTTTTTGTAATGGCGGTCTATTCAATGTTGGTATAACTAAACGCATTGGGACGATGTTAGGCTATAACAAACTGGATCTTGCACTTGAGTGTCAAAACTCATTTTTCCTCTCGAGATTAACCCCAAAATACGTCATGCTGATGATGATCCACCATAATATCTGGAATAAAAGCTATTCTTGTTCTCCGACCAACAAGCCACTGCCAGCCCTCCTCATTCATACGTCACAGAACCGCTATTTGACAAAGCGTTGGGTTCGATTCCCGAATTCGTATTTCAAGTGCTGCACACAGGCCGTATTAGCGTCGCACATAAAACTAACGAGCTGTGACTTATGGCCCGTCACTTATATTCAGGCCTACCTGCCTCTGTTCTGAACACTTCTGACACGTGAGCTCATCAAAGTGAGGCTGTACATAGAAGATGTGGAACTTATGGCAAGGAGGAAACTAAAAGGATTCCCAGTAGGACGCTATTACAATGCAATATAGTCTAATTTGCTTAAGATAATGCTGTAGATTGTATTTTCTCAATCAGGCCCCCAAATTCTCTCTATTTTGCAGCTCTCTTCGTTACTCCGTCCCTCGCTCCCCCCTCCTCACCCTCCAACTCTCTCATAAAATCAGAACTCAAACATCTAGTTCTGTACGCCTACAAGGCTTGATTGAGACATGATGTACCATTATATTTCATGTTAATCAGTGTGTATGCCTTACGGCGTTTTACATGCAGTCGATATTGTTTCATATTATAAAGCCTTTTATTACTACTGTTATTATTATTGTTATTATTATTAAAATGTCTAAGATTTTATCAATAACCTAGATTACTTTTGTTTTATATTATTAAACTCGAATTGAGGCTTCCATTTTAATTAGGTATTATATATCTTCTGCATAAACGTCGTTTTCGATTACGCAGATTGTCGGTATTTTATAACAATATTTAACGATATATAACTCAATATTTACAAAATACTTTCGTCCTGGCGAGAGAGCTCCTGCAAGCTTGCCATAAATGTAAGAAAATTGTGCCATCTACCCGCAATACATGGAACTGTCATTCTCCAGCCCATCGGAAACCACTGCTTCCAGTAACACAAAGGCAGAGACCAGTGCTGCCAATGCTATGATGTTCAATAGCTGCACACCAGCAGTCTGAAACCCCAAGTCAACCCTTAAATCTAAAGTTAGGGATTCTCTCAGCTTATCCGGTGACGATAAAGTGGTCGATTCTCTTCGATATTGGCGGAAGATAAGATAGATGGGCTACTATCTCTCTTATGTACTCCCTTGAAGGGGTACCACAGCCAACAGAACATCTACAATATACACCAAAACAGAGATGTAAAATGGTTTTGGACCCCTTGGGGCTTCAATTCCACCTCATGGTAAAACATTTGCAATCCACGTCGTTTTACCCGCTTTTTCACAATGCAGTGGGTGTTCAACACCACACGGGCCCGTCTGAACCCCCCCCCCCCCACACACACACACCACACACACACACACACACACACACACCACACACACACACACACACACACCACACACACACCACCACGCACGCACGCACGCACGCACGCACGCGCACGTACGCACAAACACACAGATACACACACGCGCAAACACACACACGCGCACACACACACACACACACACACACACACAACACACACACACACACACACACACACACACACACACACACACACACACACACACACACACACACAAACACAACTAAACTAAATCCCGGGTTTCAAACTATTATTAATATTTCTGTGGCCTAAGGAGGCTGATTTAACATCGGGGCTGCAGAACATTGTTGTTTGCGTGGGAGTCTCTGGAATGCGCATGCGATACGCTCGTCGGGTTAAAAAAAGGCTGATTGAGTGACCCTAATACATTTTGTCAGTTGCATGCGTCTGTTGACTTAAATGTCTGCCAATGCACCAGGGCTGCATGTTGATGATGGTAGTTGATGGCTTGCATCAGTAACATCACAGACATTGGATGGGAGACGGTTCTAAAATGTCCTCAAATGTGTTCGCCGTTAAGCTAAACGTTCCGTCAGCGGAGCGTTAATGAGGTAGACGCGCGTGTCCCGTTCTGCTACCGTCACACCGCGCAGGGTCTCCTCCGGGCGCCCACGCTCCAACCTACCCGCATTTTCCCCGTGTGCCATCGGGCTCTTCCGCGAAAAGGTGTTACAAACTAGCTACATCGCAATAATTAATTCGACGTTGTTCTAGACAAATGCAAAAATAAACGTAGAAATAACATCTATTAAAATCTGTTCACAAGTCTATTGAAAAAATAAAAGGCTGTAAGTAGGCCTAAACAAAGTGTTTCCAACACAACAAACGTAAAATCTGCATTCCAAACAACAATTGTAAGAAACGTATTTCCTTTAATAATGGCGAATGTATGTGCAACTTATTTTTTTATTAGAATTTTTAGCAGAGAACGCATGGCTATCCTTTATTTCTGTTGTCGCTTGGTTGCAGCAGATAATTCAAAGACTGGCAATGAAGATGTCCAAATACCTCTGAGACAACCTCGGTCTTCACGCACACACACACGCGCGCACACACACACACACACACACACACACACACACACACACACACACACACACACACACACACACACACACACACACACACACACACACACACACACACACACACACACACACACACACACACACGCATGCACGCAGGCACGCAGGCACGCACGCAAACACATATACACACACGCATATAGTGCATATAGTGCAACACACGCATATAGTGCAACTTTCTCTAGGCCTATTTTACAAACCCACAGGTAAATCAAGGCTATAATATAACAACAGATTAGGCTGCACGCTATATGTTTATTACATAAACCTAGCATTTATAAAGCCAGATAATTATTTTGAAATATGTGGCTGTGTTTTGATAACTCTTGGTGTCGCACCTGCAGGTTCCATAATTGGGATAAGGTGATCAATGTACCGGGGAACTAAAAAACGTATTCTGATGTTTTGAATAAGCAGAAAAAAATACTCATTTAAGAAATTGGTGTAAAAAAAGCTATTGGTAACAGCTAGATGGCGCTGTTTTTCGCTATAACCTTGAGATGATCAAGCGGGGATTCATACTGCTGTGTTTTAGACCGTTAGACTCCATTAGGCCTACCCACGACAAATTCACGATGTTTTGGTGAAATAAAAATCGTCTTATAGTAGAATACTGTTACGAACTTAATCTTGGTAGAAGTAGTGTATCATTGTAATGTCTGGAGGTCTTCACTTAATTTAAAAACATTTCAAACTGAGCCTTTTCGATGTAACATTGATACTTGAATAAGTTTTATTATAACACCAAAGCATTTTCATGATAGAGATAAACATAATGTTAAAATTCATGAAAGGATAACATTTAATAATAAAAAAAAATAATAATTACGATATAATAGCCTACTATAGGCCTACAAATAGGTCCTACAAATTGGACTAAAAATAAAAATAATAACAATAATAATAATAATAATAATAATAATAATAATAATAATAATAATAATAATAATAATAATAATAATAATAGAAGAAGAACGATAATAATATTTGCGAATATTTGCTCCGTTCTTTATACATAGCAAATAGTCACATTTGTATTGTTTACAATCCTAATATGTTGGTAAACAATTGTATTAAGCTTACATTTTACTTAAGATTAACTTTCAATTGTTTACAATAGGTTATAGGTTTGGTTAAAGAACCCTTGGAATTTAAAAATAAATAAATATGATTTAAACAGAGGACTTTTCTGCTGTCCGAGCCTGCTTGCATTTCAGCTCTAATGGTCGAAAGTCTGCCAGGGCATTATACCGTTTAATAGCAGGTCCCTGTGATGTAAAGCCTGCTTTTAGATCGCTCCTTGCGTCTTACGAACAGACCGTCCCGAGCACGAGGCGAACCGTCAAATAGCCTGTACGAAGATACAACGAATTAATTAAAAAAAACGGACGTAAAAACGCTTCATCAAAGTAGGCCTACACTCTACTACTTTCAATATATAAATCCTAACTTTCAAAATGTAGGCCTATGGAGTAGGCCTACCTAAAATTGCTAAGGTTAAACGCAAATCCTTCTGGCGATAGGCCTATATATCTATAGCCTATAGATAAATTAGCCTTTATTAATGTCAGTTTGATTTCAAATTGGTAGCCTAATATGTTAAGTTGCTGACTTGGCTCATTAAAGTTCATTTGACATATTCAATGACTGGAAGAATTTGAAAAATACATTAAAAACATTATACATATTTGTATATATATATATATATATATATATATATATATATATATATATATATATATATATATATATATATATATATATATATATATATATATATATATATATATATATATAATAATATACATATATATATTTATATATAGCGTATAGGCCTATTGTAGCCTATAGCCTACAAATAATTATATATATACACATACACACGTAGACCTGCAATTTTATACATAGGCCTACACATATATACTTCATACCATATAGACATGCCTAACTACAGAAATACTTCATACCTCATTGGCCTAATACTTTTTTGTAACTTCTTTTAGACTCTTAAATTGAGAGTGCAGCCCAATCGAATCGGAGGAACTGAATTGATCCTTGTCATAGTTCTCTATGGTCAGGGTCCAGGACGAGATTCAAACTGGACGAGCCTTTAAAGTATTGGCCCGTCCTCTGAACCTTACGAATATATGTAAACAAATTGTCCGTTTGGCAATAATCTTCTTTACTATGTGGGATGAAAAATGCAATCTCCCGAGTTTGGATTACGCCGACAATTTTTTCCCTCGTTCCTGGTCATTGCTGGGGCTGGACTTTGGTGGAAAATAATACGGCAATTGTTGATGTTTTGTGACCCATCAAATTTGAGGGTGGCTATTCTGGCTTTGGTATGTAATTATGCAAAACACTTTGTATAAAGACTTGCCATCCGATCTAATGATAGAGCCTGTCTAATTTCCAACGAGGGGGAGACACGGCTACCATACTCTCCTACATCGAATAAAAACATGAATACAGTACAACTATCCTCTATTCATATAAATAAATAATACATCATCTTATGGACACAAAGCTATTACATTGCAAACCCATCTTTTTTTTCAATTAAAAAATGCACTAAAATGTTCGATGTCGTTGGACATCATTAAGCCAACTTCCATTTGCCTTCGTCCTAAAAAAAAAGTTTAAACTAGTCAAAATGATTGCAACAACTTAAGGCAAACATATTAAAAGAGTTGTTAACAAGGAGAGAGGAAAATGACATGCACCGTTCATTTTATTTTTAATATTCTTTGTTTTTAATGCCTATGAGAAACTGAGGGCCGGTTTGAGATATGCACTAGTGGATATTACGTGTGCATGCCCATAATAAACACTTGTGCCTTCTGACAGAGGTGTGAATCTGAGAGCTTTTCTACCAAATGAAGTGGCAGCAGAGGAAGACATAAAGAGATCTGCAGCTGTCAGGGGTCACTCAGCCAGAGATTGCTTCCAGAGATCTTTTGAAAAAATCACACGTTTGAAGGCTTAGTGCTTTGCTGTCTTCGCATTTCAAGCTTAGATCAGTGGAATCGCCCCAAAAGAAGAAAAAAAAGAAAAAGGGGGAGAGAACATGGGCTGGAGAATTGTGATGGTGGGATGGACAAGAGGATGAGTACTGTGGATCGCAGAGGAAACAAGGATTCACCTGATCATCTTCACAATGCCCGAGAGGCAGGCCGGGAGGGGGTCATGGAGGGAGACAGAGAGAGGATGGAGGCAAAGTTTTGGTTCCTTATGAATCAATTAATGCAACAAGGTCTCTAAAGTGTACATGTGCGTGTTTGGTGGGGAATGGGTCGGTTGGTGTGGTGTGGGAGGTTGTAAATTAGTAGTCTTCTCTGTGCTGCAAATGGCTCCACACTAAAGAGGTAAAGGCAGCCCATTGTAGGAGATATCATATCGTGAAAACCGACATGGCCACAACAAGAATGTCTCCTCGGTTAACCAGGTGAATTCAAACCAATACAATCGCAGGAAGAAAAAAAATAAGATATGCTTGTATATTTCCCAAGTAACTTTTTGGTATCTTAAACAAACTCTTCAACTCTATTACACTTCAGCCATCTCTCTGGCGTCACTGTAAAACACAGTGTATATTCCACGCCAAAACATTGTGGATTCATGTTTAATTCTATCCTCCAAAAATATCATAGGGCTGTATGAATGCCTATCATGATCAACATTAATTAATAATTTTTCTTTATGAACCAGAAGAGCGGTAAGTATAGCGTCAGATACATCTTACATGAACCAGTTGTCTCATTGTTTTCCTCCTATGACAGACACAGTTCTCCTTACACTGCCTTGCCTATATAAAAAAAAAAAATGCTAATCCTGTTTGCTTTATAAACCTCGCTGCTCCGGCGTCTCTACTGTTGCGTAGTATTATTCTCAAGGGTTCTCAACAGGACATAAAGAAAAGGGATCATAAGTTTATTCTTCCACCTGACAGAAATATTTGATTTCCCCTCCGCCTGAAAGATGTTACCACGTAATGGTGGTAATGATGTGATTTATTATGATGATCTGAATGGGGGTTATGATGGAGAGCTCATTGCTTGAGACATGCGTGTTTCATGTCAGTGTTTTCATGCAATGTTGAATTTGAAACCAAATAGAAATGGAACGAGTGGGGAACACTTTCTGTGACGCACAAACACACTCTTTTATGTGACAAGAACATGGGCTCATTTAAATACAGAAGAAGAAACGCAGGCCATGCCAACATTTCTATTTAAACCAAAAAGAAGAGCTCCTGGATTTCCATTTGTCAAAAACAGTAAAATAGGGGATGTGTCTTTCTGGGGATGGAATAAAATAAATCTCTACGGTATAGTTTGACGCTTTGCTGCTGAGTATCCCTGATGCGGTCTGATCTTCCAATTTCAGATCCCACCTGTTTCCATTGGTACGTGAATCGTGATATGAACTTGTACTTTGGAGGAAGTTTATTTTCCCTTTCTCTCCCATGGGGGGGCTGGGAGGGGTCCAGTTTGTCCAAACAGAAAGACCTTTGATAGGCCTGGTGTTAAAGAGCTCTGATCTGGGCCATGACAGCCTCGTCCACTCATTCTGTAAAACACGCTGCTTGACTGTCACTTTCAATTTTCACATGACCTCTTGGTCCTAAAATGGAGGATAAGTGCCAGAAAGCAGGATTGAAGGCTCGCATTATTGGCCTGACAGCTTCACTCATCTGAAAGTAATGCAAAATGCAGTTCATATTTATACTGCGACCTTGTGCCAAAGAGGGACTCCACTATGCGAACCCCAAGGAAAGGCAACAATTGTGAAAGCTTCGCGCATCATTTGGAGAGCCTCAATGATACTTCCAGCACCAATCTTTCAACAGACATAGAAACAAAAAAAAAAACACACACGACAACCAAATATTTCAAACACGAGTAAAACAACGACCAAAAATCAGCAATCAGAATTTTTCCATTATATGTTAAAATACACATTCCCCATCTACATATGCATGGCCATGTCCTTCAATACCATATCTGCCATGTTTTGGCTGCAGCCCCCACTTGTGTGCGTGCAGATCATTTGAAGAAGAACTGGATGCAGTGATTATCAGAGATGGTGCGAGACGCGTGGGAGGCTCTCCGCTGCTCATTGCGCAGTGCGTGGCGTACCCAGGGACTGAATAAGGTGTGCTCATTGTTCCGTCTGTCTGGATGAAAGCCGCAGGCTCCAGTCTTAGCCTCGGTTGATTTGGTCGTCTATCGCCACAGCACCAATAAAACAGAAACCGTGTTTGAATATAGGTATCTTTTTGCATTATTTAATCGGCATCATGTCCAATTACAGTTCAATTTCATTTAATTGGGCGTATTTGCAAAATAAACTAAGGTGTAGTTTAGCATCATCTCTCCACTGATTGACATCGTCATCGTGAACAGGTGGATGATGACCTGGGATGAGAAGGTTCATTAACAACAATTTACAAGATGGTCATTGAAAACAAACACTTTTTTATTCGAGCTAGCGCCTATAAACACATCATAGGCAGGCTGCCTGATCCACAGCAGATCTGGAAGAGCAGTGGTTTCAACGAATGAGACGGAGGGTGTGTGTTCGAGGTGAGACGAACCTGTGGTTAATACAGTGGAATATCTTTGTTTTTATCCTCTAATAGAGCAGCGTTTAGCGGCGGAGGTTGCGTGTTTCTCTGTGTCCTGTATAATCCACACGTCTTGTCCCCTGCCTGCCCTCCTAATCCCCTTGGCATGTGTTAGTGACATCACATGCTGCTGGCTCCCAGTCCCGGTCCCCCTGAAACTGTCATTAACTCTGGGAACAAATGAAAGATGACTGGGAGACTGGTCGGCTCCCACCACTGACCTTGGGTATTATTAGAGTGACCTCTCTTTGGCTTGACCAAAAAAAAACCTTTTTGATATCATTGCTGGAAGTACACTAGGAATGATGGCCTGTCTGCCGCTTGGGGGGGGCGCCCTGCACACAGGGGGAATGTTGCAGGGCCCAGCCACCGGTGTCGTGTAAACCTATACTTTGCTTCAAGCGCCGGGCCATGAATAATTAAGTACAGAACACAACCTGGAATATCGGGCTCAAGAGTCGCCTGACCCTCTTTACCAACAATGCACAATATTTGGGTTTAGCTTCATGACATGCACAGATGAAACGCTACACTGTGGAGGTGCTCGGGAATGATGTCACCGTGGGCTATACGTGATATCATCTGTGCTCGGGGAGAGGGGATCCGAGGGGTCTGGCCGCAGGAAGACACGCTATATTACAAAATGGTACTTATGGAATCGCACTGTAAATTGTGTGGATAGCCATCGCAAACCGGGCAGACTGATAAGTGTGATTTATTGCATAGAGAAGGACACAGAAAAACGAACAAAATCATCAAGACAGAAGAACATTAATAAAGGGATAAAGTTATAGTACAGCCTATGACTGTACACTGCATGGACTTTAATAACAGATCCATACCATACAATATTATGACAATCGTAAAATAATAGTCATAATGAAATTGTTATTTTTCGATACAATGGCCTCAGACATAACGGTTTCAGGTCATTAGCGCCACCTATGGTTGACATATGGTCAAACTAAATCGGAGTAAAATTCGAACAAGAAATTTTCGATTTGATTAAGAAAAGTTGCCAATTGGCTTCATATGGATGGATTATCAAATAAACACCTGCAATCACAATACAAACACAACCATTCACAACGGACTACGATATAAAAATAGAGCAAGAAACTGATAAGAAATGAAAGTAGGCCTATGACACGTTATGACACAATCGTCCTCCATCCAAGGTGCGGCATCTTAAATGCAAACGTCCAGGACGTTTAGGGCGCACGAAGTGGGGGTGACGCACAAACACCTGTGATGATGATAGCCGCCGCTGCAGTCCCAAAGACGCTCAGATGTAATCAGGGGGAGATCGAGGGCTCTCCCTCATTACATTTGGATTGCAATAAAAGTTCCCTGAATCGCACAGAGCAAATCAATAGACAATCATTCCGTGTGATCTCAATCCCAACGGAGACATATCCCGGTTGAATGTCTTAGAAATTAGGCCCCATTGGCTTACTGCATGCTGCTAAAGACGGGAGAGGTTTACCAAGTCCTCCAGTCACCCCGCTCACACGCTGCGATCGATAAGGTACACAAAAGATTTGAATGCACAACAATTTAGGGTGATTTGTTTTTAAATAGCTTTGCATGAGCTCCAAGACGTCAATTTAGTTGCGATTATATAGCGCCAATTAGTGTCTGCAGGGCGGTGTTGGTTTTACCTTGGTCTTCTCGGTGGTTAAAGCCCCCCACGCCGGGCCAGCCGACCTTTGGCAGGTAGGATCACACAAAATAGAGTGAATCGACAGATGAAATGGATAGCCCCCTTCCACTTTTTTTCGTTTTTTTTATTATTATTTTTACCATTTTGTGATGGTGAGGCGTAGAACCGATGCGAATATTACTATTTCGAATAGGAATAACAGGCCGATATCACGCAGAGTAACGTGAAGAAGACCTAGGTCCTATGTAACATCTAAATGATTATTCAGAAATAAAAGGGCCCAATTATGTATATTTGCATCGATTAATACAACCGAAATATTTCATGTTTAATACAGTCTTTGCAGAGAACTGCAGGCTGTGTAATTCCATTACCTAATTAGAGAAATAGAAATGCTCTTTTGACACCTAGAGAGACTAGAGATGAGGAGAGTCAGAGCGGCCAGCCCGTCTCCTCCGGCCCTCGGACGCACACATGCGGGCTTTTTATGCCGTGAACGCACAGCAACACACACGCACATATGGGGGCCAATTTAGCCTATTGGTGGGTTATGAGCTAATATCTAACATGCAATCCACAAAAGGGTCTGATTAGGATAGATGCCCACGTTGATTTCATTTAAATTATTTGAGTCAAATAATTCATTATATTATTGTTATTATTATCCTATTATTTGGCCTATTACTATTGTTATTATTGTAATTATTGTTATTAGTGGTAGTAGTTGCAATATTCGTACTTTTCGCAGTATTTCTAGAAGGCTGGTAGTAGCAGTATAGTAGGCCTATGTGTGAATATCGACAACACCGAGCGAGAAGTTCATCTCTGAACTGGTTACCAGAATAATAACTTTATGACAATTAAAATGAGAATAATTGAAACGGCACACAGGCTATGCAATGATACTTATAACACAATTTAATACCACAATAATAATATGAATAATATGTATTATTAATATTAGTATTATTATTACTAGTATTAGTAGTAATAGTAGTAAAAATAATATTATTTTAGCAATCTGCAAAGATTACATATAACAAACAATTATTTAATCGGCCATTTAGAGTGAGGATCACAAAAAAATCGTCAACGATAAACATGTATTTATCAACACTTTCGACTCTAAAATAGAGCTAGGCTTAACTATACCAGTTATATAAATATAAAAATCGGACTTCTTCATAGTGGACCGGGTAATTGTGACATGGCTAAACTCCTGTCGGCCTATCGTGGGCAGTAAATGAACATTATGTATAGTCCTGTATAATGTAAAAAATACTTGTAACTCCAAAGAAATCATTTATAATTTATTTCATTATAATTCATATTCTCATTATTGTAGGCCTGTTAATATAATTATATTAGGCTATTATTATTATTATTATTATTATCATCATCATCCTCATAATCATCTTCACAATATTAATGATGTCAATAACATTACTAAAAGTATAAGATGTTTAACAGTTACAGAAGTGAACCGTAACGGCTTTATTTACATTGTTTCATAACATCTGGCCACCATGGCAAGAGAAAGCAGTCGTTTTCTCCACGTAGTAATTCCTCCCTGTCCCAGTACGCTGCATGGCTGGAGCCCAACCTCCCTAATCTTTTCTTTGTCACTTCAAACAGCTACTTTCCCGATATAGCTCTGGTTTTCTGCGTGAGTGTTTCAATTTTTGTACCTCAAAATGTTGGCAGATTTTATTTTATTTCCAAAGATATTTCGAAACCTAACAAGACCTATAAGATGCTTTTTTGGCAGATTTCTGCAATAACATCATATAATCCTAATTAATCCTATAAACATATAAAGACATGTGTATAAAGACTTTTACACATGAAAAAGAGAGTGAGAGAAAGTGTCTCTCTGCACACAGGTTGGTCAGTGGGTGGCTTATATTATGAATTTCTTGGTGAGCGCTGAGTGGCAAGGACCAGTCCATTTAACACAAGTCCAGGAGCCGAGAGTGTTGCTAAGAGACGGCGATGCGGCACAACTTGCGTCAGGAGCTCTGACCTTATGCAAATTGTCTTCTGCCAAATCGTTGTGTGAAAGCAGAGGAATACCCCACGATGACAAACACCTCAGACACTAATATTTTGATATTGGCCATTTGTTTCATTTTGTTAGTTTGAAGAGACAAAAAAAATGCAATCCCAACACAGAATCTAACAATATTATATTAAAAAATCCATCAGTTAATCTTAAACCAGAGGCTGTAAACCATTTTGATAAACAGGCAGCAGGAGATGTGTTAAATGACCAGCTCACACACATGTATGGCCCAGCCTGCACCAAACAACAATGCAGGTTCCCTGACCTGTGCGGCATTTAACACAAGCACGATAATGACAGGAGGGGGGGTGGGGTGAGTGCAGTACCGGTCAGAAGGTGCCAGAGAGGTTGCAACCTCCTCAAAGGGCTGTATTGGGTTGTATAGCATGTGATCTGAAGTGGACATTGATGATAGTCTTTCAGAGATGCCATGTTTGATTTTTTTTTTTCCCTCAAGCAGCAATGAAAAGGAGGTTAATCAATACAGGGAGAGTATCAGTGATATGAAGTTACTGTATGTCTGGCAAGAGTTAGAAGCAATGCAAGATCAGGACAGAGGTTAATTAGTGCATCAGCTGGAAGGGGTCATCTTGGGGAAAAAAGAAAAATCCAATTAGCCATAGTAAGCCCTAAGTCGTGAACATTGAAGATCAAATCAATTATGAAATGAACTTTGGAAATTCATTTATTGGGTTTTAATGCCCAACCTTTTTGGTAGACCCCATTAATTTGTAATCCCTATCAAAGCAGGTATACATCTCAGATATACGTATCTATCTATCTATATATACATAGGTGTTATAGGTAAGTAAATAAAGATCTATTTTATTTACTCTTTATTCTTCTACTGGTGTTCATTTCACGTTAAAATAAAGGAGGGAATTGAATACTAGGGAATGTTATAGAGAATAAAAAGATGGAATATATATATATATATATATAGAGTAGAGAGAGAGAGAGAGAGAGAGAGAGAGAGAGAGAGAGAGAGAGAGAGAGAGAGAGAGAGAGAGAGAGAGAGAGAGAGAGAGAAAGAGTAGAGATGTGATAGGAGACAGAGAGACGAGAGAGAGAGAGAGAGAGAGAGAGAGAGAGAGAGAGAGAGAGAGAGAGAGAGAGAGAGAGAGAGAGAGACAGAGAGAGACGAGATGGCAGAGAGAGAGAAGAGGAGAGAGGAGAGAGAGAGAGGGAGAGAGATGTGGATAGAGACACAGAGAGAGAGAGAGAGAGAGAGAGAGAGAGAGAGAGAGAGAGAGAGAGAGAGAGAGAGAGAGAGAGAGAGAGAGAGAGAGAGAGAGAGAGAGAGAGAGAGAGAGAGAGAGAGAGAGAGAGAGAGAGAGAGAGAGAGAGAGAGAGAGAGAGGAGAGAGAGAGACAGAGACAGAGAGAGAGAGAGAGAGAGAGAGAGAGAGAGAGAGAGAGAGAGAGAGAGAGAGAGAGAGAGAGAGAGAGAGAGAGAGAGAGAGAGAGAGAGAGAGAGAGAGAGAGAGAGAGAGAGAGAGAGAGAGAGATAGAGAGAGACAGAGAGAGACAGAGAGAGACAGAGAGATGCGAGAGAGGGAGAGAGAGAGAGAGAGAGAGAGAGAGAGAGAGAGAGAGAGAGAGAGAGAGAGAGAGAGAGAGAGAGAGAGAGAGAGAGAGAGAGAGAGAGAGAGAGAGAGAGAGAGAGAGAGAGAGAGAGAGAGAGAGAGATGTGAATAGAGACAGAGAGACAGAGAGAGAGCAACACACCAGTGCGTTCAAAGCCAACCTTGTCAATAGTACTCACAGTAGGCTAGGGGTGTGTAATAGCACTTTGCTGATTCTACATTGATATCATATAATCCAGTGTGCCCTGTGTCGGTATCATATTTATCTAACCTGCTGGGAGCCGGGCTAAAGGGCCAGCGTCCCCGCTGCTAGGAGCACACACATTACACATGGCTTCATGTATTCTTATTGATTACTCCCACCCCACAGCCCAGGGACCATAATTTAACTCAGCAGGCACTACGGTTCATCCTGGAATTCAAACATCCCCTTCTACACTACAAGAGACAAAAACAAGTGACACTTTAAGAAGTCTGGGGCCTTTCTAAATGCCAGAGAATTGGATCTTCGTCCATTTTTATTCCCTCCCTCTCCCCAAGCTCAGTCTCTCTCTCTCTCTCTCTCTCTCTCTCTCTCTCTCTCTCTCTCTCTCTCTCTCTCTCTCTCTCTCTCTCTCTCTCTCTCTCTCTCTCTCTCTACTGATAACTGTTTCTGTAGCGGTGCAAGTACCTTAAAAGGAGCATTTAGCTATGTTATGTGAGAATGTTATGGGAGAATTAAAATTTCAATCAATAAATGTATGTATTCTAAATAAAAAAGTCAAACTAGGTTACTAGTTAATAACGTGATCGTTATTAGACTCTTTATATATATACAATGCGGAAAAGAATATACTTCACAATCTGAAGAGAAGAGTTGTGCTTCACTGATTTGATGTTATTCTCTATCATGTATTGTTTGTTTGTACAGGAACATTGTTAGAGCTGCTACAATGTCTCTCTCTCTCTCTCTCTCTCTCTCTCTCTCTCTCTCTCTCTCTCTCTCTCTCTCTCTCTCTCTCCCTCTCTCTCTCTCTCTCTCTCTCTGTCTCTCTCTCTCTCTCTCTCCTCTCCCTCCCTCTCTCTCTCCCTCTCTCTCTCCCTCTCCCTCTCCTCTCTCCCTCTCCTCTCTCTCTCTCTCTCTCTCTCTCTCTCTCTCTCTCTCTCTCTCTCTCTCTCTCTCTCTCTCTCTCTCTCTCTCTCTCTCTCTCTCTCTCTCTCTCTCTCTCTCTGCTCTCTCTCTCTCTCTCTCTCTGCCATACAGGCAGCAGCTGTTTACAATACTCGTCGGTAAGGTGTAGGTCTTTGTTTCAAAACTAAGGTGTAGGTCTTTGTTTCAAAACAAAGTGTATATTCATTGAATCTATTGAATAATATCACCTTAACACCCACATAATGTCTCGTTATAGCATTGGCTGGAACAATAAAAAAATAATGATCGAAGAGAAAAAGGGATGTAACTGTCACAATTAGAGATAGCATTAAGAACATTAGTTTGTACATGCATCAGCCAATTGGAGCATCCCTGTATGTTGAGCGCACTCATTCAGGCACTGATCAAACTTGTGTTATTAAATGCTACTCCAAGATAAATTGGCAATGTTTATGATTAATAAACATGAATTAAATTGACTCTGTCTTATTTAATAAGGGGAACTGGATTGGAGGGTTTTTCTGTTGATTTCATGAAGGTACTTCAATACACTCAATTACCTGATATTTCCACATTGCGCCAACATGCTCAATAAAAATGATATTCTATTGACTATTCACTCACTCACAATTCCTCTTGTTATTTGGGTCATTAAACTGCGCTACTATCTAATCATCTGAAAACACCATTTCAAGAAAAGAAATACAGTGATTAAAAAAAAACAACCCATTTTTCTGTTTCGAGAAAAATGTTTGCAAACGTGTGACAAAGGGTGGGGTCGCCATTCGGTGGGGTGCAGCTGTGAACGGGTGGAGGAGAGAGCAGAGAGAGGGACTATGGAGGGGAGCAGGGAGCCGACTCTAGAGATCCATCCATCTCAATCTGGGTCTACGGCTGACACCTTACAAAGAGGTACAATTAATAAGGGCATTATCCCGCAGCCGCGACAATAGGGTGCTAACGCACAGACACCAACCCGGGGGGGAAGAGGAGGAGGCAGCCCGGGAATGTGTCTGCGTGAGCTCTTATGAAGGGGGGGGGGGGGGGCGCAGACAGGGCATTACCAAATTGCTTGGACCCCTATAAGTCTAACTGGTATGGATTACTGCTAACTCTAGATTTATTTTTTAGCCTAGCAACCAGCTTGTAGCATGGGTGTATTAACCCATCCCGCTGGGAGTCAATCATGTGTAAACGTGTAGCCTGTATTTACAGAGCTAACATAGCTAGTCAATTATCTTGGTTACTGACAGACACACCCAGGTAAGGGTACACACACAAATAGGTGAGCAGGCACGCACGCGCATGCAAACACAAACTGACACATGCACGCACCTGCAATGAAGCGCATTACTGCCCCAACAGAAGAATATATAGTTGTGTCAATCTTTCAATAATTATCACTAAATGATGTGAAAACGATCACGTTATTTCGTGATACTGAACTGTTCTCGTAATAATGAGGAAATTCATAAGTCATTTCTGTATGGACAAGGTAAACTTGTGTTGTTATGGGATGGATAGTGGCTTAAGACAGCAGAGTGTTACTGGCCTTGAGCAGATAATTATCATCTTGCACCAGGTTTTGTCCCGCTCCTGGTCAGAGTTGGCAGCAGGCCGTGACACCAGGGATGACTTCCGATCTTTGGTGGTCACGTTATGACCTGATCAATTCAGTATCACGTGGTAACGGTATAATTACCTCAGTCACTTCAGTATCACCAATAAACATTATAGTACAAGATAAGTTAGTAATAACCATTTTCTGGTTATTACGTGATCGTTTTCTTGTTATTACGAGATCGCTTTCTCGTTATTACGAGATGAGTTCCGCATCACCTATAAATATGGTACTTTCATGGTTATAACGTGATTATTATCTCTTAGAACAGAGATTTTGTTCTGTTGTGGCAGCAACGCGTTCCGTACATGTGCATGTGCATGTGCATGTTCCGTACATGTACACACACACACACACACACACACACACACACACACACACACACACACACACACACACACACACACACACACACACACACACACACACACACACACACACACACACACACACACACACACACACACACACACACACACACACACAAAAACACACACAAAGAAGGGATACACTGGGTCTGCATGCAGACATTTATAATGAATTCTTATCACCTCTGACCTTCAGTAACTTTTTTCTAATAAAGATTCAAGAGTCTCTCATCTTTCCACGGACACCATTCTAATTTCTTTGGGTAAGAATGAGCTTAGCTATGGATTAACTTTGTGATCAATACCAAGATAGGACTCTGGCTCGCTAAGACCAACACAATTAATCCGAGATGCTGTCAAACTCTCATGGACCAAGAAGAGGGATGCTTTCACTGGTAACTGGTTTATAATCCACCATTTTGATGAGTCTGTAATCTCTTATTTTAAATATGAACCTTGGTTTTAATCTATGCACAATTAAAGTTAAAGTCAACTTTGAATGGCCTTCCTCTGAAGTAGCAGAGATAATATCTGGGTATAGTTATTTTTCTATTGCTAAAGTATGTTATTTTTTACAGCCAGTTTAACCATTTCTCTCCCTCTGAAACATGTGTTGTTGATGTGTTGTCTTCTATCAAAAATCACAGCAACAAATGGTTATTTTGTGAATAGTCAAGGTAAGAACATGTACATATTACATATTACATGTAATGTGTAATGTCTAATAAACATACCATAAAACATGTAATTGTATGGGTGTCAAGGTAGGAACATGGTATGTAATGTGTTCTATACTTACAGATAACATGTGTAATGTTATGACTGTCAACGTAAGAAAATTGTATGTAAAGTGAAATATACATACCATAACACATGTAATGTTATGGGTGACAAGGTAGGAAAATGGTATGTGATGTCACGTGTAATATATAACATGTTAAAGGGGCTAAGTCTTTTGGAAGTTGTCTCTAGAGTTTAGATTTTAGAGCTTGGCTGAGCTTATTCCAATCACCAAATCAGATATTGAACAACATTGAAGTTGTGCAACAGGTCAGCGCTAACATGGGCACAGCAATGTGTTCCTGATGTACATAGGAAGGCTGCTCCAGGCCTGAGTAGACGTGACTCGTGGATGTTATGCAAGCCCGGAATCAGAAGGAAAACAAGGCAGGTTAATTGGTGATCAACAGAGTGTGACTGTAATGAGGCCCACTGCCCAAAGCCGGCCCTGGTTCCGCTCAGACGCTCACTCTCTTCTGACTGCTTGTGCCCGTCTTTGATCTCGTCTGCTGTTCCCCTCGCTGCCATTGTCATTGTTGCTTTTAATTACTGAGCCACCCAATGATACTGATGAAAGATAGGTGTCTATAATTAATAAAATCTCCATAAATTTGAATCACTAACCGGTCTCATTAGGTAGTGCTTTTGTCCCCGACTTTAAGTCTCGTGCCATCTTTATTCAACTCTTAAATGTGAATTCATATTACTCTGGGCATGAAATCAATTGATAAGGGATGTTGCTTTATTATGGTGTGTAGGGAGAATCCCCTGTTTCCGTCATTAAACCACAACACCAGTAGTCCTGGTTTGGGTGATTGGGCTTCAATTAAACTAGAGACACAGTACCTCTAGCCTTTGCTATGACTTTTTTTCACAACCACTCAGCCACTTGCAGACACACACAGTTACAGAAACTCCTTCTTAATCACAACTAATCCAGAAAAGGGCTCTGCATTATCACCCTTTGCCGGCACCAACCATACATCATACCCCACCGCCGCCACCACCACCACAACAACAACAACCACAACAACATCAAACGTAATAAGAAAACAAATAATGTCTGCGGTGCTTCCAAGGGAAGGTGCTTCGTCGTGGGGTGCAGCAGAGAGTGCGCTCCATCCATCACTGTGCAGAGGCTGGTATCAGAGGTCTGGCGTTAGCCTACCAAGGCTGGGATGGAGGCTGCAGACCGGGGTGTGTTCCGTGATTAGTTCCTTGAGATAAGGGTGTGTGTGTGTGTGTGTGTGTGTGTGTGTGTGTGTGTGTGTGTGTGTGTGTGTGTGAGTGGTGTGTGTGTGTGTGTGTGTGTGTGTGTATTTGTGTGTGTGTGTGTGTGTGCGTGTAGGGTGTGTGTATGTGTGCGGAGTGACGGTGTTTGTGTATGTGCGTGCATAGGTTTGTGTGTGTGTTGTGTGTAGGGGGGGTGGGGGCCTTGTTGTATGCGTGGAGTGGCGGTGTTGTGGTGTGTGCGCGTGCGTACATTTGTGTGCGTTGCGTGTAGGGGGTTGGGTGCCTTGTTGTGTGTGTGTGGAGGGGATGTTATGAGGAAACGCAGCCTCCACTGAAGGGGACCGGAGTGCTCTCTGCAGCACTGTCGCTGTAGTTGAATGACAAATAAAGGAGCTACGATAAAGACAATCTCCCACAGGTATAATGATGACATGCCTGCTTCCTTTAATGTGGAGAATGGCAACGTGTTCTGTTTTTTCAAGTACGCACGCCTACTACTAAGATAGTCTGCCAATTGCGAATAAACAAAGAACCATATATTATTATGATGGGCTTATGAATACCACATGCATTAGTATTAACACATCATCAAAGCCTTGCTCAGAAGGAAGTGGAACGCAGAGGTAATGATATAGCATACCGTCGCAGTACAACTCAAAAGTTACCATTTGAAGTAGAGTCCGTCGGAAGACACCTTCCTTTTCCTTTGTTGCTTTATTTTTTTTTTTTACAACATTGTAATTTATTCTGTTTATCCAGAGAGTGAAAATGAAGCTTATTCTCAATGATAGCAGACCAGGTCAGAGAGAGAGGAATGAGCCTTTGTTGCCTGGTGGCAGAGCTCTATAATCTAGCTGAAAGCAGCCTGTCATTAGCAGGGGCTGCTGCGTTGGAGTGACATGGATGCTATGGGGAGCAATTGATTCCAAACATCAATCAGTAGGGAGATTCATCCCCGTGATTGGCGAGAAGTGGCTTGTCTTTAGCGCCGCCACAAAAGGATGATATTAAATGTAATATCTCCACTAATGTTGTTGCCTTTTGAGTCATTTCGAATGCATTTAGTCGTAGAAACAGGTACTCTGATGCCGCTAAATTAAACATGGAACCTGTGTGAAAGTGTCTTCTTGTGTTGTGGAGATGGCGATACTTTAGCGTTGCTTTGAGAGGCCTTCCTCGTGTTGGAAACATCAGCTGGCTTTCCAGATTGAAGTTAATTTGCTGCACAGTAGCTCTGCCCAGGAATGGCTGCTGCAGCAATAAAGACTTTGGCAGAGACCAAGATTGCTTAGATTATTTAACGTAATAATTGTTAGTATTTATAATAATGACAATAAATCACACATACAGTATATATACCATTTGGTGGACACGTTTCACCCAAAGCGTCTTTAAATATCATGAGAGGATACATTCACATAATGGGACTCCCTCACACTTTCCTCTTGGTTTTCTATGACTCCAATGTCGGCCATGTGGCATAAAACATTCAGTTGGGTCAAGACAGCGTACCGTCTCCACCCTAAAATGGATGGGTCCTGGCTGACTTTAAGAAGGGCAGAGGGAGAGTCAGTGGTGGGCCAATGGGAAGGGGTCAAGGACAGGACCAACGCAGCTTTACCTCCCCCCCCCCCCCGCCTCCCCCCCGACATCCCCTTTGTATGACAGCAGCACCCCGAGGTTGAAGTTCACCCGGACTTTTCACGAACAGAGTGCTTAGCGTCAAACACAAGATTAGAGCGGGTGGGGTATGGTGTCGCATCTTGGCAGGACCAAATGAAAATATCAACCACTAAGCCCCCCCTCCCTCCCCCCCCCCCGCCCCGCCCGCCCCCCAAGCCACTCTCTGCAAAGCCCAGGGAGACAGGTATCTAATATTAGAGGCAGAGCAAAGCCTAGTTAGTGGAGACGGCCTCCTGCCTTCCACGTTCTCAGCGTGGTCAAAGGCCAGGCCGCTCCTGAGCTGCTTTATTGGGGAAATATATGAGAGCTGGGTGGTGGATAACCGCCTTAATAAGATGGCAGAGGAGACAGAGAATGAGATGAAGCCTTGAGATCTCTTCTCCGGCGCGGAACACATCTACGTAATGTTACTGATAAAATACAGCTTGAATCACGGTATTTCAAATGGCGGCGATGGGGCTTTTGAAATACTGTTTAATGCACACGTTTAATTCACAGTTATTCAAGCAATGGCGGTTAACGAAATCACTGAGAATGTATGAAATAAAATAGTGAAATGTACAACAGAAACAACTTTTACATGTGTTGTAAATGGACACCATGAAGCTAACACTATCCAACAAAGAAATATAATGAAACCTTGACGTTTACGTTGAATTGAGAGAAATGTCAAAATAAATGCAGAAGAAAGCGATGATGAAAAAAGCTTCAGGAACACACATCACAACATACAAGCTGTAGTATTTTGCCGATGACAGACTGAATCTTGAACCATTTTGAAAGTTGGCATTTCTTTCTGCATCGTATGGCAATGACAGCTTATACGTTTGTGACATAAAAGAGGCTTAGATGACTCTTTAAGCCCTTAGTTATTAAACCCACACCCTCCATATGCACACGCACAACAAACCTGTGTGACCCATTCAGAGAGAAAGCTACAAACAAAACACTTTCGTTTTTTTCTTAATGTTGTATATTAAATCAAATACTTTGTAATGCATGAGTCATATATTTATATGACTCAGATATTAGAAAAAAGAAAACTCAGTCAAGTCATGAAGGTATCTAAAAGCTAAAGAAGTAAAAAGGCTTAACACTTAGTTCATATGTAGTTTAATGAAATAATACTATTGATACATTATTATTCGTATGAATATAAACAACAATACTACTGATAACAACAACTTTATTAATAATAAATTAATAATTATTCGATTTTACATTTAGGCTTTTCATTGGTTAATCCAAAACAATAGCCAGTTCAAAGCAAACTGAAAATAATTAAATCAACGTGAAATATTCAAAAGATGGACATTCGATTCACTTAACAACACCACATTCCTTCTTGGTGTTTTCTCCTGGTCTATATTTTCTGTCCCTGTTCGGGTTCCTAATCAGAAACTGTAGTAAGACATGAGCTGATCTTGGAGGCTTTCCTATAATCCCTTCCCTGGAAGTGTGTGGTCATTTCTGGAAGGCTGGTTTGTGATAGACTCGCCCAGTAGCACAATGTTGAATGGGACACAGCCTTCAGCCTAAGCCAACTTATCAACTACACTCAAAGCACATTCATTGAGCTATGCGGGGAAGACTTTTTGCAGATCTATTAAAAATACTCTTATCTGTATTTAGCATATGCTGTGTATGTCACTAAAGGAAGCTTTGGACGGATTTACACTCAAAACACCTCAAGCATTCTTGAGCTGAAACCACAGATAACATTTTTCAAACTTGTGCAGACACGCAGGTTTTACAAATGTATGAATTTATCGGCATTTATTTATTTGTGTGTGCAATTGCTATTAGTATTTTTTCTTTTTAGAAAACATTCTGCATTCCTTGAAGATGTCTTAGTGTTCACTCATTAAATATAAATAAATATGTTACATTTTAATTGCTTGCAGATAAGTCCATGCATCCACACATGACATTTCTCATTTATATATTTTACATTTAGTAATTCAAATATATGTAATAACTTTAGAATGGTATTGAAATAACAAGAGAAAATTTTATATTTTCAATTAAACACCAGATTTACAATTTCTATTTATGTTAAAAAATGTTAAACAATTAGAATACTTTTTTTTTGTTGCTAAATTACATACAATATAAATATGTCCAAGGGTATCAGGATGACATTTGTGTGATGTGGTATTCTCTCAAGTCATTTTAAGGAGCATATAATTGTGTATATATTGAATCTCATGTTTCCTTTTTATAATACCTAAATTGTGAAAACATGAAGAATTGAGACAATTGAACTGACATGCCAACTTTATAAAAACACCTTTCTATATTACAAGGCTGCCGAGCTTTGGCCTTTGAAGGGAGTGAGAAGGAGCTCTGTTATTCATCGTGTGTTCTTTGTCGAGAACCGAGACTCAAAAACAGCAGAATCCTCTCATACCTGTTGAGAACTCTTTCATCCTTAATGGGCTGATTAGTCACATTGTTAATTAGGTGCTATTCACGGCAACATCAAAGGGAAATAATAATTGTTTACTTACTTACTTAGCAAAAAAAATGAAAAAAGTAGAGCAACCCACTCAGAGGCAATACTAATGGGTCGGTTTACTTTACATATTCAGGCTTCTGCTGCTAAACTTTTGGACAAGAGATGCTTTTAGAATTTAGGTAAGGTTTTAAACTGACAAAGAAGTCATGCTAAAAATGCACAAGACTAAATTATACCAGTACAACTACGATAACTACTATGGCTACTATAGCTACTACTACTAATAATACAAATACATTTGACGTTATTCTTTTTTTCCAAAATATGTTTCATATTCCTTATCAGGTTTCCTTCTCACACAGGGAGCAACATTACAGTTGGTAATGGGATCCCAAAATGGAAGCTAACTGGCTGGAATTAAACGTATCAGCATGTGCTCAGCGGTAATAAGCTGTCAGTTATAAAATGAAGATTTGTATTTAGATATATGATAGGAAGAATAATGAATAGCGAAAATAAATGAAGCTGCTTTACAACTAAATTACTTATTTAGAGCCAACAGACCACGGAGAGAGTCGCCATGATGATAGTGATTATGGAAGATAATATTTTCCCTGAGGAGGTGAAGATGGTGAATATTAAATTATTACGTCGTAGCTAGGCCTGCAAATGGTTAACAGGAAGGGATATTTTCAGGAATTCTGTCTTTTTTTTATACAGGATCGAATCTAATTAGAATTGTTGAGGGGGTTGAGTATTGATTAAAAGCAGATTTAATGTACTACCTTGTCTAGTGAATTCAGTTTCAATGTTTATATGCTATGAAGCATTCCTATATCACAGATATCTGAATTGCCAGCACGAGGAAGGAAGATTCAGCACATCAAATGCTATTTCTTGCAGTTTTCTTTATCCTTAATGTATTTTCTAGTAACAGAAACATTGATAAAAGGTGTCTTCAGGCTGAAGGCTTGTTAGTTAAATCAGTTCAACAACCCCTTGTTATTTTATATTAAAAAAAGATACAATGATCTGCTCTTAGTAAATAATAACACTGTGAGATTGATCCCCTTATAAAATATCTGCTTCAACACAATTCTTTACGTAATAATTCTCAATATACAAATAAAAGGTAATAAATACATGGAGGACAATCTGAATATAATAGTAAACAACCTACAAACATATATGAAACAAATCTTTCTAAATCCAAATTTTAATGTCCAAAAATGTGTTGCTTTAAGACAATTAAAACATGAATACAAAGCTATTTTTTTTTATCTATATTGCTTTCCTGAGAAGGGAATAGAGATCCCATATGTTGTCATGCGTCCCCTGTAAACAACGGAGACACTATTATAAAATACGTTGTGTGTCTACAGGGCCATGTCTGATGCCTGTCAAATCATTAAAAAGGAGAGTCTGCTTTATCAAACGCTTGCGATCAGCAATAGCAGCCGCACATCACTGGGATGGGTGCGCATGTGTGTGTGTGTGTGTGTGTGTGTGTGTGTGTGTGTGTGTGTGTGTGTGTGTGTGTGTGTGTGTGTGTGTGTGTGTGTGTGTGTGTGTGTGTGTGAGAGTGTGTAGGGGGGGTATGTCTCCTCCGATGGCACTCTGAGGGCCTTTGTGAATTTAAAGGGAGATAAAATCAGCTTCATATTTCTCCCACAAAATCATCTGATGAAAGCGACCTCGGAGAGAATTACATGGCAAGAGTTTTGTCCCTCACCCCATAGGCTTTATACATTGGAAATTGAAAAAGGTAATGAGAAAAGCTGTGCTGCAGGTTTGCTTGTGTTTAATAAGTCATCATCTCATCCCCCCCTCTGCTATCTATTGTTAGTGGCAAAGAGAGAGAGAGAGAGAGAGAGAGAGAGAGAGAGAAGAGAGAGAGAGAGAGAGAGATGAGAGAGAGAGAGAGAGAGAGAGAGAGAGAGAGAGAGAGAGAGAGAGAGAGAGAGAGAGAGAGAGCCCACACAGAGATAGTTTATGCACCATAATAAGTAATGAACATGGCTGGGTGTTTGGATGGACATAATACTAATAATATTTAATAAAACATAACACATAGTACTAATAATATATCTCTCATTCCAGGCATGAACATGTCCCTTGTGTGCAGGGACAAAAACACAGAATATCTGTAATTTCTTCAGAATATTTTTCTTGGAATGGCCAAAAACTCGCCTCCCATTTGGAAGAATATAAGATTGCTTGTAAGATAGTTTAATTAACAGAATACAAGGCAGAAATTGGCAACGTCTTCTTCTTTGTAATTATGTGCAGAACTAAGAACAAATAAAAACTCACTCACTGAGTGTGAAAATCTCGAGACACATACAGACACACATTTACAGTTTAGCCAACAGTGAGATAAAAGGGAACGTCAATGTTTGTGTGCTCGTGAAACATGCTATGATACCTGGAAAGACATATTTTCCTTTCCTGGATTTGAGTTGATTCATCTCATACATCAGCAAACATACAACCACCACACCACCACCCCAACCCCCACCCTTCACACTCAAACACACACACACACACACACACACACACACACACACACACACACACACACACACACACACACACACACACACACACACACACACACACACACACAAACACAACAGGGATCTCTTTATTCTTCTCGCACGTTCTCTTTTTTTCCCTCTCTGAGTAAACTTCAACACTAAAGTGAGAGTGTAGTCTGAAGCCCAATAGATCGCACTGTGAGCCGCTGCTGAACTGATTTTCTGGCAGGAATTAAAGACACTCTGGGAGACACTCGACATGCGCTTGATGAAAGTGGTTCAAAAAAAAAAGCTAAGGAGATACCTTGTACAGTTTGTGTAGCTCCTGTGTGTCACATGTAATGCACTTTAATTCTGACAGCAGCAGCAGCAGCAGCAGCAGCAGCAAAGCTATTTTAGACTCACTGTCACTTTATGTTCGTTAGTGATGCGCAAAAAGTACAACACTTCCCTAACATTTCGACGTCCAAACCGTGCCTGTAAGAGTGTATATTAGCGTGTTGGAGTTGCAGGCTGCTATCTTCTGACGGTGGTGGACGGGGGGGGGAGCTCTTCACAGTCTCTGATCAGCCATTCTCAGCCTGCAGTGTGGGGCTGCTGTTTGCAGCGTGTGATGTGTTTTTTAACATGGAAATTGGCTTTGAACCCCATCTACACAGGTCGGCACATCTCTGGGCGAGAGCCCTGCCACCGCTGATAGGAAAAGTGAGCCATCCATTGCGTATAATCTGGCCTGATCATTATCTTAGTTACCCCCCACCAATTCAAACTTGAGGGAATTTTTTTTTTTCACAGCACCCTATGAGATCGTTTATAGCCAAATAGAAGAGCCGTATGCGCGATTTGCTTGAATGAGAGCAGCCATTAGCTCTAGGCAACAAGACAATAAGGGCTGGGGTTTTGTTGTGTCTGTTTTGTTTTGATCAAATATCCTTTAAAGAAAACCGATTGAGAAATGCAAAAGTGCCCAAAACACTGGAAACCGTGCCATTATTGACCTTAATATCACATAATAAATGAATGAAAATAGGATATAGGAGCATACAGGGAAAAGGTTTGAGCATCACACAATATGTAGTTAGAATAAATGCCTCCTACCTGTGTAGACCTGTTGTTTTCACAATGAACCACACACAAAAAAAACAAGCAAGAACCAAGAAAAAAGCTGCGTAAACCTAAACTACGAGCATTGATCAAACAAGCAACAGAAAACCAGGTGCCTGTGACTGTGATGGTGACATGATACAAACCAGAGCACGCCGTCTGATTGTGCGGGAGCGTGTTCCCCAACTTTTTGGGGAAGGGATCTGTCAGCATCCAATCTGGGATGTCTTTATTTGACAGGATTTTTTTTTTTTTTCTTTTTGTGTGTGTGTTGTGTTTTGTTCGCGGGCTCTCCTCCGAGGCAGTCCGGCCCCACTGGGTGGGGTTCCCCCACCCGGTCACCCCCAGGAGCAGCTGAGCCATGACCCCTACAGCACCGCAGCCGTCCCAGCCCGGCTCCTTTCAGCCCCCCCCGGAGAAGCACCCTGGCCCCCCCCACCCACCCCCTCTCCACCCAGCAGCATCTCATTCAGCAGCAGAGATAACTTTATTCATCTTGTGAATCATTGTATCCAGTTGAATGCAGGAGCTGCGCCGACACTCGACTGAATTGAACTAGTGTGCGTTTGTGTGTTCGGAAAAGGGGAGTGTGGTGGGTGGGGGGGGGAGAGAGGAGTGGAAGGGTGCTGTATTATTTCTTGATGTCTTCATTTGGGACAGGACAATGCCAGGCCGGGGTTTATTTGGAGCCCCCGATCATAAATGTAAACTTTATCCACACACACAGCAAACTTATAGCAGACTAGCTAGTAAATGTATGTCATGATGGTTTTTTTTCCCCCACACACTTCTTTGTTGTGTATGTGCACGGGGTGACCATACTCCTTCCTGTCAGGCCGTTCATCTCTCTGTAGTCAAGATGGCGACGAGCAGGGCTTCTGTTATTTAGTATCTCCAAACGCTGAGCTGGATGCGAACATGGGGACAGTTTTCACTACCTAGGCAGCAGCAAAACCCTTCCTACAGACCACCCTGCTGCTCGCTCATCATTCATATTCAAGCCAGGGCCTCTTGACAACTCTGCTGATCTCACTCAGGGTTTTGTGATTTGGACAATACGTTCTCACCCTGCGAGGAGGGAAAATGCTGAGGCCATCAAACTTCTGGAGGCCAGCCTTGCAAGGCTGTGGATTACGGCCCCACTGAGAGAGTTACGCACACCAGTGAGTCCTCTGAACCCTGGATAATCTAAGGCCTGTGTTAAAGGAAAGTGATTGTGTCGGCGGTTTCTGATGAGATGTTTTTGCTATGCCACCATAAGACTCAATGATATAAGGGACAAGATAAGACTGTTGCAAAGTGAAAATGTGTTATTCATTATTAAATCGTTAATGGCTTATTATCTTGTGTTTGGGATTTGTTTTAGAATATTAATATATATGTTTGAATTTATGTTTTATATTATTTTATCTTTCAGATTTAGCTCATACAGCATCATAGTTATTACAGGCTTTGGTAGTTTGGTTATATCATATAGTATATCATTAGTTAGTAGTACATTTACCATAATATTGATTAAATAATGTTGTGTAGGTTTACATAGATGAGCCTTTAACTTTATTGTAAAGGGTATGCATTTTAAAACTAACATATTAGACTTGCACCAACACATGGACCATTTTCACATATATGTGCTTTGCCACAAACTATTAAACTTAATTCACTATGATTCATCATAAAATATTTTCAATGTAACCATTGGTAACATCCCTGTGGGGATTTAAAAATCTTGAAAAAGAGAAAAGCTTTATACATTAGCGCTGTAGTTGCAAAACACTGTTGATATTCAAATGATTATTGTGCAAAATCTGGGATAAGCTTCTGTGTGAGAGCTCCTCTAAGTGCCTACAACTATTGCTAATTCCTCTCACCATTGTGGGCCGAACAAAGGCCTTAATCCCATTTCACTTCTGCAGGAGGCTCAGCCTATTTTCCCTCTCATAAACCAACAACACTCCCCCTAGCCAGCGCTGAGAGGGTCTGAGAAAGGGCCCTGTGTGTATACTTCAAGGCTCTTTTTTGTTCAACTTGGCTAGTCCTCTGCATAAACTTTTAAGTGGTCCCAGTAGGCCTCAGACACCTTTTCGCACCAAAAAAAAAAATACGATACCAGAAACTGTAAACCGGAGGAATCAAACCCTCTCTTAAACTAGACATTAATAATAAAAAAAAAGAAAATATGTAGTCTTTTTATATATAGGTCTAAGCTGTGATGACTGTAAAGAGTTAACAAGTGTTTGTGTGCTTTTTCTTTATTCTTCCATGCAACAGCAAAGGAACTTCCATTTCTCTGAAAAGCAGCTCTCTTTCACAAGGTTTTAAATCCTTTAATACATTATTTATAACTCGGTGGTCCACTATCAAAGCAAGTGAAGTAGAACGGGATTCAGTCCGGGTGCTTTGTAGTCTGGCTTCAGCTTTCCATGAAACATAACACATCTCCTCTCACTTTGACATAATATTTTTCTTTGTTATTCACTCCACTTCATTTACACCTTTCATATGCACACTTTAATTAAATACGAATGGAGGATTTAAGAATAATATTCAAATGATTCTACTTGCATTTAGAAATTAGCCTGGCTTTCGAGAAAACTAAATCAATTACACAAAAATGTGAGTGACACTGAATGGTGGAAAAGTGGGATTCAACTCCAGGCCCAGTAAGAGGTACAACGGTATACTGTATGTTCAGCGGCTTCTCTTTTGTGTTGCTTGAATCCCGAGTTGCTATGAACTTGTTGAATAGAATGCAAAGCCACGTTCTGACACAGCCGTTTTTGTTTTTTTTAGATAAGTAAGTGATGGCTTTATTCGTCTGCTGCCTCATGTGGTGACGGTGAACAGAGCCCAGCGTGGGGCGTGGTGTGGGGCTTATGTTATAGGTGGACGGAGAGCGACGGCGAGGGGAAACCGTTGTCCAAGTCGACCAAGTGAAGTACCTGGAGAACATTTTGTATTCAACAACCGATGCTAAACTCATCTTATCATGCCAAAAGCTGAAAACTGGTGCATTGATGCATCAGAATGTTCATCTGGTCTGCGCGACCAGCTTGCTACACAGCAAATACTCTGAAAAAGAATGGGTAAGAAAAATAAGGTGTTGTTTGCATGGAGCTGCATCAATCAATTAACATTTTAATTGAACTTTTACAAATGTCATTCTCATCTTTCAAACAATAACATATTTACTTGGGATTTTAAAGCTTTTATAGTTAAATAACAGTGTTTGTTCTTTCAAGGAAACTTTCACCGTGATCCAACCTCTACATCTGCATATATATTCCAAAAAAACATTTAACCTTTTAGAGAAAATATAGAATAGCAATCTAAGAAACTGTGTCTTTCAGTAATAACAATTTTTATTTTCATTTTGATGACTGAAGTATGGGAAAAATAAAACAAAACAAAATAAATTATATGTAATTATGAGCCTATCATGATAATTGTGATTGTGCTGTATTTCCAAATTAAACAGGATTTTGTTTATTATTTAAAGAAACAAAGAACAAAGAATATGAAACTAATAGCAAATCACATAAAAAAAAACAGCAAGCAATCTACCGCAGAAGGACTCTTCAGAAAGAGAAGTTTCCACCGCTCTGCCTCCCACCAAACAGTACAAACGTACCTCACTGTCAAACTGTCCCGCTGAAGCCCCGTGCCCTCGGCCTCCTCCCAGGGGCAGTACTCTGGCAAGCAAGAGAGTGAGAGCCCAGGGTATACCATCTCCCCTCCCACCAAGATGTTCTCATCAGGGTGAGCTAAGAGAGGAGCATGAGGAGGACAATAACATGCGTACACAGACTACAGCTTGCTGCAGCTCGAGGGCAACCCTGGGGATCAGACCTAAGACTCCATCGCAACAAGGGCCCTGTTGACGAACGCTCCAGACTGTGCAACACACCAGTCAACTTTGAGCCTCCTACAGAGAGGGAGTCTGGGCCATCCGCTTGTGTGCCATCGTCAAGTACCATCCACCTCGATGGCCTGCTGCCGGTTCACGCTCCCGGGGTTCAACAGGGCCCTCCAGCTCTCTGCAAAGAGCTCCAATCACCAGCCAGGCTCAGCTTGGACTGTGGTCTCAAGGCTAAAACTAAAATCCAAAGTGGGACATGCTGTAATCAGACGTTAGGCAGCTGCGGCCGTAACACTGGGGGTTTCAGCCACGACTTCAACGCGATCGGCAGTCCCCTGCACTGGCTGTCAGACATTTGGAAAGGGGAACCCATAGTGGCCATCTGTGAAGCTTTAGTGCTACAGTAGCCTACTTCAGTCAAGCTCTGAGTGTGTCAAGAACAGCACTACTGGGTGGCAGAGACCTCCTGGTGGGGCTCAGTGGTGTGTCCTGCATCAAGGCCAAAACAACCACTCATCGTGTTCCCTCCCTTAAAAAGGGAACCAGCGGGGTTCTCTTTACTTTGGTGTATGAAAAAACCAAGCGGGTCACCTCTATGTCAACACTCATGCACTGTCCCCCCTGTCGCCCTTTGCTCAGAGGCGATACTGTCGTCGTGGGAAAGATGTGGACCCTTGCTCAGTGTCAGTCTCAGTGGGCTGTGGGCCTGGAGATGAGTGGCAGGAGGTGACACAATCTACTACCCCCTAGTGGATCACACTGAACCCAAAGACCTTGCATTGTGTGTGTGGGCACCCCCCAAGAAATTTGTTAGCCCAGCCTGCCGTCCCTCGCCTCCAGAGTTTATAAAGGTGGAAGCTGGCTTAGCTAGTTGGCGTTCTGTTATGTGGGGAATCACACAGAAGGGAAATCTGAACCTGCAACACAGAATATTTTTTATGTGAAGCTCACTTGTAAATTGCTTTGAGAAAAAGTCCCTTCTACATCAATAATGTAGCATACACTAGAAGTGGTTGTTGTGTGTCACTTTGGCACCAAGTGTAAAAAAAGCATTGATAGAGTAGTCCAGAATCCATGCCCATCTTATTAATCTAATATGTTATATTGTTTATAATTGTTCATTGAACACGGGCAAATCTGCCATTGTGAATAACAACAGCGCTATATTTCAGTCTAAACTGGGCTTCGATTACCTTCAATGTTGGAAACATTTTTCTTACGTCACGCTTCTAAACTGGGGCAGTTTTGCTCCAACTGGCAACTACTACTGAAGATACAGCGGAGATTAAATGAAGGCAACAAAAAGAAGTCTTATTTTCCATCTGAAAAGTTAAGCCCCAAAAGCCTATTCTTCTTCTTCTTCTTACTTCTTCTTATTATTATTATTATTATTATTAGGGTCTTACTTAGCATGATAAGTTGGAACATCTAGGTTGCCATTAAACCTCTTATCAGCGGTTCACTCTTGGAGGAGTTAAGCAGCAGTCGTGGTTAAGCACACATTCACCCCGAGGTTCAATTAATATTAAAGAAGCAAAACAATAGCCCCACAGCTTTTAAAAAACCTTAACCCGAACACCCCCATCTGGAACGGGGGCGCGGTATCTCCGCGGTGCACCCGTTTTATCCGAGCCACGCGGCTGTGACCAGGTGAAGAGAGCCGTTTGTTTAGAGCGCCACAGACAGGTAGGACCATGGCCATGGGAGTCAGCCGCATTGACCTGACAGCGATTGACAGGCAGGGTGTTAATTGGATAGGTGCAGTGGTCCATTGTGACGGTTGTCCCACAGCAGAAAACACACAGCCTAGTTCCTGACTCCCCCCCCCGGCCCCCCAGCCCAGACAAGCTGCTGTGCTCTTATGGAGCAGGCTCATAATACGTTGTCAATGAGAATGGCTCTTGTTGACTGTGTCACAAATGCTTTTACACATGCTCCGTCCTATCTACAACCTCGTGTTCAGGCGAGGTGCAAGTTTGCGCCGGTGACAAAACAAGTTCCCAAAAGTTTCACACTAAATTGTTTCCATAATAGCAATGTGGTTTATGTATTTCTAAGATAAGAACTATATTATATATATATATAAAATCAAAAATATTATATTATATATATATATATAATGTTTCCACTTTTGAGTATACAGTATATTCGTGAATGTAAGTGTTAATGAGTTCTGTAAAAAAGTACGTCTTCAGTACATAAATATAGTTGCACACCTCTACCAGTAGAAACAGGAGCCCACAGAGTCTTATTTCGATTTGAATATGAATACTCTACTCTCTAATACAGCAAAAGCTGCTTGCCTCAGAGCATACACAACCTTCAATTTAACCTCAGTCATTGTGTCCTATGGAGACTAGCCCCTCTATTGTCCAACATGATGCATCTTTCTTTTTCTTTCGTTTTTAATAAGCAAAGGATTAAATTAAAATCCGTGCATGCCAAATTAAATGGGAATTCTTGGACACAATCGTAAAAAATGTGTCTGGAGGAGATAATTCACCTGATGGGGGGATTTAAATATGTTGGCTTGGTCCTGGTATAGAACTTGAGTTGTGGTATTATGTGTGATGTGTCTCTGCAGTCATAATTGTCTTTCAATTAGGACTGCATAGTTTTGACCATTTCTCAACTTATGATGCATTTGTCCCCATTTCCATACATAGTATATACTTTATACTCCAATCAAATATTATGCAGGAAATTAAGTGTCTCCTGCATATCGTATAATTTCTCTCTATGAATACGATTTGAATACTTTATATAAGAAAACAAAATATTGTCATTGAATGTATCGGTTCATTGTGAACGGTAGGATAATTAGTTTGATAAATTTGAGATCAATTCTTACATAAAACCAACAGCGATATATCTCAATTTGAAGTTGGTGTTGTGTTAGCTGTCAGATTTGCTGGAGATATCTCAATTAAGCAAAATAGGAGGGGGGGGGAGCGAACCATTGTTGGTGGGGGTGTGAAAGGGTTTTCCCAAGGCCCGGCCTTTACGAAGGGAACAAGAATGTGTCCGGTCAGCTTAAACAGCACAAGAGGACTTTGGGGATGACTCCTCCTTTGTGACATATGCAGCATCAACATAATGAATTATATTATAATTACAATGCCCAGTCTGTAGAAGTGGATCATACAGATATCTGGCCATGGGGGGCGGAGAGCGGGGCTCCGGACTGCGTCTCCATTCAGTTCACTTTAACGCAGACCAATCTCAATATGAATGAGTCGGCCTTTGTTGGGGAAAATGAAAACATCTCAACCAGAACGCCACCTCTTCCCATGTCCACGAGGCCGTACCCCGATGTTCCTGAGCGACGTGACGGCTAAGAGAAAACTCTGTACCGAGGAGTACACATTCAACGGCCCAAACTCAGTCACCATCCAGAACAACATACACATAACCTGTAATAATCCCAGCCTTGACGTGTGCTGAAAAGGCTATGCTGTGTCTGATAATGAAACACAACAGCATGTCATTTGAACGCAAGACAAACACTGCGATTGACAACACTATCCAACAACGGCTGCGGCCGCCCTCCGTCTGCAGACGCTTTGGCTGGGGGAGTGTGCCAAGATAAATGGGGTAATAGTCATTCCACAGACATGGCGGATGGGGAAGACGGGCGAGCGAAGAGAGCGAAGGGGAAACAGTGGGGAGGGAACCTGGCAGTGACTGAGAAGATGAGGATTTGACAGCAAGGTGACAAAGGGTTCAAACAAAATGAGGCTTGTAGATTAGCAGCACTCCCCCCGGTGACAGGTGTCATCTCTGGGGGCAGTCTGTCACTCTGCCTGCTGCCACTCTTTATATAGGACGAGAGAGAGAGAGAGAGAGAGAGAGAGAGAGAGAGAGAGAGAGAGAGAGAGAGAGAGAGAGAGAGAGAGAGAGAGAGAGAGAGAGAGAGAGAGAGAGAGAGAGAGAGAGAGAGAGAGAGAGAAGGGGAGAAATAAGACGAGGAACGCCAGCCCAGTCGCCCCTCACTAAGCACAGCCAGTCCTGCTCTGCCTGCCACTCTGCAAGTTCACCAATCCAAAGTGTTGTTCGGTAAAACTTGGAGGAACAAAAAGCGCTGTGCTCTGTTTATTTCTTGTTTTACTTGTGATACAAATGAGCAATTCTCTTTGAACTTTGAACTCTATTTTTTCGGCTCTAGAAGACCTTTTTTTTTTTTTTTCATTTTTCAATTAATATGTGTGAACCTGAAATAGTTTGGTCATGGAAAATGCCATAAGATATGCAATGCATTGCAAAGAATTACCCAGAGAAAGAAGTCCGTGCCAGGAACAGAGGGGGGACAGACACCCAGAGACACATGGCATTCCCTCTCTGCAACACGTCAATGAGTTCTGGCCACAGCCCCTTACAAATCCGTAATGCGGGAAGGTATTAACTAAAGCTCGGAAGCAGCGCACTCACATCGTCATCGTCATCGTCATCGTCATCATCATCATCATCATCGTCCCAGTGACATGCAGTGTGAGCCCTGCTGCTCCCGGCCAAAGACTTGAGCCATCTGGTCCACAGATTGCAGTGAAATCGACACAGCGAGCCGCCTCCACCTCCCCTCTGGGTTCCAGAGTCACCAGAGGGTCAGCTCCTCATGCGGGGCTTCCCTCTCTGGGAGCTTCCTGAAGTGCTGAGGCCAGCGGATGTTTTGGGGGGGGGGGGAGCCGGGGTCTGCGGCGGCGAGCCCTCGTGGCTACGCACACCGGCCCGCGCCGAGACATCGGAGTGATCATGAGCAATGGACGGAGATGAACGGAGGGAAATGAAGGCGGTGCAGGTGTGTGACTGCTTCAGCTGTTGGTGTCATGACAAAGGTGGCCATTGATTGTGTCAGCGGTGAGCGCGAGCATGAACCCAGACATAAAGGACCACCTCAAATTGGATTTGACCTAAGATGGTTATTTCTAGGGTGTGTGTATTTCTATAAATAAATAAATAAATATATATATAATATATATATATATATATATATATATATATATATATATATATATATATATATGAACACATACATATGTATACACCCTTGCAAACATTGTGCATATACATACATGTGTATATATATATATAATATATATATATATATATATATATATATATATATATATATATATATATATATTATATATTATATATATATATATATATATATATATATATATAGACATATATGGACATCCATACACACACATGCATTCATACACCTGTACATGCCTTCATACACCCACACATGCATTCATTCATACATACATACATACACACTATAGTATGCACAAAGGACCCTCAGTAGTATGTTGGGGTGGAATTCAAATGGCTAATATACATTAAGGTTTTAAAATATTCATTGCAAGGGGTGCAAGGGGATGCAAGGTTAGGTGTGTGTTTGGCACCCTTGCAAATGAAAAATCCCCTCTGCATAACAATCAGATTAGACAGAGTGGGGAATATAATGAAAGCACGATGAGCACTGGATAGCTATATATCCATAAGGCCATTTCATACAGCCGACCACTCTATGAGCAACATACAGTATGTGGTGTATTTGTGGAATATTGTAGTTGTAATGGAATATACAGTTAGTACGACTTATTCCAACAAAGTATTGCATGCATTTAAACTAGTTGCATTATCAAACATGTTTATTGAATTGAGTGTATTTTAAAACATGGCGATTCCATTCAATCTCTCCAACACTTTTATTCGTTTTCTTTTGTTTTTTTTCTATTTTACGCTGCTCTTATTGTGAGATCTCTCCGAAGTGGCCGCACTGCCACGAACAGCATCTGCCTCTGAGTATCAGGGGGGGGGCGCGGTGTGGCTCTCGGAGCGGGGCTCTGAACCGGGCGTCCGCCCAGGGAGAGGGACCACCCTGGGCTCTGTTTGGGCTGGATGAGTAATGAGACGGGCTCCTCCACGGCTGATGGACGCTCCCATTAGCACAACCGGCTTCAGGGGATTCTGGGCCTCTGCGTTGTGGGGGTGGAAATGAGATCTGATACAGTCTTGTATAATTTGTTGTTACATCAAAGTGACAGTTATTAGCTTTATTTCCTTATCATCGTTACATCTACCGTGCCTCCCGGTAAAATATCCGGTGCTATCACGTGGGTGCCAGTAAGTTTAACTTTTATTTCTGGTGATATCTCGAATGATTGGGCATGGAAAAAAGGTATAAACATGACATCCTGTCTTGTTAAAAATGTAAAAGCTTTAATATGCTGCAGCTATATTTAATGAATCTACCCATCGGCTATTCCATGATCCCTTCGATGGAATGTCTGGGGGCTTTATTTGGTTTTGAGAGAAAGTACATTTTGAAAACTATGTATGAACTACTTTGCGGTATGGCAGCTGATATTATCACACACGTGTCTCTTACTCTATAACGTTATTTTATTCCGCATTACAAACATCAATGTTCACTCACACAAACACACCAACACATACGCACACACACACACACACACACACACACACACACACACACACACACACACACACACACACACACACACGCACACACACACACGCACACACACACACAGACGCACAAGCGTGGCCATTTCTGTTTTGTGATTTTGTTTACATTTGGCTTGTGTTGGATAAACAATTCTAGCATTGGAATTATCACAGAACAGACATCTGAGCATCATATGCAGTATGATACTAAATCAAAAGATGTGTTTTATAATGTATGGGGGGGGGGGGGGGGGCTCACAGCCTGATGACTGACATGGATGCTACTGAGGGGGTCCAGGCAGAGCACCTCCTCCATGATGGTGCTTCATCTTTTATGAACCGTATGTTAAGGTGCATTAAAGGTATAATAAAGGGTTGACACGCGTGTGCACAGACGGTTTCCCTTCCAAAACCTTGTGGATCCCAAAACAGTTGACTTTTTATCCAACACTAACGAACTAACTTGAACTTTTTAGTGTTATTGAAGTGATACAACGCAGGAGTTGAGACGGCAGCCACTAGCGCTGAACAGATGGGTGTGTGCGGCGGGAGTAGAGGGGAGTCACAGTGGTATGTCTGCAGTGAAGTCAACCAGGTACGGTCTGGATGACAGACAGTTTAGCCCTCTAGCTTAGTTGTCATACACCGGCGACCCGTCAGAGCATGTCAGGCAGCGTGATGGTATAATTGTGTTGTGACACGCTGACCCCTTCGGTGATATAGAACCATGTTAATTTTCTGATAGCGCGAGGGGGGGGCCGCTGGAATCACAGTTATGATGGGTGTAATTTGTAGCTCCTGACGGCGCGCTGAAAGGAGCGGGTCATCAGCAGGATAAATAGAAATTAAAATTGATGCAGGTCTCATTTCTGCTTGACCAGCTTGTGGCGGGGAGCAGCAGAGAGCCCCGGGGATGGGGGCGCGTTTCCATTAACGTTCCCAGCCTGGAGGCAGAGCCCCGGCGATACCTGTGTGTGGACCCCCGCTACCCCCACTACCTCCACTACCATCGGGTGGCAGAGGAGTCGCACAACTGTGGAAAGTTAAATGATTTGGCTTGGATCAGGAATGATATAGTACTCCGCTGTTAGAAGACCCCGGGGACATATGGAGTAAAGTGACAGTAGTCATATTAGTAATGCATGTCTCATAAAAGGAATAGTTGTCTTTTAACATTTTGTCTGAAAAGATATTGCACTGATGAGTAGAATACTGATTGATTTGGATTCGGTCCTTCCTGTTGTATTTGTTGTGGGTTGCTTTGGATGTGTTTATGTAGTTTGTCAATGTATATGTGTTAGTGTGTGTATACATTGGGAGGTTGTGCACACACACAACCTACAAGACAAAATCTCTGTCACTGTGGGAGGAAAAGAACGGTAATAAACAACAAAGCTCAAATCATCTTTTGAATTATAAATGAAATATCCCACAATTTGGAAGTAATACATTTAGTAGAAAATCTTGGTAAATAAGTGGCAATATTGATTTTGATCCCAGACTCATCGGTGGTGCTTTATTCCACTGATATAATAATTATACTATCCCTACTCTTTAGCGGAGGTTGACTGTTCTTGCTGTGAGCTAACACACTTAATTGTAGTATGCAAATGAGAGCAATTACAAAGCTTTTAGGTGAAGAGATGACAGCTGAGGTGGGTTTTATTGGAGGCCTCAAACCAAACAGTTGTCGTGGAAACAATGGTTAATGTAACAGTCACAGAAATATAATCTCATGATGCATATTGTCTAATCTTTATCCTTGAGACAGCTCCCTCTACTTTTAATATTACAAACAGCTTACTTGAACTATGAATATTATGTGTGGAAATATTATTACAAAAAATTTGTTTTGTAAAAATAATATATACATAACATTAATTTATCAATCCATTCCTCTGTTTCAATTTTTTTTTTTTTTTACTGTCTTTGAAAAAAGCCAAAGCCTAAATTACACATCTACTTTTGTTATATTTATTTATTACTAAATATGCTAAAGAAAAAATAAACAGTGGAAGCATGGAAAATGGAAGGTTTTAGTCTGATTTGCTATTTTGGATAACAATTTATTTTACAATTACTCCTGTGTGTGCTTTCATGAATTAAATATGAGGGTTTTTTCCCGAGAATGAGATGTTATGAAGGTAAATGACAAGAGGCAGACTGTAATTGAGGTGGTGGCAACACAGGCCTACTGAACTAATCTCTGACTGGGTCATGTGACTGGCTGCTCACCAATGGTAGAAGTCTCTCGTAACCACAAAGCTGGGGCAGCTGGGAAAATTGATTTTTCATCCGAGCTGTATTTGATAGCTTTTGAAATCAAAAATGAAATTAACTAACCTACGCCCCATCATTACAAAAGAACAAATTAAACAGTGCAACAGTATTTCCTTTGAGCGCTGAAAGCCTGCGAAGGAGACTATTTCAAAGATGTGTGACCTTCCTTACTCCATCCTGGTTTCATACTTTACTGCAGCCGTTGATATTTGCTTGCGAAATAACAGCACAAATAGAGGCTGTGTTGCTGCATTATACCAAAAGGGTATAAATGCTGTTTTATTCCATGTAAAAAGCATAATTGGAAGAAAATCTGGTTAAAAAAAGGAAAAAGGAAATTATTAATTTTACAAATAGGACAGTTAATTATTTTTTTACTAGAGTGCCCTTTAGTAACTATAATTTGTGTATAATTAATTAATTGTACAAGTATATATATATATATATATATTATATATTTATATCCCTATTTTAGGCTAAGCACTAATAAAATAATATATATTGCAGTATTACTATAGAATATTGTAAATATTAAATAGTATCCACTATTGCATAGAAAGTTACAATTTAAAATGAAAGTAATATATTATTTAGTAATGAACAATTTCGAAATATTAGGCTACCACTGCGAAAAAAAAAATGTTTTAGTCATTTATACAAGACTTTGGAAATACTAAACTGGTATTAGGTGAGCAAAGCCAATTGTGTGAGGAAGAGTGAAAGTGAACAAGCGTTGGAGTGAAAGGTATCTGGTTGGAGTTGACAAAAGACACGTGGAAACAGATGTTCCTGCAGGTGGACATGGAGATCAATAGGGTGTGGAGAGCAACTAAACAGTTACCTGAGCTGAAGGAACATGTAGCAGATGTTAAACAGACTGATGCCCTGGAAGGCTGATCAATGGACAGCAGGCAGATGGAGGTAAACACGCAGAAGTAGCAGCAAGGAGCCGTTAGCTTGAAATAATGGGCAGACTCACTTGATATGCAGACGGGCGGCTGTCGGCGGCGAACGGCAAGAGCTTCATGGTGAGGATAACAGCCCTGGAATAGAACTCAGGAAGAGAGTTCAACAATGAGAAAAACTTTTTTTTTTCTTAATTTTCAACTATTCAGTGTTATGCTAATTATAGGCTATTGTTCTTGTCAGAGTGGGGGGTTGTGTAAAAATAATTGTAACGCGGTGATCATAATTCAAATCAGGTACTGTATGTGTAGGGAGCCTTCAGGATGTTTATTAGGCCCGAGGAATGACAGATTCAGCAGTTTTCCCTCGGTTAACCACTCGCCTTATTAGCAGGAGTACGAGAAACTGTCAGGATGTGAATTAACACACCATCACCTTTACCACCCATTAGTAGCCTAAATGCCCAAATTATAGCGAAGGAATTCTTATTATGAATATCACTTTAGAAAAAATATTATTGCATTGTAAGGCGATCTGAGGCAGATTGTAATTGATGATTATGTTATATTGTTATATATTATATCTTGTAAAAATGTAAACATTTGATCTTCAACTGACAACACAACATTTCACAGAATATATTTAAACAAATAAAAATAAATCCCTCAATAATAAACAAATGTCCCCCGATTCAGACACAGGGCATCCAGATTCCTAGTATTTTCACATGGATTTCTCGAGCTTTCTCAGTGTGTATAATTTTTTCTCTCTCTTCAATAGTCACAACGAAATACAAAAAGGAAAAAAAACAAAAAAATATTGTGCACACACACACACACACACACACACACACACACACACACACACACACACACACACACACCTAGACACACACACACACACACACACACACACACACACACACACACACACACACACACACACACACACACACACACACACACACACACCTCCTGACATCCCATGTCCCAGTGGCCTGGCTGTCCGAGAAGCAACTTGAACCAGGCGATAACCTGATAGACTTTATCTTGTCTTGCCTCAGTTTCGCTGAAGCCTGAAGAAGACACTTCAACTACACGGCAACCCCCCAGAGTCCTAACCTTCCCCTCTCTCTCTCTTCTCGCCCGCATCCACACAGAGGGAGGGACGCAGAGAGAGAGAGAGAGAGAGAGAGAGAGAGAGAGAGAGAGAGAGAGAGAGAGAGAGAGAGGAGAGAGAGAGAGAGAGAGGAGAGAGAGAGAGAAGAGGAGAGAGAGAGAGAGAGAGAGAGAGAGAGAGAGAGAGAGAGAGAGAGAGAGAGAGAGAGAGAGAGAGAGCAGGGAGCTGTCAGCGGTCTGTTGCTTATTGATGTTTCTGCATGTTTTATGTCTCCGTCCCAGATATGACTGCCCTGACACAGTGCTGATTTCAATCAGCTCCTGCCCGCATACCGCCGAGACTGACAGCTGGGGTAAAGCAAGCAGTGCGAAGAAAAGAAGGGGGAAAAAAAGAATTGGCAGCAGGGGTGTCATTGACTCACATCAGGTCCGGCCTTGTCTCTGACCGGGCTACTCCTCCCTTCTAATGAAAATGTTTCATTCACATCTCGCATCTCATGCCTCGCTCGCTATGCTGAATTCAATAGACGAAGCAGAGGAGGGGAAAAAGAGAGACGAATAGTGAGGGAAAGAAATTCAGCTTTTGTCAGATTGGGGCGAGGCAAGAAGAGAGGCTGACCCTGGAGCCAAAGGTTCTGACACTGCATCAATCCCTTTAGGGGAAGGTCTGCGGACCAGCGCTGCCTGAAGATTACTTGAGCACATCTGAGGGATGACTGCTCTATCTATTTCACACATTCTATGCAGAGGACAGCCTTGTGTGCTTTGGATCCTGAGCTGGCCAGTAAATTAGGTCTGAGATCATTCCGTGGAATGAGGGAACTCATCCAAGGCAATTCAACGGGAGAAACCATTGACAGAAGCTTACTGAATCCCTTAAAAAACGGGGAGCGAGCGAGAGCCATCTACTCCCTCCTTGTCTTCATGATACCAGCGAGAATGTACCATGGGGTAATCTCAATAAGGCTCTTTACTTGCAGATTCAAGTATATGCACACATGTACCCGATAAGACGCTCCCACGCGTCTTTCACACAGACACGCTGCTGACATGCATATCACGTCTATTCACCGCCTTCCCTTTCCCAAGCTATCGCCGGGCGCCTTAATAATGTTTACTTATTACACGGCGCTGGCGCCCAGATACGATAAAGTAATTAAGTTCTCATTAAGACTTTACAATGTGGAGGAAAATATTTTTGGTAGATAAGTGTGTGATTCCTTCTTAATATTACATCCACCCACACACCTACATGATAGACACAGACAGATAAATAATAAAACTATAAATATAAAAATATAAATATATTATGCCCTACAAAAAACAACTATAATGTTTACTTATTACACAGTGCCGGTGGGAGATGATAAAGTCATTACGTTGTCATTAATACGTGTGTGTGTGTGTGTGTGTGTGTGTGTGTGTGTGTGTGTGTGTGTGTGTGTGTGTGTGTGTGTGTGTGTGTGTGTGTGTGTGTGTGTGTGTGTGTGTGTGTGTGTGTGTGTGTGCATAAAATAGATCTATATCATGATTGTTTTTTGCAGAATATATTATAGACAATTATCTCTTCCCGCAACTTAATGTAACTGGTATTTTGGGAATAAAATCCTGGTCTGAATCTGATATGGCACAATTCAATTCAAGATCGTATTGCTGGTGCAAGATAAGAAAGCAATTCTTCTAGTGGCGTTCACTTTGAGTGCATAGTTACATTTCACTCTCCGCTCTTGATAGAGTACAATTACTTTGCACATAATGAGATTCAAAAGACTAAATTAGCTGTCATTGAATTATTTCAATTTCCTTAGCCTAATAGAAGATTGTGACAGGTGTCATAGTAGCCTTTATGTTTGGCTGCTCAACATGTTATAATGGATAATTGATCCATCAAGAAGCATCATGCTATGGCAATAACTGGCTTGAGACCCACAGCACTGCACCCGCAGAAAATCGAATTTAACTCGCGTGCGTTGACTAAAACACTCCCTTGCTTTGTCGCTCAAGCATGTCTCCTCCTTGACAGCTCTGTTTTCACATGTTGTTAAGTAATCTAAAGGGGGAGAAAGAAGAAACATGAAAGAACAAAAAAAAGACGAAAGAAAAGCGCTCTCGCAGGAACATGTCACAAAGGGAGAAAAAAAAGAGAAGATGCCATGGGGGGCGAGGAATGCCTTCAGTGGCGAGCGGCTTTTCACATTTTAATTTGGCTTCTCGGGGACTGACTCATGGTAGCGCCTGAGCGAGCGGGTCCTGGGAGTCAGGGCCCGCTGCTGACCCCCGGCCTGGGACGGGCCCGGGGAGATGTCAGCCAGGGCTCCCCAGGATCACCCGGCTGCCAAGCACTTTAAAAGCTCCCTGCCAATTCAGCCTAAGTTTCAGCTGAATGGCCACCGCGGAGAGCGGCAGCGACAGCAATAAAAACAGGTTGCAAAAGGAAGAGAATTTGCTTTCAAAATGTATTTGGCCCTTTGACCCTTGCATCCAAAACCTCTGGCCTCTGTCTTTGAAGCCGGGCATATTTTTTTGAGGGACATTGAAAAGAAGGGAGGGTTGTGGGATGGGAGGGGGTGGACACAGGACCCTGTCAGTATAAATATATTAATAATCTGACAGCTTCATCTGCTTTTGAGGAGCAGGCTTGACAGCGACACAATGGCGTGCGCTGTAGTCCTTCTCGTACACGTCTAACACACACACAGAGTTTATTAAGACATCACAGCGCTGTGAAGTATTGATTTTACACAGGTCTCTGTCACTTCACCGTATTGGCCAGAGCAGCAGCCCCGAAACACACTCTGACAGCTGCATGGGCCTGCTGAATACTTTAGAGAATATCTTCCAATCACAGATATTTGATTTGATTTCTTTGACAAATATTTTCTTAAATAAGTCCCAAAGACATGTGCGGCGATCGAGATTCAAAGCTACTTCCCGACCGTCCCAAAATATAGGCAGGGAAATACGATCATAGGTATTGGGAGCGAAGTCCTATACGATTAGGTTTATTTAGTTTTTTGGGGAAAAGGGAGTGAATGCGATGTTGAACAAAGGAGCGGGATGTGCATCTGCCCGTGAAAACATGGCCCTGCCTCTTCAACAGAGACAGGGTCTGTCTGCAGAAAGACTCGGGAGGGAACGATAGAGAGAGAGCAAGACAAAAGAGAGATGGGGAGAGAGATGGGGAGAGAGAGAGAGAGAGAGAGAGAGAGAGAGAGAGAGAGAGAGAGAGAGAGAGAGAGAGAGAGAGAGAGAGAGAGAGAGAGAGAGAGAGAGAGAGAGAGAGAGAGAGAGAGAGAGAGAGAGAGAGAGAGAGAGAGAGAGAGAGAGAGAGAGAGAGGGAGAGGGAGAGGGAGAGAGGGAGAGGGAGAGGGAGAGAGAGGGATAGGTCAGAGGGTGCACAGGTAATTGAGGTGTCCCCTCCCTTCCCTTTTTTTCTGGGCTTTCTCACCCCATCCTTCCCCCCCCCCACACACAGCGGGCACAATTATGCTCCCCTCACCCCACCAGCTGGACCCCTGATCCTGCACTTCTCACTAAATGCGACTCTGCGCGCCCTTTCCCTCTTAACCTTGCGCGGCGCCGCCCGACGGTAACGCCGCATACCAAACTGAAAATAACGCATTTGAGGGGAGAGCTCTACTTTCCAACACTTAGAGGAAAGAAAAATCCAGCTCAACATGGACACAGAAATGAATAGAAGGACGGGCGAACTGGGTTGATGCTATTCAGTGTTGGTATTGGTATTGTATAGCCAGCACAACCGCGCTGCGGGCATGCCTCAATGGCAGCAAACACATCAAATGCTAGAAAAGAGAAAAATCCCAACATTATAACGAACAGCCTACAGACATTTTTTAGAGAACGCAAGGCTGTTTAAAAGCCTTTAATTACTGATTTCATGGCAGTGTTGTCTTCAGTATAAACAAATATGATCTACTTTAATAAATTACACCATCTCACTAGTTTAAAAAAAAAAAAAATCGGATTTACCAATGTATAAACCAACACGTTAGTTACTTCAGTGGCTTTAAAAAAAGATCCCCCTCCCCGCGTCAACCTGGTTCAGACTGCCGGCGCGGTGCCTCCTGACAGACAGTGTTTTCACTCTCTCCCCTCGCCATAATGAGTGGGAGGCCTCCACGGAGCGATATTACCTGAAATGATACCATATGGTAAAATGTAAACAACATCTGCATATTCATGTCATAACTTCATCTGTTTAATTAGTTCCAGCAAAGCAGTTTACCCCGCGCCGCCCTGGCTGTCAAGGCGGAGACAGCGAGGCACGGCCCCGCTGTCTGGCCTGACAGTCCTCCATTGTTCTGCTGACGCCCCGGTCCTGTCTGCTTAATGCCAGGTGCATCTTTACAGGCCGTGGATTAGGTGAAGCCGGTTAAGGGGGCTTTCATTCAAACTGATGCATAACTTGACACGTTTCCCTCTTTAGCAAGAGAAGACTCGACCATCGCCGGAGACCAATCGTTTCCTTTCCCGTTTTTATTCCGTGTAAACATGGCCGTGGAAGCCACAGATTCGCTGATGTGACACCGGTGGCTTGGTGTCAGCGTGTGGCTCTCCCGTCGGCGCTCGTGCCTGTGGCAGGCATGTCAATATTGCCGGGGAAATATTGCTGCTAATATGTGTTTGATGATGTGGAGTCTTTAGTAGGCCTATTTGCTGGATTGTACTGACATTTACTGTACTCAACAGTGGGGAACGACGGTATGCTTGCGTCAAGGTTTGTGTTTTTTTTGTTGTTTTTTATAAAACGTCCGGCAGAACACCAACAACAAATAAACAAACCAAAAAAAATCCAATATAAATCAATTTTTAATTGGAAAGTTCGCAAAAAAAAAACACGCAAGGCAAGGCATGGATAGCCTTATACCGAGTTCTTTCTCCCTAATTAAATTCCCCCTCATCAAGCGCTCGTTTGTGCACAAGCATTAATACTTTTGACCCCCCGTGAAGCCCGAGCGCCAACATGCCTGAGGAGGGGAAAGGAGAAGGAAATGAAAGAGAGAAACATCAAGCCATATCTTATTAGGGGAGTCAGGCATGTTTTGGCCCTGGTTTCTTGATGGCTGCTCTGGGTGTCGCGACCTGTTGGCGTGGAGCTAATACGCCAGTGTACGCCAGGCCCATTGTTCTCAATCAATAACTAATTATCAAAGAACTGGCTCCCACTCGCATTGTCCTCTTTAGCTCACAATCCCCTTGTTGCGGACAGAGAGAGAGAGAGAGAGAGAGAGAGAGAGAGAGAGAGAGAGAGAGAGAGAGAGAGAGAGGAGAGAGAGAAGAGAGAGAGAGAGAGAGAGGAGAGAGAGAGAGAGAGAGAGAGAGAGAGAGAGAGAGAGAGAGAGAGAGAGAGAGAGAGAGAGAGAGAACGACGGAACTGGATAGGAGAGGGTGGAGGGAGAGGGTGGAGGGAGAGGGTGGTGGTGGAGGGAGAGGGTGGCTCCTGGCTGCATAGCGATGACGCCGCCGCCGCCGCGTCCCAGCCAGCCTTTCAAGATACACGCCGCTGTCAGTTTAAATTACCGTCCCCTACTAATTGATATGAAAGGGGGAACAGAAGAATTCCTGTTTGCCGTTGAATGTCGTAATGATATCCTCAGAGTAATCACGGCAGACAAAAAGCACAACGGCACAAAACATACGAGCAGGCCCGAGTAAGAAAGGAGAAATTAGGCTGACTCCTGCTGGAGTCTCTCTCACCAGGCCCCAGACAATAGAGAGGGGGGACGCGACTGCCGCCCGCGGGGCTGTTTCATTATTTCAATCTTGTTTTTGTGTATGAACCACAGTTTATAAACCCAAATATGGACTAAATTCAATGTTGATTCATACATTTGTGTTGCGTTATTCACGTGAAAACCACACCTTGATCCTCAATTGTGTCGCGACCATACAATCTGGTCTTCCTCCGTCCTGACGGTTAGTTGTTATTTTTACAAATGACTTAACAGACATAGAGGAATCCAGTGATGGGGTTGGCAGCACAGGGCTAGATTGTGCGGCTGGTGCCTGTCTGTCTGTGTGCTGCCTAGCAGAGTGGCCAGTCCTGTCATCCTATGTGGCAGCACAGTTCACTTCTTCCCAGTCCGCTTGGTGCCACTGGCACCAGGATCAGGGGGGGGTTGGGGGCCCCTGGGAGCCCAGGGGGTGGGTAGTGCTCCAGAGGCAGGCACGGGTCAGCCGAGCAAAGAGACGGACGGACGGGGGGGGAGAGATGCAGTTCCCCTGCTACGGCACGGCAGGTGCAGTCGGCCGGCCTAATGATATCACTTCCTCTGTTCCGATGTCTGACCCCTCTAATTGAGCTGGGAGTATCTCTTATTTTTCCTCGTTTTGCTCGTAGGCAGATGTCTGTTTTTTTTCTTTTTATCCCTGAATTGATTGAACACTTTACAAGGAATAAAAATACATAGTTATTGAACTGAAAAGCCCACAAACCGATTTCTTAGTTACTGTCAACATTACGTACAACTTATCCGAGATGTATATTGATAAGAAATTGGTTTGAAATAGATGAGGGCTTGAAAATGTAATATTCATTAACACCTCTTAGATTTACCTGTTACCTTATCACATTGTGATCATTAGAGATTGGTGTGAAGGAAGAAATGGAGATCATTATGTTGGTAAATGTTGGTGTTATTCACACTTATAATTAGGTCTGTTTTTCTTCATCTCTTTTTACATGTTCCACATTATACCAATCAATTAGAGGGTGAGATTTGTTAAGCCTCAGAACATCAATAACTCCAATAGAGGCTTGCGGATGTGCTCACAGATGGAATAATGCACACTATACGCTGCGTTAGATGGGGAGAGAGCCGTACTGTGGGCTGTGACCCCGACGTCAACCATCACCTGCCCTCCACCGTCACTGAAAAAAAGAACTATTTCACACTGCGAGAATCACGACGGAATATGGACAAAGGAGACAGCCCATAATGCTGTGTAAACAGGCCGCCATGACAGAAGCTGTGTGCATACAGTTACCTTCACCGAATGATGCATTTACCAATCCCCCCCCTCCCCATCCCCACCTGGTTGGTTCAGGGCACTGTAACCCCAAGCACACCTGTGTCCCTACCGCAGGGTTTTCAGAGAACCAAACCAACGCCCGTTAATGGCTTTGCGCTTTGAACAACAAAAAGGAAAACCATCACAAGCGCAAGAAAAGAGGACTTTCCGCTGTGAATTAGCAGCCATGGAGACATTAGGTAAATGCTTCGCGGTGCAGAGAGGATTCACACGTGTACGAGGTCATCGTGTGTGATTGCGTGCGAGTGTGCATGTTTATTTTCTCGCCGTCTGTGTACAAGCAGGGGATGTTAAATAGGTACAGTACAAAGATGATGTTCCGCATTTGATATGCCCCCACTGTGAACCCTCCTGTTTATTTTGGAGGAAATTATGGCGCCAAATATGTCCCCTTGAAAACCCCAATTAATTCCCTGTAATATGAACGCAGGATGCATTTTACAATGTCTGCATCACGAAAGAGCAATTATAATTCTATGATTCGTACACGCACACCAACACACAAGCACACGCACACACTCTCTATCTCTTATTTGAGGCGGTCATCCTCAGCAACCGTCACTTGTCACAGTGGTGGAGGAGGAACCTGGAGGCCTAATCTGGCAGACGGGCGGCAGGCTTTAATAAGCAGCCTGTCTCCCAGAGAGAGCCACGTGAGACCCAGGGCTGAGGCCAGAGCGCTGCAGCGTCGGGGTCAGCTCTAATGGAGGGCTCCATGGCTTCCCCCCTCTGGAGAAGGGCGGAGCCCACTTACGTTGACCCGTTAAGTCAAGTCGCTCTCCTCTGACCCCCGCAAAAGATGCCTGGTTGTGGGAGGCAAACAGTCCTTCCAGGCTCCGGGGGCCATGGGAGACTCCGAAGAGAAATGAAAGAACTGGAACGAAGGGGGAGCACGGAGGGGGGAGGGAGAGGCTGGGGTAGGAATATGCCAGCGTATACCAAGAGACAAGGGCCTGTGAAAGATGTAAATTCAAAGCAAAGGCAGAACTTTAACCTGTGGGCTATTATGCGGCAAGAGAAACAGGGCTGCCGCTTGGAATCAGGGGACAATGGGGAGCTGTGGCCAGGGGCATTTAACCAGCGGACATCGAGTGCATCAGATCCCAATCTTAATGACATCAGTGACCAAAGCCTTGCAGGATTCTGATCTCTGGTGGCACACAGAAAGGGTCTGAGCCGGAGGGAATTCGCAGAATAACGGCTGAAATAACAGCAAATAACAGAGGGAAGGAAAAAAAAATGAGAAGGATAACAGAACGATGTTATGAAAGACGAGGTAATACATTATTGCTTGACTCCACACCGAGACGCTGTGCAAATAGTCAGAACTGTGCGGTCAATAATTTCTGCAATCTTCACAGACAGAAAGCTATAATCAACAAAAATCCATATTGTCGGTGAATGTCAGAGTTTTTCAAAATGTCAGCCGAGTGTGTTTGTAGAAGGGCAGCGTTGACAGATGAGGAGCAGTGGGGGTGAGAGGGACAGGAGGGGCAGGCAGGAAGTCTGCGTTGATGAGGGCCCCGACACAGTGAGGCCCCAACACGGTGCCGGACCCCGGTGGCCCCGGAGCCTGCTCCCACTCGGCTGGGGCCGGGCCCCTCCAGGTAGGCCTGGCACCGGGGGAGGCGTCAGTGACACCTTAAGGAGTAACGTCTCGTCGGGGATTAGCCTGAAACGGGTCCTGCATCACGTCAACGGTGGTGTGGTACAAGATCTTTGTTTGATCAACTATTTGATCAGTGAGCGAAAACAAAACGACCCGTATTCTTTTTAAATTTTGTAAAACGACGGAAATTCACTTTCGAAGCAGCCCTACCTGAACAAAAAAAAAATTTGTAAAGATTTCAAAGTCAAGTCGATTTCATTTTTTCATTTCTTGCAAACCTTTTTCAAATGGATTATGCCCATTCTTTTCCCCAAGGTCTTTAAAGTCATTATAAGTGTTTTGCCTCTGTCTCTCTTTTCCTCTGTATCCCTTTTTCCTATAGTCTCTCTCCCACTCCTTCTGTCCGGTGTAGTCTTTTTGAATAAAATAAGTGCAGATTTGCTGGAAATCAGCGGCTTTTGTGTGTGGCTGCAGGAGCATGGTGAAATGTTTGGACACTAATACCCATTCATTTCAGTAGCGCCATAAATAAAAGCTGCCAGCTAGGCGGCTGCCGTGAAGTGGTATTCTTTGCTGCTCAGCGGGATGTCCTGTTCACATTAGCACAGCAGGGGAAACTGGCCGGAACAGACAGACAACTAAATCAAGACATTGTCAACTTCTGACAAAATTGCTATGGAGGAGGGGATACGGGCTGGGGAAGGGGGTAGGTGGTGGTACAGGCGAGCAGATTTAAGAGGAGTTTGTATATCTGGGATCCACCCTCCCTCTTTCCTTCTTTACTCCCTCTCTTTCTCTGCCTCCCCCCCCTCTCTCTCTCTCTCTCTCTCTCTCTCTCTCTCTCTCTCTCTCTCTCTCTCTCTCTCTCTCTCTCTCTCTCTCTCTCTCTCTCTCTCTCTCTCTCTCTCTCTCTCTCTCTCTCTCTCTCTCTCTCTCTCTCTCTCTCTCTCTCTCTCTCTCTCTCTCTCTCTCTCTCTCTCTCTCTCCCTCCCCCTCCCTCTATGTGGGCGTGCATGTGTGTGTGGGTTATTGTGTATATGTGTGTCTTTTTGGGTTAGGGAGCGAAATTAAAAGAATCAGATAAATGGGGGGGAGGCGGTATTTTCCAAATTAAGTGTATTTGAAGAAAGAAATTCTACAATGTAAGAAGGCATGTTGTGGACGTGAATGGAGATACATTATTGGGCACTGAGGATCGAAAAATGAAATGAAAAATACCATTCATTCTTCTCCAGACCCAAAGAGTAAATAAACATTATACCAAAAATCATAATAACCAAGGACGAGCACAAATATTATGCATGCACATGCTCTTATTTTCGTACAACACGGCACTGCCGTGGGATTCTTCTCAGGGCACCTAATTAGTAACGAAACGTCGTTCTTCTGCTGGTGTATAAACGCTGCTGACCCCTTGGTGCAGAAAAATTAAAATGATCAGAGGCAGCATTCCAAACATCTGTGCTAAACCTCCGCCGGGTCAGAAAGAATACCACACACGGTGGCCGAGGGGTCACGGAGCGCACTACCTTTCAGCAGGGGCCCCCAGCCCTGGGCCTCGGTGTGCAGGTGGTTGACTGCCTGGTGCTAGTCTCGGAGGTTAACTGTTAGGGAGTGCTAAAAGCTTTTGGGTCTAAAACGGAGGCAGATTGTCAGAGGAGGCGGCCTTGGTGCCAACAAGAACCAGATAATGACAAGCCTGACCTCAGTTAAGTACATAACACAGCGAGAGCTCTTGGATGTGCTGCCCAGAACAATGTAAGAGGGCGAACCGATGCAGAATGAGGGGGAGTGGGGGTACCAGGCCAAGGCCACAGCTGGGATAGTGCATGCCAATGGGCCTGCCTCTTTGATTAGGGGAAAAGTTGACCTTTAATCCTGGATAAGATAACAAGAAAGCAGCCGACTTTCTGTTCCCGTACCAAGGATGATGGGGTGTGGCTGAACCCCAACAGTGAAATGAACCGCCACTGTGCATATCAAAGAACCACCGCCCCTCGTCACAGGTTATGTGTGTATGAGGAACCGGGAGGACCAATCGGTTTGCCAGTGCCACCGTGAGGTTGAGGCTGAGATTCAGCGCGGCGCACTGGAACCCTTCCAGACCGCCCCTCCTTCGGAGTGGTGTGAACTAGAGATGAGAAGAGTGCTCCCTCTTTCTGCGGGGCCCCCTGCAGAACGCTAGAGTCTTTTCTGTGCTGTGCCGGCGAGGTTCAGTGGACCCCTAAAGAAAGCCAGAGTGAACCCGTCACCGGCGTCCCCTCCTGGGACTGAGCTGGCTGGCCACCTCTGAGGCTGCAGTGACCCGGTGCCTCAACCCCTGCGGCTCACCACCGCCCGGGCCCCCCCCGTGCAGCCACTGGGAACGGACGACCCCGAGTTCAGCAGGAATCACACGCACACCGCCACTTCAGAACCAGAGGTGGGAGCTTCTCAGGGCTTCAAACAGTCACCTTGTAAAGAACAATGGATACGTGGATATGTGTATACACACACACACACACAGATATGTATATATATATATATATATATATATATATATATATATATATATATATATATATATATATATACACACACACATATACTTTGATATATACATTTATATATATAAGTTCATATAGCCGTGTTTACATATATGTACATATACATACACACGTACACACACCTATATATATTTCTTTGTATGTAATGATCACAAACTACATATATATTTATATATATGTAAATAGATATACTTTTTTTGCAGTTGCATTTTTTTTCACTGCATGCAGGCCCAGATGGCCCTTAATTGGTTGGCAAATGGGGCAAGAGATCTTCTTTGAGGCGTGAGTGTGTGATTGTTGCTGTTGAATTGCTGTTGTGAAAGGCTAGCCGCATGATGTGGAGATGGAACAGTGTGAGGAGAGGTCACACAAAGAAGCCACCAGCCATGTGCAAGGCTGTGGGGGAAGGAGGACGTGTTGGGGAGGTGTGTGTGTGTGTGTGTGTGTGTGTGTGTGTGTGTGTGTGTCTGTGTGTGTGTGTGTGTGTGTGTGTGTGTGTGTGTGTGTGTGTGTGTGTGTGTGTGTGTGTGTGTGTGTGTGTGTGTGTGTGTGTGTGTGTGTGTGTGTGTGTGTCTTGGGGGGGGGAGGCAATTTGTGTGTGTGTGTGTGTGTGTGTGTGTGTGTGTGTGTGTGTGTGTGTGTGTGTGTGTGTGTGTGTGTGTGTGTGTGTGTGTGCGTGTGTGTGTGTGTGTGCCTGCCTGCCTGCCTTTTCTGTCTGCCTGCCTGACTGCCCGCGTGCGAGCGCGCATGCGTGCATGCGTGTTGGGGGGAGGGAGTGGTATGGCAGCTCAAGGGGGAGCAGCCCGAGACTCAACAGACTAATATGATACTCTCATGTCAGGGAGGATTTCTAGCAGCAAAAAATATATCCTATATATCGTTGCACCATTTTCCGGGAACTACATTAGATTTCCCAAGCGCAATGTGAGATAATGTACTCTTCATGTTTTAATATAAATATATAATAAATATGTTTTTCGTCACTGCTTCCAGAGATCCTAACTACTTAATTAACATTACCATTGGCGGCTAAACATAATTGACTGTTTTTATTATGAAACATAATGATTATTTCAATTAGTATTCCGTTTTTCTGTACGTCCGTCTGTTTTTCATACGATCGTTACGGAATCATAAACCATTTGGAAAATCACGCTGAAACATATTTAATTTCACGTAGCTACCTAGCTTATGTTGACTTAATTAATACCCACCCACGCTGCAACGCGGCATACATTGTGCTGCTCAGCCTTTGTTAGCTCAACACAGCGGGGGGGGGGGGGGGGGGCTGGTGGTCGTCGTGTCGGTGGTGGTGGTGGAGGCTCGACGCCACAAGATGAACACCTAACACTTGTGCAACACCTTCTAACAGGGAGTCTTTTTGGGCAAGGGGGGAAATTAACCTGTGTCAAAATGGCAGGCCATGGGGAGAGGTCGAGGGAGACATCAAATCAACAGCGGCCCGGTACAGAATCCCATTAACGACAACGCTATGTGGCTTCCAGGGGCCAGGGATTCCCTTCGCACGGCGCAAGTCCAGGTGTTGCTTGAATCATTAGTGCCTGTGTCTTTGTCGGGGGGGGGGGGGGGGCTCTCTCCGCTGTCCGGAGAGGGCTGGAGAGAAAAGGGGGGGGGGGGAATGTCTTCTTCTTCCTGTCAACACTGTGTCGCAGTAATTTCTCCTCCTGTCGTACAGTCTTGACACCTCAAAAGGTTTGAGGGAGCAGGGTAGCAAGGGATCATGGGAAATGTCTTATTTAAAGGGAGTGGTTGACACTGTTGGCATTTTATCTCCTTCATCGCTGTATTCCCCTGTTCTTAATAATACAACGCGGAGAAGGATAAAACAGAAGGAGAGCACGTGTATAACAGTGATGTTCTACAGCAACGGTGGAAACGGTGTGGGGGGGTATAGAGTTGACCAGGCCATAACCACATACTGTATACTGGTGTGCTTTAAACATTTGCACTGCCGTTAACATCATGGGTTGTCTCTTGCGGATGGATCAATGATGGCCATAGTAACATCAATTGTCATTCTTACTGACATTACGAATTCAGTGTGAGACTGTGAAGAGTGGCTAACTTTGTATTGCAGTGTCATTAAGTTGATTAAGAAAGGTTGTTGGATGACTTACAAATAATCCCAATGCTAATGCCTGTGTCTAACTATTCCTGTAGTCACCCATGGCACATTTTCCTCCCAGAATATAATGGCTGTCAGCGGTTGAACATTGATAATAATGTAATATGCCCCTCCCTCAGGGAGCTGATCTTGCCATGCGGGTCATAGGGAGTATTAAAAGGGTTAAGGGTGCACAGTAAATTTATCGTGGGTCTTCCAGCACCCATGGGCCGGAGCACTAATGGATGACCTTGGGGTTTGACTGTTCCAGACTTGGGAGATCAAGTCTCAGCACCTCCCTAGCGCCGGGATGACCCCCGCCCCCTCTAGCCCTGGCCTCAACCTTTAACTCACTGATCTTTGACCAAAATATTAAGCAGACACCTGCTTTCCGGTCTGTGGTCAGGGTGGGGGAGGGGGGGTCGCCCGGGCTACTCTAATTTGATGTAAATGTGTGGTGTGACAGCATTGGTTCCCGTCTCTGCTGGCCCATCTGTTTGACTACGTGTGCGTTGTGGACGGCATTGCGGACCGATGGCTCCCGCCGCTGTAATAATCGACACTTTAAATCTTGAGCAATACGGCGCGGTAATTATCCTTATGACGGTTATTACTTGTTATTATTACAATGATTATCCTAATTATTATAATGCGCAACCACACAAATTGAGCCATTAAAAAAAGAGAGATCTAAGTGTACATCCAGTATGCCTGTTTCACTACACCCGAAATGGTACACATGCTACCGCGTGCTACGGCAACGCTCCCACCTCTCGCAGCATATAATTTGTTTGGATAGATCTCTGACGGAGGGGACAGGTATTTTTGGGAGATAAACAGAGTCCCCAAGGCAGCTGGGCTCCTGTGAAATTACTTCCTATTTCATGTGATATGTTGTGAGAGGTAAATAAACAGTCTGCAGTTGGCCATCTCTACTCAGGGCATCCTTGTCCACCGCGTTACTTCACCTACGGAGACTAAGAGTACATATAGAGAGGCATATTTCTTTTATTGTGGTCTTCTATTTACACCATTGATTGTCATGTTGAGCACAACTCTTTTCTCAAGCTGCAGTACGTAATTACACACAGCTACATACAAATACAGTGAAACCAAGGCCGTGGGCTTGCGCCTTTTATGCATATGAACACACATACACACACGGACACACACACACACACAAACTACCACACAAACGCTCCAAGAAGCTTCTGTCAAACTTGGTTAATTTCCGACGCTATGAACTCTAACATATCGCTGTCTTTGAGGGCGTTGAGGTAAAGACCTCACCGACGGCTTCAGACCTCAGGGACAGCAAAGGTGTCAAACATTGGAGGGAAAAAAAGATCTTACAAAAAGAGCTGCCATTAAGTTACGGCTTGGAACTGACACTGACCCAGGGCTGCCTACTTGCATTGTCCCGCCATCTGCACAACGGTGAACTTTGCCTTTAAATCCTGCCTTCTCAATTAACGTGTCCAGCTGGGTGGAGAATTCCGTCAGCTCCCTGATATCATTACCTCCACGCCAGACTGTGAAATAAATATTATAAAAGCGCCCAGAGCCCATTTACTCGCATATACCAGCGCTTGCTTCTGCTTCATTGGTCATAATAATGTACACCCACACAGCAGGGCAATTCTTGAAAATATGGTCTTATTAATGCTTTCGGCGAGCCACAGGAAGGAGACCTATTAATGAATAATCAGCACTGTTTCTCTGTTCACTTTATGCTAGGTGTGCTTTGTGACTATGCATGCTGCCGTGATCTCTGGCAAAGGTACAGCTTTTTGAGAGTTATTATAGTGGGAAAAGGGACACCAACAGTGTTAGAATATATCAGGTCTTGTTCGCGCAAGCTGTGTGGTTTTTGTGATAGTCTGATGAAAGGCTCCAACTTTAGGCTGTATGTCCGCACTTCTGTTCGTATTTGTGTTTACTCCTGGGGATAGCTGTACTTTAACATTAACAGAAAAACAGATCTTAGGAGGAAGGCTTTGAATGTAGGACATTGGCATTGCAGCAGTTAATCTGCACCCCCCCCCCCCCCCTCCCCTGTTCCCTGCGGCTGGTGGATTTCGGACTTGGCATCGTCACTGACCAGTGCTGTTTGATTAGATAACAGGAATTTGTACTGCAGGCATCAATGGTCTACTGCGATGAAATAAACTGCTGCACGATGGTGACCATCCGGACTGCTTAGAACATGATGGGACCTGCTCTTCAGCAGTCGGCTGCCCGGGGCTGCCAAACTGCATCGGTCCACCGTGATACCACTGTCATGGGGACGCCACTGGCAGCAGCAGGTTGTAAGAGACGGCGGGATGCTGCTCTATCTTCCACAGCCACAGGCCTTGTCCTGCATTATTCATGTGGACAGGTAGCATGACATTTAAAGTGTTGCTCCTATGCCAAACAGGCCAGTAAGAAAAATACACCACCCCTATGTCTATATGATTTGGATTTGTCTTTGAATAAAGAAACAGGAGCCAAAAGATGCAGGCTGGCTCAGTATGTTGACTAGAGGAATAGCCTTTTTTGCCTCAGTTTTGTGCCAAGAGAGGTGATGAAGGGACTGAGCAGACCAGGCCAAAGAGCAGAAGGCCCCTCATTTGCTACAAACGCTGCAAACCCCAGCGAAAAAAAGGAACGGCAGGGTCTGAGCATACCAAATGTACAATTTATCCTGAATTTGAGCGAATGTCATCTGAAATGCTTCTCATAACATATTGAATAGATTTAAGATGAATATTTGTACACTCATTATCTCCAGCTGATAATTGGCAGTGCTTGCTCTACGTTGACGAGGGCACGCTAGAGAGAAAGCTGGTGTGGCGACGTGGTGACCGATTGGTTGAACCTGGCCCAAGCTGTTTGGTAGTAGAGGGCCTTTATCCTCTAGAGCAGAATGTATTGGGCACAGGGGTAGATGTCACTTTAGATACGTGTGCATTCAGGGTCCACATGGGGGAAATAATGCACAACAATGATATCTTTGATCATTGCAAGAACTACCCAACACAGTAACTATGTCGAGTGTGGTTATCATCAAGCTATTTTCTATTCCCCAGCACAAATCATTTCATGGCTCCTTCGTCCCATGTGCGAGGACTGGGTTTCAAAAGCAATTTCAGCTGAAAATAAGGTGCTTTTCTTCAATTTTCGAGCCATTTCTATCAGGGTTAGTGTTGTTTACACTGGTATTTACATACCTCTTTAAAGGGGAAAAAATGCCTCGATATGATTTATGGACTTCAGCAAGAGCGCAATTTTCTATGTGGTGCACCTAATCTGAAAGGGTGTGGAGTAAGGTCACATTGACCATACATATACCACGCCCCTGCCTTAGAACGTGGGTGGATATTCAGTCAGTTAGCTCTGATTTATGATATGCATTGCTTGTTGACAACGCCTTCCATTTTACCCTCCAAAGGAAGAAGAACCCGTTAACTAAATAATAAAAACAGAATTAACCAAAATCATCATTATATATAATAATAATGTATTTGCTTCTTTCGTTGTTTTTTTTATTTAAAACATTGCGTTAGAAATATGAAAAATAAATCCTGACAGATCCAAGAAGATCCTTAATGTGCTTCCAAGATGGAGGACAAGCGGACAGGAAGGGGAAAAGAAGTGTAGTGCTGTCAGGTGTTAGGATCAATGCTATGTTTCAGAGCACTAACCTTTACCCTCTCCCGTGGCTCGAGAGTGATCGGATACCATGACTTTGATAGAGATGGAGCGTCCATTTTCTCATGCTTGGTGAACATGATCCTGCCTTTGTCTCTCCTTCCCCGACCCTTTATTTCCCAAACACATTTCTCTTGCATGATGTCTGTCCCAAATGTGATATCTTCATCTGTAAGAGGGAGACACACCACCACAATCACTTTTATGATTTATTCAAATATTATCAGTAACAGCGACGGCGTTCTGTCATAGGTGAATTTCATAGAGAATGCATAGTTAACAATCAATGGGAATTCATTAATGTATTATCCATTAAAACCCGACATTGTCTATGTGTCCTCATACATATTAATATGGGCATTGTCTTCCTGATTCGTGTGGGAGAGTCTGTTTCTGGGAGAAAATGAAAAGGGAGGAAGAAAGTTCCAAAAAGGTCATCTAAATCACAGAACTGCTAAAAAATGAGGCAGGAATAATAAAGGGCATCACAATCAAGATATTATCTGCAGCATAGACCACAGGGGATGAAGGTAAACCCAATACAATGTGCAGCAGACCAAGTACTGGCTATGTGTGTGTGTGTGTTGAAACAAATTATAATGGTTGTCCATATTATAACAGCTATATCTTTATGCTTTATAATATTGCCATCTAGATACTAGTATTTTAAAAGTACAATTTACCTCCAGCAACCACACGCTACATACATCAAGGTACGCCCATTTCTGTTGCAGAACAGCAATAATTATGAACGTTCATTCACTTTGTACAAAACAAACACCTATCTTTCGACAAGTGCCTTCAACACTATGGAATATGATAGCAGCAAAGGAAGATAAAGCGACAATTCAGGGATTAGGTTCCATGGCGTGCATTACGCTGTCATTATTTGTGCTACACGTTCATCACATGCAGCGGATGGACGTAGGCACCTCTTCCACACGCAGAGAGAGAGAGAGAGAGAGAGAGAGAGAGAGAGAGAGAGAGAGAGAGAGAGAGAGAGAGAGAGAGAGAGAGAGAGAGAGAGAGAGGAGAGAGAGAGACAGGAGAGAGAGAGAGAGAGAGAGAGAGAGAGAGAGAGAGAGAGAGAGAGAGAGAGAGAGAGAGAGAGAGAGAGAGAGAGAGAGAGAGAGAGAGAGAGAGAGAGAGAGCACAAATTGAAGAGCGGAGCGCAGGATCAAGTTCAGTCACTAATGACAACCCTGGACCCACCCCTCCGGAGGAAAACAAATGGAACCCCAAGGTGATGTTTCAATTTCACTAACTACTTGGGTGTCCTGGGGAAGGGAACAGATGTAGCCCTGAGGAAGAGGGAAGGGGTTGAGGTGCAGGTCAAGGTCAGCATGCGCCAAGGTTAGGGTCAGATAAGCACGGCTGGCTCCAGGTCCTCACATGCCCACGGGCCATAAAAAGGGGAGGAGGAGAAGGAGGAGGAGGGGGAGGAGGAGGAGGAGGGCGTGGAGAAAGCTTCCACCAGCGAATGGATCAAGTGCTATTCCACTGAGGGCCGGGTGAGAGCCAGGGGCCAGGGAAGTTCATGCTGTCATATGCCCGGGTCATACAGTTGCTCATTGTCAGCGCTGGCCTGCCTCTACAGAGCACTCGCTTAATTACCGATGGGTGCATCAGCGACGTTGCTCCAAGACACAAAAGAGGGATGGAAATCAGTGCAACACATTTATTTTCTAAGTTAAATTGGACGGATATATTTGTGTTACCGGCGTATAGTCCAACGATTCCTGGGAAGGATAGGTTTCAAATGATGTTTTGTTTATGAAATATGCCCCTTTGGTTGGGCTTGGTGGTTCGCTGGGGGCAGAACATTGAACTACCATGGGTGAACACAACACTTAACACTTTATTGGTGCACAATTGTTAGTGTTACTAACACATAAACATGCCTCACATTTCATAAAATATAATTACATTACAAGAGTAGGGTAAGGGTAGAAATAGATGGTCATTAACTGTTAAAAAGCCAAATGCAAAATGAATTACCTTAAGTTATTTGTTATGGTTTTAAAATGTCAGACTTTGCCATTATTTGTGGTGGGCAATCCTGTGGTATTTGGATAGAATAAATTATGCGTTGCAGACTTATTTTGATTTAATTAATAACATAACCTAAGCGATTTATGTGATACCCCCTAGACAATAATACCTCCTAATAGCCCCACACTATGAGGTAAATGTTCAAAATGTATTTAAAATAGAGCAAGACAACAGGAAGAGAGTAAGACTGCAATTACTGTCGTACGTATAAGGAGGGGATGCTGCTACGGAGATGTTCTTCTCCAGATCAAATCATATGTTATGCATCCTGGCGGGCTGAGCTTCATTTATTAGGAGGTGGAAGAAGTTTACTCTGAGAGTTTATATTTCCCATTACATGCTTGTTCATTCTGTTGCCGTCATCACGTGCAGGCCTTGTTTATACCGTCGTGTTGTGTCACAGCAATATAACGCTGTTACACATTGAGTCTCCTCCATGGTAAAGAAAATACAGGGACTTCTGCAACGGCGTTAATGTTATTATGAAACAAGTCAACTCACATAGATTTCCTTTTGTTCATTTCACTTGAAGTTCATGTAGTTTCAATGTGGGTTTTTGCCATGGTAGCAAAAACATCACCTGGAGACCACATTCTGTTTAGCATCATGGATCAGTCTTGACCTCTAGCCACACACATTGACTTCAGGGGGCAGGAGTACCTGCCTTGACTGACCAACTCCTTCAGTTAATCAGCGTTACAAAACACATGACAGATTTACGGTGCACTGTTCAGCAAAATACATATTTCTGCCGAGAAGCGCCACCAGTGCAGACAATGGTTCTTGTTTAATAGTTGTTATTGAGTTTATTTCTGAAATACCTGCAATTATGGCTGTTTGAACTCTACATATGTTAACGTTAGCCATTAATCAACCGTCACGCCATCAACCCCGACACAGTCCCTGAATGGCCGGTATAAGTCATCAACCACGGAACAGTCCCTGATTGGCTAATATACATCATCAACCACGGAACAGGCCCTGATTGGACGGTATATATCATCATCCACGGAACAGTCCCTGATTGGCCGGTATACGTCATCAATGACTGAATAGTCCCTGATTGGCGCAGATTACATTGCATTTCTGGAAATCGACGTGGACAGCGAGAGGTCCAGAATGATCCATACAGCCAAACAGAATATGAGGTCAAGTGAACAGGATGGTCTCCAGAATAGTAAAATGGAACGTGTAGATTATTATTTTTTATTATTATGTTTACCTTTTAACTACAATGAGTGTTTATCAGTCAAAATTATATTTTTGGATAACGGTTATTTGTTTAGATCCTTCATTTGAATGATTTTGCTTTCCAAGCTGTGAGTTCTTTACCATTATTATTTTCAATAAACAGCTTTGTTCAAGCTATGATGTTTGCACACATTCCAAAAACGGTTCATCAGCAGCACTTCTCACAGACACTTCATTTTGGATGGGTGTGTTTGGTAAAACTCTTTTTCAGCGGCAAACCACTGGTTTCTCACAGCGGTAAGAAAACAATCAATACTTTCCCTTCCCTAATTTGTATGCTACAAATGTTTGTGGAATGAACGTTTACAAACAATGAAATTGACAGGGAGTAAATAAACGTGCACAAAATCGATGTTGGAACCAACTGTTATCCTTTTTAGCAGAGGTTTTGGAGCCCTACATATCTTCTGTATATGGCGCATGCGAGAGTTGGGAGGGTTCAACAACAAGAACCAACGTCTGATGAAGTCGGACATTAGTTCATGTTTTTGAACTCTTAAAGAGTCGACTTCACATTAGCTTTTATGAAGAAATATTGAGAACGTGACCACCATGACACTGGTTTAACATTTAAAGGTTGGCTAGACCTGAGGGTTTATGAGCTACGCTGTGTGTATATTGTCATTTAGCTTTGCTCGCGTCCCGTTGGGTCGGGGCTGAGCCGAATGCAACCAAAGCCACCGGAAAACATGACGTCGGACGAGCAGAGGATGAAGAGGAAGACAGACGGGGACGGAATGAGAGACAGAGCGAGAGAGTAGAAGGAGACAGCGCGAGAGATGGAGGGAGCACCCAAAAAAAAAACGGAGAGAGATGACTTCCAAAAGGTCACTCCCTTCTTTGTAGTCAATAATTGACATTTAAACATGAATTTCAAACGTCACTGATAAAATTACGTGAGATAATGGACAGAGAGCCGGCTTCCACTGGCACGCAATTATGAGCCTAATGAGATGCAAAAATGCAAATGTCTTTGTGCACGTTCCAGCCTCCTTTTGTGGGGTGCCGCGGCGTCTGTGGTGGATGATAGATGCCACACTGGTGGTGGCAGACAGAATGGTGACATGTGGGAGTGGGAGCAAGCAGAGAACAGATCTAGGGCAAATATGCCACACACCCACAGAAAAGCAAACCCCATAACTGCCTTCACTAATGCTTTCCTGAAAGCTTTCCAATTGCCCACTTTACAGTTAATTGTTACCGACATGCAATTCGTGTTGCTTTTGCATTTTTTGTACATATGTTGAGAAATATACTGTGCTGAATGGTGTGTATGTGCTGTTTATTGCTTGACTGTATAATATTTGTGCAGGTTTAAAGAGTTTAACCTACTACTAAGTATTACTAAGGTACTCAGGATTTTTTATTTTAGCAGTACATCTGACCTTCTGAGTTTGTAATAGAAAAAAAGAGGAAGAAAACAAACATTAATAGAAACTACATCACATCTCTGTATCTTTTGCCGTCCCTTGCTCGGACCTATCGTCCAACTCCTACCTCGGGCGGCTGATAAGAAGGACACACAAAACATACTTGCAGTCATGCTGTTTGTTAGAAGCAATTAATTTTCTGTGAGGCCTTCAGTCCATTCAGGATGAGCCTTTGTGCTCTAAATCCCACCATTCTAAGCTCTCTTGTGCCGGGCAGGAGGCTCTGAGGGAGTGGGAATAGGAACGGAGAGGGCCAGGCGGAGATATAAGCTCTGGATGACAGATTATCTTGGGTCAGTTAAGCATGTAATTGCTCAAATGAGTTAAAATCCTTTCAAATATCTGTCCCTGCACCTCATCAAACCACTTCATAGACTCAAATATTTGACAAGCGACAAAGATAAACTTAAAAAAGTCCTCTTCAATAGCCTAATACTGGGGCGGCTTTGCTTCTTATAGATGGTCTGGAGGAATGTATTTTGTCGAGCCCTCCCCAATACTTGTATACAGAGGATATACAAAAAATAGCAGATTATTTCAATACTTTCCATGTTTCATGTAATTAGTCTGAGAATTAACATGTTGCTAACATGTTAGTACAGTAATAGCCTTCACCAAAACTAGTAATGAGGCAAGGTGTAAACAATTCCTAAGTTCACGAAAAAGTCATTCCTCAGGTAAAGGAATGCCACAATTGCATTCAGTAGATCGAGACATTGTGGTACAGCGCAACAGAAGAGATGAAATGACGAGAATGTGGAGAATGTGTCTACGTCTTGCCAAGCTACTGTGTGCTGCAGGCCGGGCTGACTGGCCTTGTCTCCGAGTGAGAAACCTGCTCATGCCAGATTCAATGTCTGAGTGCCACTTTTTGAATGGACTCTTGTCTTATTGATATCTTATTAATAGTTGTTTATTTATTAGTTGAATCAATGCTGTGTCGAGAGGCTACCATGAATACACTATATCACATACAATATTTAATGGTATGTCTATTGATAGTGTTAGTGCCTTACAATTATTGACTGGTGCCGTCAATGTTACAATGTTACCATTGACTCTCAAGTCAATAATTCACGTAAATGACGTCTAGTCATTGACCATGTATTATATTTACTATTATAACAACTGGGCTTGCATCATTTAATTTCATCATTCCATCTGATATCATGAAAGAAAACACTTCTAGCATAGAATAAGCTGTTTGTTGGTTTTCAAAGGGAAACTTAATATGATTAATAGTACGGGAACAGGGAAAAAGACAAGGACTTGTGCCAGGTGTGGCCCATGCCAAATGCCACCCTCAGAGCCGGGAGGGTGTGCTGCATGGCTCCACTGAATGCATGCTAATGAGGGCGTGTGTCTGTGTCTGAATGTTTTTCACACCACATCAAACTGGGCGTGCAAAGAGGTGCAAAACTGGGATTGGCAGCCTCCCAAACCAAAACAACCTGGAATAATGGCAGTGACATTGCATGCATTTAGTATCTACGTGAGGTGGCTCAGAGTACTGCCTGTTTGTTTTACAGAATTACACTGCATGCATTTAGCACCTACGTTAGGAGGCTCAGAGCGCTGCACGTTTGTTTTACAGTATTACACTGCATGCATTGGTGGGGTTAACATAACAGGCCTATAATATTTTTTTTAACTATTAGGACAAAATTGTAAAAATGTCTCGTCTCATTTAGAATGCAGGTGTATTGGTGTCACTATCATTTGACTGTTAAGAGATGAGATGGCTCTGCATTCTGAGGAAGAGGAACTTCAATTGGAAGCCGATGTGAAGCTAAAGTCAAAGCCCCTTTCTTGGAATCGAGTTATCTGAAAGGCTCTAATGTGTGTTTATATCTCTGAAATATAAAAACCTCTTAACGATAAAAACATAAAAGGGATCCACGGAAGACCACCAAATCACTCAAACTACATCACTAAGACCCATCCACGATGATTCAAAGGACTAAACTTCTTCTTATAGCTTTAATTTGTGTTGACATATGAACAATCAAAACGTGAAAGTAGCCCAACCCAATGAGCATCAAATACTTAGCTTAGTACTTAGCATAGCCGACTCTGCGTTAGGTGAGAACTCCTCAGGATAGCCCCGTCCACTGACAGCTGATGGGCAGACAAGGTCAGGGAATGTACAAGCTCTCATTTAAAACACAGACATGAGAGCAGAACCGGGGTTAGTTGGGTCTATCGGAGCTGTCAATCAATTAATGACAATTATTGGGCAAGGACGCCCGTGGGAGGTGAAGGAGGGAATGAGAATGACCGTGGAGGAACAATGTGGGCTACGGGACGAATTATGGAGATTGGAAAATAATGACCGACCCTGAAAGATATTACCAGCCCAAACATGCTAATATCCTACCTGCTAACATTGTCCATAGGACGGCCACTGAGCACCGTGGAAAGACGTACGCCTGTTTTGAGCCGACAGCGCAAGAGATGTTAGGAAAGGCACACAAATATACACATAAAATCAAAATATTCCAATTCATCAAAAGGTAACTTGGGCTGTCTCATGACCAAAACAAATTGTTGAATACATTTTAAATGAGTAGGGTGATTGACATGATAATCAAACCCAATAAAACACTCAACTACGAAAATTGCTCCTTAATAATTATAATGCGCACAAACTATTATCCTAATAAAGAGGGACAAGGCCCTTTTAAAGAGACACTAGACACCGGTGCTATGCTATTGCAAATTGCTACGGGACAGTGTACCGCTTATTTTTAAACTAGACGAGGAAAAAGGAGTGTAGAAGGAGGGAGAGAAAGCACGTTTTTTTTTTTTCATTCTCCAGCTGGCAGGCTTTAATTTTCCACCATTCTAATTAAAATGCAAATTAAATTTATAATTAGCAACCACAGTATCCCAGAAACCACCTTGTGTGCAGCCCAAACATATGGGCCAACCAGCGGTGGGCAGCCCGGTCTCTAGGAGACCACTGGATGGGTGGCAGGGCAGGGGAGGGTCTGCTGAGGATTGGCTGCTGATCAGGGTCTGGGGCCCCCTGCCGTCGCTCTAACCCTCTCCCTCCCCGCTCCCACTCCGAGAGTTGCCTGCTCCCGGGGCTCAGAGAGAGAGAGAGAGAGAGAGGGGACGGGGGGAGGAGGGTGGGGTTGTTTCCCAGTTTACTCTGCTGTCACCGCCCATGTCACAGGTCATCGCATGCGTCACATTTTGCGGGGCAAACGTGCAGCGGTCCTTGCTGCTCGGGTCAGGATCCTCGGATCGAAAGGTCCCCGACCAAAATTAACCTTTGCTGACTCAGATAATTAAGTTTTAATTGATGGGGAATTCTTCACAAACAGGGTGCCTTGCTGCAATCATTACCTGCCACCTATAGCATGCCACACAATGTTTGCTATGCAAGCGTTATGTTTATGAATCTAATCTATAGTGTAGTATATACAATTCTGCTATATACTTTAGATACAATATTTGTAACATTGCTTTATCTGCTTTTTGCTCTTTTAATTATACGTATAGCCCACTGGAGAATGGAGAATAACATGACCAACACAGCCTCGGACCATCTTCTTGACCATCTTTTGTAATGACGTCCAACACGTATCACAGCCAGATCCCCCCCCCCCCCCCGAGGGACGGACCCCTGTTTTGCTTTTTTTGTTTTCCTCTTAAAGTGCTGGGTTTTCTTTCTGCTGATGCGGCTGAAATGTCCCCATCAATCAGCCATCAGCTGTCACGGGCTGAAGTTGAGGTCACAACAAATCCACGTCAAGAGAAAGAGGGGGGCCGCCGTGCTTTCAGTCAGCCCCCGCCGTCGGCCCCGGCGACGCCGTGTCAAGGGAGCGCGACGCTCTTCCCCTTTCTCTTCCACTGAATGCTCCGGGCCCTAGGAGAGGAACCGCCTGATACGACCTCCTGAAACGCCCGGCGACCCCTTTTGTCACCTGAGTTGGACCTCTCATTCCCGTAGCCCAAAGAGTCTCGGGACTTAAAAAACACACACACAGGACTTACCGCGCAAGCTGTCAGGTGAGGTAACGAGCAAGGCCCTGAGAGGAGCAGACAAGGTCTCTGCTCGGGGTGCTGCTCGCTAAATGACGTCCACACGGGAGAGGCCACCTATGGGTCCGTCACGATGGTGGCAGGGTGAGGGTTTGCTGGAACATGATAGGAAGCGAGCAGCCGCGTATGCATTTTTGTTCTTCGGTTTCGAACATAAAACTGACGTCTGTTTTTTGTGGGGGGTTTTTATTCCGTTTCGATACTTGACAACCGTTTAATGTAATATAATGGATTTAATGCGATGTCAAATAAAACCTTCTCCGCATTGTTCTGTTGCCTGACGTAAACGTCCGCACAAACATTCAGACCAACGCAGCAGAGTCAAAATGATATATGGCCTCACCAAATCAAGTCGCCGCTGAACAAAACAAGGTCTATAAACATAATCACCCCCCACCGCACCCCCATTGCTTTCTCATTTCTAAGAAATGTTGTGTGGAAGCTATGCGGTTGTGCCACCTGTTGCCTTGTTAATCAAGCAACGAGAAGATACTCATAAATCATAACGTTCTTCAATTAATCAAGCTGTCAGTGCCTAGGTGAGAGGTCATGCATGGAAACGACAAAGGTCATCTCTGCGGTGCTAGAGGGGTCACGGTTGCGTGGCATCTCTTATTCCTTGAAAGTGTCAGTGGAGGAGCCAACAGAACAAAGGAGAAATCAAAGTCCAGGGGAGACAAGAAAGAAGGGGAGAGGGGTTTGGTGGGTGGAGGGGTGGCGGGTGGAGGGGGGTGTGTGGGGGGGGGGGGGGCGCCGACAGCAGACTGGGAGAAAAGGGGGGCCAGGGGGCAGAGCATAAAGCCAGTCAAATTGACCTGTCATTACATCAAGAGAGCCTGGCTAGGCCACAACATTATCACACTCACCATACCCTTTTAGATGACAGAGTTCTGCAACCTACTAGCATCCTCCAGCAACCCATTTGCATAATTAACAACAGTCATTCATATGCCATTCAAATGACGCTCTGTTTTTTTTGTTATGTAGGACGGCACTGTGTAAATAGCATACACTGCAATCTGGTGGAGCCTTTTGGAGCCAGTGGATGCATTTTCTACGTTGGCGTTAGAGTCCCTACCAAATACATTGTGTAATTAGTTCTTACTATATAGATTTAGTTGAAAGGGATAATAATCTTAAAATGTGTTTAAAAGAGAATAAAAAGTCAAATTATTTTAATTGTATTTGTGTATTTTATTTCATTTCCAGTGAAGCAGATTCTGTTATTTTTGTATATTTGATGGTGCCAAATGGAGGGATGGAAGGATTATTACGTTCTCTTCTGTTTTCATTGGACATAAACAGGCTAGGCCATTGAAACCCCATGTATACATCTGCTTGATTATAGTACATGTTGTAGGTATCCTGAGGAAACCTTTATGGACGCAACTGAACGTGTAACTGTATAATTCAAAAACATGGATAGCATCTGGCATCAAGAATAATACAGCCATCCATGCAGCCGTAATAAACGTCATATTTGTAGGGAAAATATTTCGTTCATTTTACTTTACTTACTAATAAACATTCATTTTCAATAAAAGCCCAAGCGAAATGCCACTTGGAGCCCCGCTGTATGCCAAGCCTCTTTATGCTACACCTCTAAAAAGGATGGACGTCTACTTTCCGCACGGACACTAATACTTTACTACACAAAGTCACTCGTTGCTGGTAATTACAACATCCATAATTTCCCGCCCTAATGTGCTATACATCAAGGCTGAACTTTACCGAGCTCAACACGTCAATCAGCGCTATGTATTGTCCTTTGCATTAGGCGCCTTTGAATGACATTTACAAATTTTTGTTGCCCGCATTTCATTGCCTACTTAGCCACCGCCGCAGAAAATGCGAGTGGCTTTAGTCATTGATTAGAAAGTGTTTTTGAAGTCTATAAAAACCTTTTAGTTGCCTCTGTACGCAGAAGAAGATGGGGTGGGGGGGGGAGGTGGGGTACAGATAGAGTTACATCAATGTCTTCCACACCCTGGAACGATAATGAATATGTACACTCTCCTGAGTTATTTTCTAACATTAAAAACAGCATTTGTAACGTATAACGTTGAAGACATTTTTTGTTTAACATCTACAGCCAAGTTTATAAGGTCTATTTACAGTACTAACAACCATTATAACTCAAAAAAAACTTCAACCAAACGCAGCAGAGCTCTGTCCCTGAACAGCCTTAAAGCGAGCTAATGCACCGATAGCGCCAAAAGCGGCTGTTTAACAGTTTGATTAAATGCTTTAATCAATCACTATCCCAGCCTGTTTATTAATCACTTTATCAAGCAGTTGATGCATTGCTGCTTTTAATGGACTCCATTTATTTTGATTTCTCCCCTCTTCATCTTATCGAGGGGCTCTCCCAGTCTGTACAGATAAAAAGTGGGGATGTGAGGGAACGGCTGGCTGACTGGCTGGCTGGGAGAACATTGCAGCCCCACTCCCTTAACTTCATTACAATCACAGTGCTCAGACTTAACCAATTTATTAGTGGCACTATATGGCCCTGAGCGATGGCTAGGTAAACCACATCACCGAGCTCAGATAAACAGGCTCCCGTTCACCTGACAACAACATGATGTATGATCCTAATAAGATTTACATCACCTGGGTTCGGATTTATTTATTCATTCATTCTCTTTCAGTACCCACAGGCGTTTCTTTGTGTGTGTGACTATTCTGCCTTTTTCTTGCTCTGTAGGCTGTGTGCAGCATTTCAGAATTGTGACCATTTTGCTAGTAAATACTTTTGTCAAGCCCAAGAAGAAGACGCTTTACTGAACAAAAAGCAGACAGAAAGCCCACTCTAGATTGGCAGAACCTGAATACTGATGTTACTGTAAAGCATTGCATGTAACTCGATCCTCCATTTAGCGGAATTGAAAATGGAGTTTATGAAAGAGTGGTTGTTACAATTCGTTTGTTTACATGTGCACACACCCAGACCCACGAATGCACTCCTGTGCCCGAACGGCGCCCGCACACATACACACACGCATGCACACACTCATGCACACACACACACACGCGCACACACACACACACAGCGCACACGCACACACACACACACACACACACACAGTCATGCATATGCACAGACTTTCTGTCTCATCCATATTTCCTCCAGTCTGCCCTTCAGATTCTCCCCTCCTCATCATTGAGCGCTAAAAAGCTATTGTCCACACCGTTTCAAACTCTGTCCACTCTTACCAAGCAGCAGTGAGAAAAAAAAAAAAAAAAAAAAAACAAGAGTGCACAGGTTTGGAACGCTGAATAGAAAATTGCACTTAAGTGGTCTTCCCTTGGCCATCACCTCTACCCTCCACCCCTCCTCCACATGAGAAGGGCTGCTGGGGTGGCTGCTGGGGTGGGCTGCGAGGGACGGCCAGGGGGGCAATAGCAAAACTTGAAAGCCGCCAACATTTTGCAGCACTCTTGAAAAACAAGCATTTCACACCTGAAGCCTTTCATGCAGGGCCTCCAGGCATCCCCTTCAAGGCTTTTAATTGGCTATTGCTTCAGAGCTCGTTCAGCACACCCATTATGGTGAGGCGACAAGCAGCCAAGTATGTCGAATGAAAAGGGTCCTTCTCCCAGATGGGCCTCGTGGCATTAAAAACTGCCTGATCACTTCTTGCTGTTGACTAGCAGAGACAATTCCCATCTCCAAATCCAGCACTCCAAAAGACTGTTGGATTGCTTGAGATAAAGACAGATGAGATGGAATGGAAAGGCATCAGATGAAACAATTACAACGACATAATAACATAGTGTTCCTGGGCGGCGTGATTTACTTGTGAAATGCAGAATTGACCTGATATAATTCACAGTGCAATGGCGTCGTGATGTCTCCATCATAGCAGTAAAACAGCGCTGACTGTTTCATTAAGAGAGCCCTTGTCACAAACTACACGTTACAAGTGTAAGTGTCTCTTTTTGACCATGTTTCTCCATCCAACAATGAGGACATTTAAAAAGCTGAACGTGTTGTACGTGACTAACCGTCAACCTATGGAAGCACTTGTACACGGACACAGCTTTCCCTGCGGCACACCTACACACATCACACACTTTCTGATCCCTTACAACTTTTGAAATGAAGATGTTTGGGACTTCACTTTCATATATTCCATGCTCTAATCTTTGCCCCAGGATACATGGCTTGATATAATGTTCATTTTTTTTGTGGTTGGCAGCCCCTCCCTAAAGATATGGTTCTCTCTCTTCCCTCTCCTGTGCCATCTGCCATCTGAAGTTTCACCCGTGCTAGCCTGAAGCGCTGGAGCCTTCCTTGGCAATGTGTTTTTGAGGGCACCCTGACTCTCGGTGGATGGACAGCCTTGGGGGGACCAGATAAAGTAGGTGTTTAGTCTCTGGGCTGCAGATGAGGAAGGGATTGGCTTTGAGCTTGGCGGGGACTCATGGGAAATCTGGCGTGCAAACTAATTATGTTGTGCTGCCAAACTGCCTGTGATTAGAAACCGGAGAGGCGTTGTAGGTGGGGCTTAGACTTTATCAATTGCCCCACTATTTATCTTTAAATGAAATTAAAACATAATACAAATCGTGCCAAATAGACTAATTTCATAGTGGCAGTGGTATTAAAATATATAAGTAATGAAATGATTATTAATATATAGTTTTAAAGTATCAAAGATGTATGTATATAACGATAATTCCAATTAAAAAAGGAAATTAAATAAACATTTAATAATTAAACATGAACAAAAGAATAAACTGCTGCCAGAAACACAAAAAATACTCAAATCACACTCAAATGTTGTACTGACATCCAGTCCAGCAAATAAGTCATCTGTAAAATGTGTTCCAAGTCCCAACTTTAAATAATGTCAAAGCAAATATCTAATTATTCCTTCAATGTTTCCCCACCTGCCAGTCACACTTTTAGGGACCACCACTTAAAAACAGGTTATTTCACAAATTATCTGCTATATTTGTATTAACACCTCAGCTGGTGGCATAGTCAACCCCTGAGGATAACCACGGAGCAATCCATTATAGGTACAATAGCCTCCTCTTTCGCCCCTCTGCTGAAGGAAGCAGTGATATGAGGACTAAAACACAACAATGGTAGACCTGGTGTATTGTGCTTCTTGAAATGTCTGATTATTAAGTGCATGAAAGAATAAATAATAAAATCAGATCCAACTGTTATTTTATATTTCCTACAATCATTCAAAACTAAATTTATCCACACAGCTTTCACAGCTTTGTTTTTTTTTCATTTTTGTGAGTATCCTTGTCATAAATTTAGAAGACGTTTCTGATTTTGCAGGGGCGGACTAGCCTTCGAGAGGAGAGCAAAACCGCACAGCTGTTAAGTACTTACAAAAATTAAGTTTCAAATGAATAAAGACGAGAAAAACATTTTCAAAATACTTTGGAAGGTTGCCAGATCCTAATGCCTTTGATGGTGCAGATAGGACCGCCGAGACGGAGCTCCGTCTCCACCATCACGGGGTGTTGTTCAAGGCACAGGTGGAAGGTCGCCATAAAACAGACCAGGGACGATTATAATGGGAGATAAATTTACCATGCCCCACCCACCCCCTCAGATTTTATTACATTATCTTTCATTACATAGGAACGTGCTTAGCACATGTCCGAAAGAATTGTGACCTACATAAGTTCTAAGTCTAGCTCGTAACCCGTTTATACAGTGGAGCATGTCACCAACTGGGATGGGGAGCATTTGTCAAGGGCAGCTGCACAATGAAGCCATCCCGTTAAAATAACATAATTCCCACTCTTGCTTCTTTTTCTTCACTGGGGCCAGGATATAATATGGTGAGCAAAAAATAAAAGAGAAGGAAACAGATTGTATAAGGGCCACTGTAGGCACCGTCACGGATCCAACCATCAGGGAGGGGAGGCAGGTAACATTAGCGGTTGACACAGAGCAACATGATATCAAACACGAGATAGATCACTGTCTGTGTGGTATACATAGCACCACTCTTCCTGAGACCTCATCCTTCAAGGGGCCAAGCTGGTTGTGGTTAGGGAACTGAACTTAGGACAAGAGGGCTGCAGGTTCAATATCTCCAGTGAGACACGGAGCAACATACTTAACCTGAACCTGCTTCAATGAACATCCCAACTAATAAATAGGTGGCATATGAAATGTCAGCAAAGCACTTGTAGATAGTCACACTCTATCAACATGCTGCATTGGCCATAGAGATAGGGATATACTTATTCAGGGGCATTAAAGTTTACGTGGTTGTTAAAATATTTACGAGGAATTGAATACGGTGAAGGCAGACTATTGGTATAAATATTGGTGTGGCAGACACAGTAAATGATGTAGCTGTTTGTTAGCTGCATGTACTGAACCCCTGGGGTGCAGAGGTCGCTGCCTGCCCTACTCTCTGTACCTCAGCGCTCAAGTTTCTGTCCCAGGTCTGTGAACAAGGGGGGGGTGGGGGGGGGACGACAACAAGGGGGAGGAGGGGGAGCAAATCAATAACCCAACAAGACAGCCAGTCTCACTGGATTTCACTTCGGATTAAGAATAGAGAGTAAAAGAGAACGCAATACCGAGATTGCATTATGATATTATCTAAAAATCCCCATTGATTACCAAAGTGTAAGAAATAAAGAGTAATCCTACAAGTAATAATTGAAACCAAATCCAACAGCTCAGTGTTCGCCCCGGCGAATGATAGCCAATGACATGACATTAAGCGACGTGAAACGAGGGCCAGTGGTTTAAGTGATCTGGCAGGCGGCGCGATGCCCTCCCGTCAGGATCGATCAGTCCCGCTGAAATTTAGAGCAAGTCTCTAAATTGGTCTTAACGGCGTGCTTCATCCCCGGTCTCCTCCTCCACACACACACACCCTGCCTGGGAGTCCGTGTCCTTCATCACACCGGGTCTCTGGCCTTCCCCTCCTTTCAATCTGGCCACACCGCTGATCTCTGCTCTCTGCCGGGGAGGGGGCAAACTGGGCCACAGACATCCACAACCCACCACAAGTGGCTTAAATCCCACTGCTTTTTTTTCTCTCATCTTTTTTTTTTTTATAAACTAAGTTCCCATTGTATAACCGTAGATATCCCCAGCAAAAGAGGTTCTAAAACTCCTTTTGGCAGCAGTTGTGTTTGTGTAATTTTCAGATTAATGATCATTTTCAATTTTTTCTACCAGTTGTTTTCGTTTTGCTCGCAGGTATAGTATCCCTTTAGTTTTATTTGCCTTATAATAGCGCAACGGCCACTGTCTTTTTACTAAACATGGCAGACCTTTAAGGCGCAAGCAGTGCCTATGCCTCCCCCTCGGTTGGAGAGTAATCTGCTTCCATCATGAAGCTAAGCTTGCTGAAACACATTACCAGATGTAATGTTACTTTTTACCCTACTCTATTTTGTCAGCGTTTTATAATACTGCCTACCATTTTCCATGGCTAACGCTCCCTCCTCTGTGCACCCCAACACAATAAGGCTATTTGCAAATAACAACAATTGAGAGCAGACGACTCCCTCCCGCTATTCAGGAGACCCTATCTGCTTCTCTTCACTCCCTTTCGGCGCTAGTCAGTATCTGCGAGGCAAATAACCCGCGCTGAGGAAAGGAAAATACCTGAAAAAAAAGCAGAATGAACTGAAGCAATTGAGGTCCCCCACCCGCGGCTTGCACTAGGTGGGGTTTTGGAGGGTCTAGTTTAGCTTATCACATTATAACCCATTTAGAGATAAAGAAATGTCCCAGTGCTTATTATAACTCTATGGCATGCTGAGCATACAAACACATATTTGAATCCTCCCCCATTCGAGACAGATTAAATAGGAATGAATTAACGTTGCCAATGTGTGCAATATCATCAAACACTAAGCTGTCATTTGAATATTTACACTAAAATATTATGGAATTATCAGGACATTTGGATTTGGATATTTTGGACAAACTTCAGACTCTATGTCAATGTAGGATATTAACACAGTCAGTCATTATAAAAGCAGTGTTCATTTTACTACAATAAACCAATAAAAGGTACAAATTGAGTATATTATAAGAATTGAATTTACAATAATAATAATAATAACAGTAATAATAATAAAAATAATAACTATAGTAATATAGAAATCACAATTGCAAACCACATTATAATGATCACAATTCATATGAGTATTATTATAACAATAATAAGGTTGATCATTATAAATATTATAAAAACACATTTCAACACACCCCTTTTTCAATTGCTTGTTGCCGAGACAAGGTTTATTTTATATAGTAGGAAATGAATAAAATAATCTTTGCCAACTTGTAGATTAACTTTTTTTAAATCCATTTTTTTTATCAGTAAGAAGCTTTTGCTGGCAAACTGAACAATCATTTTGCTCAATAAACCTGGCTTTAGATTGTATTGTAATTGTAAAGAAGCCGTCTGCAACAAAGAAGCAATATGCTACATCTGTCAATGACCTTATTTCCTCAAATCATAAAAGAATACATACATAGATATATGACTTAAAATCAAGTATGGTGTGGATGCATGTGTGTGTGTGTGTGTGTGTGTGTGTGTGTGTGTGTGTGTGTGTGTGTGTGTGTGTGTGTGTGTGTGTGTGTGTGTGTGTGTGTGTGTGTGTGTGTGTGTGTGTGTGTGTGTGTGTGTGTGTGTGCGAGTGTGTGTGTTTCAGCCGCTTATCAACAGCCTGGCAGCAATTGTGATTCATAGCAGTCATTTAAGTGATAATACACTCATTCAGTACACTAACAAACACGTAGCTCCTGGTTATCTGTGTGTCAGACTTGCATTGCGGTGACCGCAATGCAAGTCGCCAAACAGGAGGCCCAAAACTCAAGATGGTGTTGATTGATAAATTGACAGGTTAATTTTCAGACGGATAATAATGAGAGTAAGACCCTGAAAGATTGCAAAAAGAAGTTTCTAGCCCTTTTGCTCTACCTTGGATGCAGTGCCATCTATCTATTACCGGTAGAACGGCATGTTGAAACAGGTACTGCAAGTCCAGGCCTTGGCAATTATTGTTACTCTTTGGGTTAAATAAGGCACAAATAAAATGTTGTAACCATGGCACAATATTTGAGATAGTTGACTACATATTTGATGATATAAACAATGTTGTGCTAAAAGCCAAACCATAATGAATAAGACTTGGGGATAACATACTTATTTGTATGTATTGTGCTCTTTGGTTATGGTTAATCATTTGCATCATCTACCTTTTATTAGGTAAAGTTAAGCATTAAAATATTCTGTGTTTGTGAATAGAATCATTCGTAATTTTACAATATATATATATGTTAACGTACATTTCCAGCATTCATAGCGCAAACAATTAAATAGCCAATGTTTACATATTTACCTTCAACTGTGACAATAACAAATACTGATTTGGAATAAGTTTTAACATTTATTGGGTGCAATTAGCACAATTTGATTTTACCTTTTTTTTTATAATGAAGGATGTCCAAGACTAAAGCTTAATTAGAGGGGCAAGTTAGGAAGGATGGAAAGGTTTTAATAGAGGTTAAAAAGGTTTCTATATCTTACATTCGCTTCTATTGGTTGTCACTGCAATGTGCTAAGTCTGCAAAGCACGCTAATTAACTGTCATCATGTAACTCTGCAGCTCATCTCAATGAATCAGCATTCAGTGTACTGCTAATATAGAGACACTTTAACACTCAAACCTAATGGCCATTATTTTTACTCTGCCCTGTTTTTTTTGTGTATTCTGGTATAATAAGGCATAACTACAGCTGTGGGATTTGAGAACTAAAGTTCATCCATATCATTCACAAGACTTTCTAGATAATGACAACACCATCAAAAAAGTACTTTAATTCATGCATTTTTGCTGTCAAATTGAGTTAGAGAACTGTGAATTTCATTCAATTTGGAAATGTGATTAGGATGCAATTGTTTTCGTCCAATTATTGTATGTATTGATCTCTGAGAAGCAGATATGACTTAAGTTAATTGGGACTTAATATAAACGTACTGTGATATTTTGATATCCAATTAGTAAATGCTAACTGAAGTTTTATATAAAATGTTGGAAATTAATTTGAATATTAAAAATACCTTATATATTATTATATGCTATATAATATATGCTATATGTGAGTATATGCTATATTTATTTGGACATCTTCAAAGACATTTTCTAAATGTGACACACAATCTTAATTATATTATTTGTGCTTTTGTGCTTTTTTTTTATAAACAAAGTAAACACAAGCAAATAAGCCCAAAAGTAATTCTTCATGTTCCTTTGGATTTATGATATTCGGACAGAAATCAGCTGCTAAAATGCAAAAAAGGGAGGCAGTATAGTCACAAAATATATAAATCAAAAGCTCCAAAAAATATATTTGAGGACAGAAAAAAATGATTTCAATAAAAAAAAAAACCGGAATGCTATTTAATATCCCAATACATCTTCCTTATATTCTCATTTCGCTGAAGAACTTGGAGGTGAAATGATAAAACATGGTTCCATGTGTTGATGCTATGCGTGTGACCGCAGTGGGGGGATATGAACTGAACGGCCACACCTATGGGGTCCCTCATTCCCCTCCATCCCATCGCTCGTCTTGTCTTTACAAAAAAGACGTAAGAAGGAAAGGGTCGTCAGAGTGCAGGGACGGATCTGGGGGGGGATTCAGCCCGTCCACAGCTCCACGGCGTCCAACAGCTTGATCCTGTGTCACTCGGAGGACATCACTTGCCTCTCTCATGATTTGCCTTTGAAATCGAAACGCTTAATTGTGGTCACTGAAAAGGGTTCAGGCGAACCATGTGGAGGAGGAATATGGGGAGAGTGGGGTGGGCAGGGCCGAGGACTTTCTAGAGTGTCAGGCTGTAAAATGATGGAATAAGAAGGAACAAAATCAAGAGGGAATAATGAAATTAGGGATGGGGCGAGAGAGAAAGAGAAAGCGCGAGGCTGGAGGAGTCGCGGCGCTGACCCCTTTCGTCCGTGGTGCGCGGCAAAGAGATTAGAAAGTGTTTCATGCTAATTTCCATGGAGATTTCTTTAATTTATCCAAAATGAGCAAAAAAAAAATGAAATGTCTCCTTGCCGTACTCTGATTTGTTCATAGTGCGCAGCCCCCCTGCCAGTTGTTGTCAGGGTGGTCTGCTCCATCATGCCTCCGCTCTCGCGGGCCTCTCCCCCCGCCGCCCCCACGCTGCGGCCAGCCGTCGTGAGATTACTGAAGCGGCGCTGACGTCTCTATCAGCTCGCGCCACCGCCGTGCCCTCTCCCAACCCCCCACCATCAACCTATCCCTCTACCCCCCCCCCCCAACCCCCACACACCCCCACCCAAACAGGCTCTTCGCCCTGCCCACCCACCACCACCACCACTACCCCCGACCAGCCAATCCAACCCACCCCCGTGCTGAAAATTTTCACAAATCTGTCAGATGATGGCTTCATTGGTTCACCACGGCTTCCCCGCTAACTCTCAGACCAACACTTTTTTCTACCCCTTCTGCACCCCATCATCTCAACCCTCCCAGAACCATCCATAGCAGCAGCAGGAGCATGAGAAAAAAAAGGGCTCCCCCCCCCCCCCTCACCCAACCAACCCACCACCTTCCCCTCCTTCTCCTCCTCCTCCTCTTCCTCCTCTTCCTCCTCCTCCCATTGTAGACGGTTTCACCTTTTGCTATCCCTCAGCCTTCTCTCTCTCTGCCTCATCCTGGTTTGTGCTTCTGCCTGCCACATCAAAGGAGAACCAGGGGTCATGGAGCCACAGGCATGGAATATAAATGCAGCCAACTGCGTGGTGGTATGGGAAATCAATCCTCTAAAGATAGCTCCATATACCTTGTGAACCATCCATTCGTCTTTGGAACATATAGCAATGTATACAACTCTTCTCCTCCTTATTTGGTTCCTCGCGTAGTATTTTAGCATTTTAAATTTACAAAAATCAAGGTTTTCTCAAGCTAATGTCCACATTTGTTGCAGATTTCCATTTTAAAAGGCTATATATTTTCATTCCCAAGCATGAATTAATTGACTGAGATGCTAATTGTTTGAAAAAAGAGTAAACAAAGTTGTGCATATGCATCACAGTAGTAGTCATCACAGAAATATTTATTTTTATTTTTATGCCAACATTATTTGCAATTGAACCGGAGTTGAACATGGAATGCTGTAATTATAATTTAAACAAGCTGCAAATGCAAACAACTTCAGGCCCCAGTGGCACAACTCCTCTGACTGTAGCTCCTCCAATACTGGTAGACCTCAGCGAGGGCCTGGTTTATTATCGAGTATTCAAATCAGATAACGTGCAGCTGTGATACGTTAGTGAATGTTGTGAATTCTATCAGCGTTGAGTCATGTGTCGCAAGACCCTCCTTGTCCGAGGCTGCATTTGACGGCTCCGTCTATTGACTCTAGCTGTTTAGCATTAGTATCAGATGAACACTGCTGGGGGATGTTAATGTCTACATTAATGCCAGACCTGCCACATGGGCGGTGCATGAATGACAGTGTTGTGTGAAGGGTTGTAAATGCTAACTGCCGTCTCAAAAAGCCTGGCAAAGCCGTAGCCTGGCAACACCTGGGAGCAGAAACACATGCACAAATCAGACATTTTGTGAACATCTAGTGTCTGGAGATAGACACTACTAGAAGGCAGAGCCTCTCTCTTTTTTAAACGGAAGCTAGCCATTCGTTTTGGCGATTTTTTTTTCGTTTGGCCGATGGAGTTGTAAAAAAGTTAGATTTACCATCTTTCAAGGTTCTACAGAAGGCGTCAGACTTTTGAGGTCTCTGCATACAATGGCATGGATTACTGTGAACCATCTTCACTCTGAGAGGAGCATCCTTATTGAGTAATGTGGCTATCCCACAAGGCTTTTCAAGACTTCATAAACCCTGATATGAAAGCTGTATGTTCAGCACAACTCTAATGCACTTGAAGGCTGCCACAAGTACACACACCCAGCCACACAATCAGCAGGATATGGGTTTTCCATGCTTTTTAAGTAGACAAAAATGGGGTTTCCAGTCAGTCGGGCTAAATAGACATATTACAGTTAGCATACAAGTCAAAAAGGTGTACATTTGGTGCTAAGCAAAAATTCATCTTATTTTATTAATTTAAATTGTATTAATAAAAAAAATAGGTTGAAAAGTGATTGATTAATTAATTACCAATTCTTTTTTTTTGTACCATATGTTTGAATGCACCATATGCTCAAATGCACCATATGTTTGGAAAACAAATGCATTGCTCCATAATAACACCTACATAGCATCATGGAAAAAAAATTGGCTAGGTACCAATAAATAATAAATGCAACCTATTTACAGCATAGCTTTTTTTTCTACTGTAGAAGTTATTATCTACAATTAAAACTAGTATTACTACAGTAATGGTATCTGGAAATCAAACATTTGAAAAACAAACTAAAACCAAAAAAAATAATAAAATAGAAATAATAACCGGTTCAAGAACTAAACTGCCTTGAGCTCAATAATACTGGCCATCCAGGAGCTGCCAAGTTGTGTTGTAGGCTGGAGGGCTGGACAGTGTTGTGCACACTTCCCCCTAATGCCCTGTCCATTGATCTTTCCCGTATACATTTCCCAACAGAAACCCACACAATCTGGGCAGAGGAGTGCTCCAAGGCACCCCTCACTTCAAAGGTGCATATTTACTCTTAGAAATTTAGAGAAAGTGCAGCTGTGGATGCATCCTCCAACCTCAATCAATGCTGGGGCTGCTCCTTCTGACCCCCCCCTGCTGGCTAATAAAGTGCTTCTTAGACTTGGTGGTTTCTCCGTAGAAGCCTTATGGGGTTGGCACAAACTAGCACTCAGGTTTGTTTCCATTGTCTCTTTCCGAAATTGATTTTTTGGAGAAATACTTATCTTGTAGCCCAGGAAAGTTCCAGAGTGAAATACATTCTTTTCGAAGCATATACATTTGAGTGTGTGGAATTTTATGAAACCTGGAATAAACAATTGCATTCGACTCATTTGACAAAATCCAATAATATAGTATTGTTTTTCATTTTCTGGCATGAATGGTGCAAACAAGACAACTATATAGTGTATTAGAAGGTGATGTTAAACTCATCTCATACTTCAATAAGACATTCCATGAAGATAAGACGCAACAAATAAGCAAGTAACCAAGTAAGTAACATTTTTAATTGCTCCGTATTAAGAAGTGATTGCCACCCATTTAATTAGAATTTAAAAGCCTCTGGATGCGTATCTGTCAAATCTTGTATTTTCATCTTCCTCGTGAAAGTTTCACGCTGGGACAATAACTGTCATTGCACATTTGGATTGAGACACCAGCTAAAATGGGCCTTGTGCTTAAACTGAGACAATCAAAATCTTTTGTAATTATGTGCAGCGATATTCTAATTACAGATCGTTTAAGCTCCATGCCGCTGCCTCCTGTTACCCCCTGGTAACAATTACAACAATATACATCAATTGTGTCTTTCTTGTCGTTCTTTCATTTCTCTTGAATGTGAATCGCGAATGTGTCAGTGTTAAAGGTGTTTTCATCATGTACAACTGAAGAAAAAAGGTACATTCATTTCCTGCCGAGTAGACAAGCGATCAGAGCAAACATTTTGCACACATTTGTGACAGGCTTTTCGATGTGATGTTTCAGAACCACCATTTGTTACACATGCCAACATGGCTTGTTTGATCATCGATCTGATGCTGGGATTCAGTCTTGTGACAGTAATTCATCGACTTGAAACATGAGCATTTTTTATTCCGCATTCATATCTATAATAACTTCATCATCACATTTAATTTAGGTACAATCACTTCTCACAAACCTACCCACTCTGTCTCTCCCCCTTTCGCTCTCGCTCCAACTCTCTCCCCCCCATTCATATCCCTCGTCCCCTATCTTTTGCCCATGCTATCCGCTGTGCTCCGCGTGGCTCTGGGTAACATGTTGACAGGCGTTTGCTAGCAGGTATCAGTTTTCAGTTTTGCAGACTGAGAGTGATGTGGTAATCATCTCCATCTCCGGCTGCTTGCCAGCGTTCCCCTCGGCTGCTTGGCAGACACTTGCCATTGAGAGGCTATCAGGCAGAAAGGGTGTGGGGATGTGGGCTCAGGCTACACAGGTCACGGTCATTTCTTCCCAAAAGCCATTGAAGCCTAAACCCCCGAGTGGCATTTGAGCTACCTGCACTGTCAGTACAGACACTTAGCACATTAACAAGAAGACCGCCGGGGCAGGGGGTAGACGCCGGTTGAGACCGCTCTTTCCCCTGTGTAGATGGCTTAAAACGATAAGCAGTCTCTCTTTGATAGATCACCATATTTTCTACAGAAAGAGAACGAAAATACATATTTCTCCAACGTATAGTTTATTTTCTGTAAACTGTAAAAGAGGTGAATGACAAAAGCTGCGGGGGGGGGCACTAAAGACTGAAAACTTTCCAATGTGTCCCACTTGGCAGCGAGTTACGTCAAATACAGCACACATGTTACTTGTAACTCTTTCCTACTCTTTCGCTTCCATGAGCGAATGGATGAGAGAAGAGAGATCTCATTTTGTGCATCAAGGGTTACGACTGAAAACGGAGTGAACAACACAGAACAATTGGTGCCTCTATGTACAAGGGACACTAAGAAATGTGTTTTTGGAGAAATATGTATGGTGGAATTATAGTCCCAAAATGTGGTTTATATGATATTAAAGCTTTGAGATAATAGATAAAAAGGTCAGATGTTCCTCTCAGTTGTTTTTTTCACACTTCTCTTTGTGTCATTTCCTTAAAGAAAAGAGTGTTTTCTCACTGTTCTTTGTTTTATTTCTATTGCTATTTTAGTTTTAATAGGTTAATTATTCTGTTCTGTGCTGCAGCTGTTGTTTTGAAACGACAAAACTGCCCTGCAAGTCAATTTAAACAGTATTTTACCTTTCTGTTTCATTTATATGATTGCAATTTACACAAGATCACATACAAAATACTAAGTCCAACTGTTTCAGAAAACTATGCAAATGTTCAGATCCACTAAAGTCTCAAAGGCACCGTAGCTTATCATATATGGTATGAAACTCCCATGGTTTTACATCACAATTATTTTGAATTAATTCTAGTGGACCCTCAGTTCACAAACCAAAAGCCTGTACTTCACGCCGAGTTATTTGAAAACAATAAGTAATTAACGATCAAAACCTAAAGTTGCACCAAAAGGTTATAGACTACAACAAAACAGCATATAAAAGTAGTAGGACTACTGGTTGTTGAATTGAATCACTTCTGATAAGTTACAGGATCCTGCAACCTACGCCCGTGATCTTTAGAGTGATACCCTCAAGTTCAGAGCAACAAATACATTCAATCACTCAGGGAAAAGCTCCGTCTCTCTGTTGGCCAATTACTGCTTTCTAAAAGCCTGGGGCGCCCGGGAAACTTTGACTCCTTGAAATAAAGACCAATCTCAGGGAGAAACACTGCAGCTATTAAAATCTTTATAATTCTGTAAATCACAAGTGATTTGTTTTACCCCGTGGCTTGTTCGGAAACATGCTTACCGCTTTCACAGAGGCCAATGGGTGACTACAATTTAGAGGAGCAGTATTATTTTTACACAACTGAGTCTAGAAAACAAAAAGAAGCACCTCTTTTTTTTACTTCATTGAGAGAGCAGAAGTCAAAGATCTCCTCTGTGTCATAATTGCCTGAAGTTAAAGTAAAAGCTCTGGACTCCTGATGTTATGTGGGCCTTTTATCAGGGGGGTTCGGAGTCAAAACTCTTTTAAAAGATAAGTCCCTCTGGAGGATTAGACTCTGTTTTGTTTATGTAATAAAAGCGTTTCAAATAAAAGAACACAAAAAGGGCCAATACTTCTCTGCACTCACACACACAAACAAAAATGTCTTCAATTCCTCACACTGGATGTTTACTGGGCTGGTTTTATTGCCGTCAGACAGCGATGCAGATCTCGACTATTTCATTATACTAAAACAGATGAACATGTTCTAAATTATTTCACTTTTGAACTTCAATATTAAGCACGCAATGCTGATTAATTTTGAGGACAAATTCGGAAATTAGCCTGCTTATTCAAACAAAGTGGATGCCAAAAGTGGCAGAGAGGATCATGCAATTATGAGTAAAATCACTCCAATTAAACACTGCAATGTTAACTTTTAGAGAGCACATACTCCACATAATATAATTACAAACTGGGATGGTAAAATGGGAGAGAAAAACCAACGTTGTGGGACAAACCATTTAGAGTTGATGGATTCTATAAAAGCTCTCCTTATACTCTGGTGATATGAGGTTAAGAACGGTACTTTGATTCAGGCTACAACACACACTCTCCCTCTCCCACTCTTTCAACTTCCCCATGTGGCTCCAACAGGCCCTGGGGTACTAGACATAGGGCCTGGCTGAGAACACTTTGATACTTCAGCCACTAATCACCAGAGGATCCTCAGTGGCCAATGAATGGACCAATAGGTCTGAGGAAGGGTGTCGCGACCATAAATCAGACTCCAGGGGTGACAGCACACAAAATAGGTGAATTGTCCCCTTGGTTTGCAATGCTGGCGGCAACCCTTGTGTCCCCAATGTCCCACCACCCCCTTTTCTATATTATCTGGGGGGGCAAGTCAAGCGGATGCTCTACCAGCACCATTCTGTCCCCCCCCCCACCAATTCTGTTGTTTCTTCCTCCTCTCTCCAGGCTTGGACCCGGCTATGAACTGCTTCCAGAGTCAGTTACTGGTGTAATTGAAAGTGCTTTGTCATCGCTTTCCGCCGAACACTGATGGATGTGAAGTTGAATGAGGTTTGGGTTTTAGTTATAAGGGTGAGCCTGTGTGAGATTTATCACCAGAGGCTCAGCAGCAGCGGCTACCAGAGAACCACAAGGCACCAACACCAACAGCGCACACACAGTGAAAATCTCCTGCTGATTCATGAAAATATGTTTTTTTAAACAGAGAGCATGGCATATCACATTTTTTATCGAGATATATATATATATCTATATATATATATATATATATATCTATATATCTATATATCTATATATATCTATATATCTCTATATATATATCTATATCTATATATCTATATATCTATATATCTATATCTATATATATCTATATCTATATCCATATATATATATAATATATATATATATATATCCATATACATATACATATATATATCCATATACATATACATTCTACATTTTAAGAATGAAAATACATTAATGTTCAGATTCCTAGTATTCTATACACATTCATATTCTATAGAATCGCAGTTCTATAATCAGCGAAAGGTTAGGAGGAATCGCATGGCGCTCTTCCATTTCAACTCTGAATTGGCATCTACATGCAAAGCGTGGGAGGTGAGCTAGTTCTCATTGTCTCACTCTTATTATGAGTTGCCCCCAGCTGCCTGGGCTGTCAGTGCCTGGATGCTGGCTGGTCTCCAGCTCCGCTGCGCTCGGCGTTGCTTTGTGATTCGGGGAGGGGGAGTGAGCTCTGCCGGGCGGCTGTCCTAGAGCCATGTTGCCAATGCAAGAGCAGTGGTGGAGGTGCCGAGCGAGGGGGATGACCCCGCCGTGTGATGCGAGCGAGTGGAAGGGGCTAAGAATTACCCATCGTGGTTGGCTGGATTCTAAATAAAGTACAGCCTGATTTTTTTTTTTCCACTTGCTGCAATTTGTGAAAATGGGTAAGAGGTGAACACCACGGCTCGTAGCGTAGTTCTATACGCCGCACTTCCTTGACACGCAAGGTTGTGCCGATACAAAGGCCAAACACAACAGATCTATTTCAGAGGAAAGTAAACCTAATTTTTTAAATTCCAGACGTAATGTTCTGCCAGGGTTCCATTATGGTGCTATGAGAGAGTGACCTTGAACCCTCCTGAAATGTGCACTGGATTTGATTAATCACCCTTGCTTATTGCCTTCTGTCCATACCTGGCAGAGGGGACAATGGTAATATCCCTATAACACGAGAAGCGCCGAGACCAGGACGAAACAAGCCTATAACAAGTATCACAGCAGCCAATTTGTGGAAACCTAATTGGACCACAATCCGTGCGATAACAAGCCAACAGAACCTTTCGGAGATTTGTCCTGTGGTTTTACTCTGCATTCGGCAACATGTGCATGACTTTGCTACAGCGTTGTGAATACATTTGAGATCAAGCTTTTATCCCCCACACAGTTCAGATTCCACTCCGAGTGACCCGCTCCATCTATTTCTCCTTAAATTTCATCATTGTCAATTAAAGCATTTCAAACTACTAAGTGTGGGTAAATCTCTCAAGACGAAATCAATATGCACTTGCCTATGGGAAAATTAGCATGGCAAATGAACGCTAACATGCAGATGGCTGGGTACGGGGCATCCCTGTGATTTCAAACTAACAATTGATTAACTTGTAAATTCCCATTGGCCAGCTGTTACTCAAACTGTTTACCATAAATAAAAGAGGGAAGAAGGAGGTGGGGTCCAGAGAAAAGATCCAGATGCTTTGAGTGCAGTGTGAAGGCAATCTGTCATTGTTCTAAACTAACACTGATGGATGCCGCTCTGAATGGGGATTGGTTTTAGTTAAACATGACAGAGTGAGCGATGATATGCCATTGGTCACAAAGGTCTGGGGGGGGGGGGGGCTGGGGGGTCCAGCAACGCCTCGACAGTTGCTTTTTTTTCAGCCAAGACAACCTCTTGTTCGTGTATCAGCTGCCAATTAAGAGGGGAAGTGGGGTGAGGGAGGGGGGCCTTTAGTTTGTTTTGGATGGCGTACAGACAAACTTTGGTAGTCGATATTGCAAGTATAGTATGGTAAAGTATGATTATCAAATAGTTATCGTACAACTTGATGGGTCTTACAATAACAAATATCAATCGAATGAGTATAGTTACAATATTAATACCATGTGCCTAAAACTCTAAATGAAAACACAAATTTGCTTTGAGTCAAAGATTCAAAGATCCAAGATTCAAAGTCAAAGACTCACCTTTATACAGATATGTTTCTACTCAAATAGTGAAAAGCAGAGAACAGAGTAGAGTTTGAATGTTCTCGCCATAGTAAAAACTTGAAAGCTCAAACATGGGGCAAACTATCCATATGGCAACATCGGGGTTTATTCGTAGCCAAACAAAAAATTAATGATATTTGAAGATTAATATGTATTAGGCAGGTGTATTTCATGGTACATGCAGCCTCCAGATAGATCTGATGCTGATATGACAGGGAGAGTGTTCCAAGGCTGCCCTCATGCCAATGACCCTTCAAGCCTCTGGGGGACACAAGCTACATGTGGCCTCACCATCTTTCAGCAGTACTATGTTCACTGCCAGGCATAACGCTGAGAGACCCAGACAAGACAAAACCAGGACAGGAATTATGCCTTCTTTGTCTTTGAACGGATGGCGATATTGAGCCCACACACAAACATCTAGCTAACAAAGCCAAGAGGGGGAGCTCGACACAAGACTGAATGTGATTGTCCAAAACTGTATCGAAAACTAGACCTATTATATTATCGATGCATCATTTCGATGTAGATTCCGTTGTTTGCCATGCATCATTACTCATTAGACATCCATAATTTTGCTTTTTGTTAATATAACTGAGATTCATGGATGTTTTGTCTTTTCTCTGAGAGGACCATTATGTAATGGAATAATAAGAAAAGATAAAGAACATTGAAACATTTATACATTTGCATAATCTTCAAAATGATTGTGTCAATGCTATGATCTGTTGAAAGATTCTGTTTTGCAGAACGATTTGAAGCAATGAACAGACCTAAACACTAAATTGACAAGTAATTGACTGGATATTATTGCCATAATTGCTTATTTTTTTGTCATACATTGATATCAAATTAGCGAAGAAAGCCTGTCAAAATAAATATATGACACATTTTTAAATATGGTAATAACGTCCATTGAAAAATCGTCTTAGATCTAATTGCTCAGAACATTGAAATGTTAATGTTCTTCTTTATTTTTCTCAAAGAATAAACCCCAAGTCTTTACTCAGAATATTGATTAGTTTTTAGCATTACAGAGCACTGGCTGATAAATATTACCCAAAGACTTTATGACTATAGCCAGTACAGTTGCTCCGTCTTAAAGTAACACATTTTGTAAATAGTATCCATACAAAATTCAGAATATCATAACATGATTAAGATTGTATTACCAGTTCTTCCTGACTCTCTAATAACCTTAATTAACAACAGCTATAATTCTCTTTATGACACAGAATATACAGTATATGAGTGAGGGGTTGAGTGAGTAAAGAGTGCGTCAGCTCAGCGTCCTTTTCGTGATACTGCTAGTCTCCACTCTCTAATGTGAGTTCATGTTGCCAGACTGCATACAGAAAAGGCCACCGTCTGGCCAAAGCACAAGAACTCCAGACTAGCCACTCGGAAAACAAGAAGAGGGGAAAGAGAGTATAGAGACAGTGGAGGAGCGGAGGCAGCCACCCCTTAGACAGCAAGACTCTGGAGGAAACACCAGAAAGCCATTAACTAACCACAGTAGTTGGGTGATCTATTTGCTGGAATGGGCTACAGCTAATGAACACGCCTTAACCCCACCCCCCAGCCCCCACCACACACACACACAGACTCCCACTGAAAAGCAATGCTGAAAGAGCTCTTGGTCGTATGAAACAGCGTGACAGATCAATGCTGGATTCCTAAATCAAGGGAAAAGGTTATTCTCTGTCTCCCAGGGATTTCACTCCCTATCCCCTTATATCTTAGACACTCCCTGCCCATTTAAAACCAAACAAGGCTCTCCCCCTCCCCGCGCCACCACCCACCATCTCTCCCTAATTAAGAGTGAGGTGGTGGGTCTTTTTTGTCCCTGTGGTTATGCTTGCAATGTTAGTGTCTGGAGTGTGAAAACAGATCTGATGTACTGGTGCCCTCAGCTCTGCCTGATCAGCCTCCAGCAGGTATCTCCCCCCGACCCCACCCCCCTGATTGACAGCTCACAGGTCAGTCGCCCATCTCACAGACTGTTAGAGGGGTGGGCGGCGAAGGAGATTTGAAATGCCCAGGACCCTGATTGCTTTATTGCTCGCCTGTCAGAACCATTGTACGGCTCTGTATTATTAGGGCTTGCCATCTCTCACCGTCTGGGAGGCGTCTCAGCTCTGCATAAAGAATCACGAGTCCATTCAAAATCCCCCTTTTTTTTTGTGGTGTCTGAAAAGGAAAAGAGCGGAATCACAGATTTTCCACCCAATCCCTTGTTGTTGGTTTTCGTCAGATAGTGCGACGCAATTGTTCTCTTGGGAATGCTTTGGATTGCACCGCTCTATGGAAACCATTTTTAGACAGCTTAAGATCATGCATCGCAAATATTAATCATAGCATCATTAGGTTAGGCTATATACAGCCTTACTAAAGTATGATATCTCTTATATCGTGAATAGTTGCAAAAATAACGGCTCTTTTCTTAATATTAAGTATTGTGTATTTGAATTAAAAGTTGGTGCTATCATTTTCTGCCAAAGAGATGCCTCGTTTGTGGAGATGAAGGTATCTTTGTGTTGCAGGAAAGGGGAACAATCAGGCCTGATTACAGATCAATTTATGTTTGATAATGTCTGTTTTGAGGTCAAAAAAATAAACAAACTCAAGTTCTAGTCTGATGTGGCCAAGCTGCTGTTAGCTGTATAATGTAATGTTAGGTGCATGAGCAGTCAGAAAACGCAAACGACTACAATAATACATTGCGTAATGTTGTTGCTAAATGCTATTTTTCTCTATTTCGGTAATGTTAAAGTAGGCTAATGCACAATTATGCTTGTGTTATGTGGATAATGATTTAAATTGCATCGTCTGTAATCATAATAGTTGCGGCAGTTTTAATCAATGCGTTTTGTTGGCCAAAGTATTCAAAATACTGGAGAATGCGTATAAAGTGATCTCAACCATAAGATTACCATCTAGTTTTTAAAATAACATTACAAAGAGTTCAAGAGCCAAAATGTGGTATGCATATATTGCCAAGAAATTATGCCAATCTCCTTTTACCCCATGTCACCTGTGGCAGATGTTTTATGGATTTTTTTAAATCAAAACTATGAAAGTACCACAAACTGCGCTATCAAAAAAGTATGCATACACAAGAAAAACGTGGCCACCAAAATAAAACAAAAATGCTGCCTTTGTTGTCAGATAAACAACCAATGGTCCAGTAAGCAATGCCTCAACAGCAGTCACTGGTTGATGTGTTGTTTTGTCTAATTTCCAATCCCAGGCAGACAGGCTAGTAGGCTGTTAAAGGTTACTGAAGTGGAGGCTCATGATCCCATGAAGCCCATGAGAAGACCGGGGCCATATCCCAAGTGTACCTAGCTAACTCCGTGCCATCGCCAAGATAAGCCCACTTGGGGGAGGGTGGGGGGGGGTCTCTGTCTCCATGGAGATGAGGCGATGGGCAGGCAACTGTTCAGACTCACACCTTTTGTGGTCAGTGCCTCAGAGTCTCTGCGGAGGCCATCCTGCCAAACAACAGTTGCGAACAACCCCGTGACAACAGCTCCTTTCCCCAGTTTGCCCTCGCTTTTGGTTGTCTTCATCTTTTTATATTTATGTTCTTAATGCCAAACACAGGCAGCATGTTGGGACGCCTCCCCACACTCTAACCCTCCTGTTCTGGCAGTGCTACCCTTGTGAGGCCTGCTGGGAGCAGTGGTGAGATGTGAGAGGACACCAAGCAAGTCTGGGCAGGGGCTAAGAGTCCAGGGACGTGCAAAAGGACAGCCCACGTTGTCTGGGGCTCTTGAGCTCTCGCGTTGCCTTTGTCTGGGGGTGTGGGAAGTGCTTGCCTTTCCCAAATGGCGTATTCTGGGAGACATACGCTTGGCTCCACCGCAACGTCCAATTACTTTGATAACATTTCTCATCTTCCTTTGTTTCATTAGAACATTAAAAGTGAAGCCGTCCTTTCTGTAATTGTTGGACAAAAAATGCAATACATCTTAACCTTTTTTACCACAACCCACCATGTAGTCACAATGGAAACCATATTGATTTTGTTAGTCTGGAAGTCCTAGCATTGTGTGGCCCCTACCTCTGGGACTTATCTAATTGTTTATCTCTGGACAGACTTTCTCCCCTTCCTTTACTCCCTTCTGTCTCATTATGTGCCAAGAATTGTCAAGTCAAATCTCTCCACACTCTGAAATCTCACTTAACAACATGCCGGTCGTAGAGGACAGTACAGATGGCTTCCTCCTCTATGGAACCTCTCACATGGAATGATTCAGTCATGACAGCAGAAGCACACACTTAATAAATAAAGTACACAAACAGACATGCAATGGTATCGCACAGTGGAGACTGGGCAACGTGTATCAACACACTAATCTATACACACTAAAACATTAATTTGCACCCATTGTACTTGTTATTTAACATAACACTTAACTTAACTAATTTATGTTTAGTGAATAATGTGCTCGAAATAAAAAAAAAAAAAAGCTGTTACTTTGTTGTGGCATAACTGCATATTTTGTGATTTTGTAACCTTGACTAATTAAAAAAATAAATGTATTGCTTGATTACACAAATTGGTTCCTGCATTAAGCTGGAATCAATATGTGTTTCAGCATTTTAGCACTCACAAGCTTAGGAAGTAATGAAAACACAATTCAATTATAATTTTATATATATATATATATATATATATATATATATATATATTTTAACAAACGAAACGCTTCAACTGCAAGTACAACGAATTCCCTTATTATTCAATAATTATTTTTTTCTCCTGCATTCTCACCGGCCTTACACAGTCTTCCAGGTCACCCCAGAAGGCCTCGGTCAGGTCTTTATCATTAAGTTAACTCCACCAAAGTAGGATGGATCAATAAGACCATGCTTAGGAAGAGGGGCCATGGTGGAGCGTTAGAGGCGTGAGGGGCGAGAAGACGCACGATGCGGGCAGCTACGAGAGCGTATATGGTGGATGATGAGCATGCCTCAGGAGCAGATCGATATACTGACAGGAGCTGGGCTTTGTTCTCCTGCAGTGCTCAGATGTTACACATCCTTAACATGATTATTTAAATGCTTTTGTTTGTTTGCCGGCGTTTTGTCATTTTCTTGCTGCGACTTGTCGTCCTTCTTGTTTGTTTGTTGTTGAGGGGGACTAGATAAAGCATTGCTGGTATTTTTCCTGCATGTACATAAAGCCTTATGAATATCGGATTTTTTTCCCCCATTGTGTGTTTAATGCATATTTCAAGATAACATTTGTAAACTATGTTTGGAACAAATGCAGTGGCTTGAATTGTTTCCTGAATGTTTTTCTCCAAATGACCAAAAGCAACTATATTCATACATATATATACAATTATATTAATTTATTAATTAATATATATGTATTTCTAAATGTGAAAATGCTCAGTTTTCCATTTTATTTTTCTTAAAGCGAGTTAAGCACTCAGCCTCTCCAAACTAGAATACTCCTATTGAGAACTTATGTGAGAAGAAAAACCCGCCAACGCACTAAAAGGTGTTGACTGCTGAGGACAAGTAGGTGTCAATAGATCCGCTCTTGTCGCCTATGCAATGTTCATAAGCGAGAACTCCCATTCTTTCTTGCTTTTTTTTTTTCCTTTCTGGGGGCGCTCAATAAGACGGCCCAGATGCGCTCCTTGTCTGAGCACGGCCCTGGGTCTCATTGTGCTTTGGCCTTCCAGCCCTGCCATCGCAAGGCTTCTATGGCTTTGGCCACACGAGAGGGTCTCATTAGGACAGACAAACGAAAACCCGGGGTCAAGGTACATAAAAGGTGTCCAGAGCTAAGGAGCATGCCTCCGAGATCAGTTGGGAGCTCCATCGCACACTGAGGCCCCACCCCCCCCCCCCCCCCCCAGACCTCTGGGCCTCCCCCCAGAATGACCTCCTATCGGCGGCCATTATTTGATGAGGCAGTGCTTGATAATTATTTTGCGCGGATGAAGAAGAGGGCACAGTGTGAAAGGAGCATGTCACTCCAAGGAAAAGGATAGTAGAGTATGACAGAAAAGGTGGGGGTGGGGGGGGAGGAGGAGGAGCTAGAGAGAGAGACAGAGAGACGGAGAGAGAGAGAAAACTAACACAAAAAAAAAGATCAAAAGCAGGCCTTTCTCTTTTCATGGCTCAAAGGAGCCAAAGAGGATAAGGAACAATCGGGCCCTGGGTATCCTGTCCTCTCTGGCAATTAGACTGAGCTGATGAAGTGAATGGAATGAATGGCAGGGTTCAAGGCCTTTTCTGGGATTCACACAACAGGGTGTGTTTTCCACTTCTTCTCCTTTATCTCTCCACAGAGTGGCAGAAGATTCCGCTGAAATATTTCTAGACGGAGACAATGTGATTTGAGGTGCCAGGTCTTAATCAGGAGGGACGATTGGGCTGAAGAGCTGTGAGATTGGGCAGGAGCAGGCCTTCCATACAGCCCACCTTGTTTATACTTTAATAGCACGGCGGACAAAGAGATGTGCCTATGCACTATTACAATCTGTCACTACATGGAAATAAGGAACACTATACATTTGAATTACATATTTTGCAAGAATTCGGGGCAAAAACAACCAGCCTCTGAATACGCAACTGTGAGACTCTGCTCAATGGAAAGGAAGCAGATGCATGCGACATATGGACTATTGTTCAGCCAGATAGTGTACAATGTGCACAGGAACATGTGCGATTAGCCAGTTGACAAATAAAAAGTGTAGCAAGGAAGAGAATTCTAATAAGGGGGAATATAAACGCAACAGAAACGAAAAGAGTGCAAATGATAAAGAGGCATGTTAAAATGTAAAGTTATATAAATAAATAATCATAACCATAATAAAATATAAAATAAATTCACTCTAAATGGAAGGTCTTGGTTCACTGGTACACAAATAATGCTGACATTTCAGTACCTCCACCACTGTGATCTGTTACTGTTGTTGACACACAGAAAATAATAAACACATGTTAACTCTGGAGTAAGAAGGTTGGCCAATTGTCTCAGGTAAACATAAACTGTGTCAATGTTGTTTACCATAAAACAGATCATCGGCCCTACAACAGAACAGAGCTTGTGTGAGTGGCGTGACTGGAGTTGCACTCAGGGAAGTGCAAATCCCGTCACACCTGAACTTGTTATGCATACTGTTCTGCTCACTTTGGTTGTCAAATACTGGATTATGTGAGTGTTTCAACCAGAGAGCGAGGAAAGAAAATAAGAAACTGATGTTGGTATGCCTTGGTTATTTATGTGCAAGTAACTGTAGCTCCGATTTATTGTAGATCCGACTCAGTGAATGGATGAATGGTAGTCAATGGGCAGCTATAATGATGCCACCTCTGTGCACTAAAACCTTAAGGTGATTAGTGATATTGTTAAATCTCTCCCAGCTGATAATGTGTTTAAAGAAGCGATACAGCTTTTCTCAGATTTGAGATCAAAGACTGAGAAGCATGAGGTCAGAATGCCAATGGGCTAAATAAAGAGAAGCCAAAATGGGCTTTGAAGGATTTCAGACGAGGCCCCTGGACCCCTTTGATCAAAATAAAGCTAAAGATTTAGAAATGGGGACTCTGGCCTGTGTCTGTGCTGCTGCCTGAAAACGTTGAAATGGGTTGAAATAGATTCAAAAGCATTAAGATAGGGGTCAAGAATAGTCCTATATCAACAGGCTAATGAGTAGTCACACTAAAGAAGTCCATGTAACACCTGAGTTCAACTATTAGCATTCAAACTTTTTTCAACCCTAGTAGAACATTTACAAATTCATCAGATTCACCAAATGATGCAACATTTTTTATGTAGTTGTACTGGACCTTGGACAAGAGCAATTAAATCCTCTCGATTTCTTGGAATTGGTATGTTGATGTTATGAAGTGAATAATTATAGTTTTAAAGTTTTAAGGTCTAAGTTTTGCTAAGGAATCACAGATTTATTCTTTTGAAATATTGTAAAATAAGAAAGTCTGCAACAAACCAACAGAAGAGAGTTTTGATGATTGGACCAGAATGCTTCCATATTTTGCATAAAACATGAGAAATAAACTAAATGATTGTTATCTTCTGTATAAAAGGGAACCTCAGACCCCGATACATACATGGATTCACAAATGTAGGAAACATACATACACTGAAATTAAACATCAATTAAATGTGCCCATGTTTATCAACGTTCCTGTCAATTATGGCATGAAACATCTAAACTGTTGTATTAATAACTTATTAGTGTTGCACATATGGGAAGCAGAACTAAAATTGGAAAATTGCAATTAGCCTATGCAAGGGTTCTCCATACCCTTGTCATGGCCCCGGTGGCTTATATTAAAAACAGTTTAAACGATAATATCACTCTCTTCATTTATAATTGAAACGGTACAGGGCTGCAAACACTGAAACAGATGTGATACATAAACAGAAATGTTTTTGCAGGTCTGTAGCTATTTGTGGTTGGAGTATGTGTATACATATATAGATATTCAAATACAATCTAAACACACACAAACACACATTTTATTCATGCAAAATTAGATAATCATGTTTGAATGAAGAGTTGTTGGCAAAGTGAATAACAATCTCACAAAACACAGCTTGTCAACACAAATATTTTTTAAAGAAATGATTGAATAGAATAATAATTAAAATAAACACTAAGGCCCAAACGCAATGCGTACAATAATGGGGTTATAAGAGTGGCTGTGTTCATTTAATATAAATTGATTAGTTTATGTATCAATCATTTCGAAAATGGTAATTAATGCAAGAAAGGACTACATGCATTACATCAATGACGATCTAGACCAAATGCACCTAATACACTAGCAGAGTGTGGGAAGTGTTCAAGCATGGGTCAGGAACTAAGAACTAGGAGGTTCCTCTGCAACCTGCTAATTTCTGAATGAACCAATAACACCATACTCACTGAGGTCAATCAATGGCCAAAATGAATAATTTTTCATTACTTCAGAAAAACTCCAACAACAAACACGGGGAGCAACCAAGACATTTGTCTTTTTCCTTCGTTGTTGTTTCATCTCTCTTTTGGTGTTTGGTTGGTTCAGCCTTTAAAGCAATTATTTTGGGGGGTGTGCAGGAGAGTCCGGGGCACCGTACCATCCAACATAATTCTCCTTGTCTGTCACCTTTATAGTATCTATTAGCTTACTCTCTGCTATCTGTTTGTGGGGTATTTTTCAGTTCCCTTTTCCCCATGAATGTTTTATATATTGGAAGGAGAATGATTGTTCTTTGCAATGAGGCCAACGCACGGCCTCAGTAAGACAAATTGCTCCAGAACGTCTAAATGGCAGTCAATGATAACTCATTGTAAGGGGAGTAAGTGACTTCCAATGGAGTGGCTAGAGGACAGAGAATAACGACGGAGCACAGGTGAAAAATAGATGTTTGGCTCTGTGTAATTACTCCATTAGGGGGCTCTCTGTTAATCTAGCAAACCCACTGCAAGTGTTTTTACCGCAATGAAGGGGTGACAGAGGAAAATGACTCTGGAGCTGGCCAGAGAACCCCCCCCCCCCTCCCCAGTCCATCCACCCCCCAATCACAACAACACACTCTATGAAGTGTTTGCTAATTGCCAAATGTGTGTTCAGCCTATGTATGCTGCAAAACGTCCTACAAAGGACGACCCAACAACAGTGGTGATAGATGTGATGGCAAAGTTCAGCACTCGATTTAATCTCTATATGGGGGCCGGTAAATTGTTAGACCTTCTCTGCATCACTTGTATGTTGGAAGACAACATCAGCTCTTAACGTGAAATCAAGGTGAACACAATGAAAAACAACTGTGCAAGGAACATAGACAACAATGGAAATCAACATCGGCCATTCTGCTGATCACTAAACTGACATAACAATGAATTTTTGTATTCTCTTATTTTCCTTGTGTCGTTTCTGCCTAGGGCAATCCAGACAAAGGAGCTTGTACAAAAATGGTACAATATGGTCTGAAGAGTTTCTTCTGACCACACAATCTGTTTTCATAAGTCAACTTTAAAACACTGCTCTGAGCTGTGCCCACAGCTTTATCACTCAGAGTCAGACTGACCTTGTCTCAACTTTATACCGGCTCCCATCTGTTCACGGTATCACCCCAGAATTTGTCCCGGTTGGCTTCAGGCCCATTCTGCATTGGGTTTTTTCAGTAGAACTCTAAGGAGCAACATACTTTTATTTAGGTTTGTTTCGACCAAAATGATATTGTAATGTCACATTATTCTACAGCTGTGTGTGAGCCGTGTGTATGTGAGCCCTGTGTGTGTGTGTGTGTGTGTGTGTGTGTGTGTGTGTGTGTGTGTGTGTGTGTGTGTGTGTGTGTGTGTGTGTGTGTGTGTGTGTGTGTGTGTGTGTGTGTGTGTGTGTGTGTGTGTGTGAGAGTATATATATTTAATTATATATAGTGTTCAGCCTGAACACTATCCCTAACCCATCACATGCTGTTGCTAATGTATTTCTTGCACCAGTCATTACCACTCACTGGTGAAAACGAGCATGGTGACCCGATTAAACAAGAACTTCTGGGTTACGATCTTGGGTGCAATGCTTAATTTGTCTATCGATAGTGACATGGTCTGTGGCTTGCACCTACCTGTAATATTATCTTCCTCAAGTCGTGGCTCAGACACGGCCCTTGTCACTGTAACCCAAACGGTGTCAGGGAACAGATTGGCCTCCAGCTTGCTACAGAGAGAGAGCACATCTATTTAAAACACGGGCTACGGCGCCCCTTAGTGGCCGTTACCGACCGTGCCTACTTCAGTTTCCTCCACAAACACCATTAATAAAGCCATGAAAAACGCTTGCAATTTTACCCAGCATGTTATAAGCATTGTTTACGTGTTTGGGGTACTACGAAGTTTTACTTTAACTGTTTCAACAGGGATGTAATCCCAAAGCGTTGAGCCCATTGTTCAACATTTAATGACTTTCGACCATCTTGGACTGATAAATAGGCCTACAAATAAAATATGCTTAAGGTAACTACAAGTTATTTCAAATAAACAAACCAAGATAATTGAATGAGGCCATAGTGCTACGAACAGCCTATTAGTACGGACATTTCGTGCTTTATCGTCATTTTAAGAAATAGTTTACCTGGATTAGCGTTGCTACGTCAACGCGTACGTTAACAGACAACGGAGCGCGCACGGGGCAACGCTTACAAGAGGGGGGCTCGAGCTCGACTTCCCTCTGACCGTGGAGCGGCGTTGTGGTCACTGGTCAGCCCTCTGTGCGTTGCACTGTGTGGCCCCTTCCACATGGCGAGTAAACTCAGCTTCAACATCATTAGTCTCCTACCAAGTGCATATCTGTTACGTGTTTCATTTTAGGCGTAGCCTACTGGCACAACAATAAAGTTCATGCATTTATTTTTATTTTTATTTTTTTTTGCCTTTTTTGCAGTTAGGATTATAGCTTGCTTCAATGCCTTAAAAATCCTAAGAAATACCTTACATTAAAATGGCTACAGCAATGCATAATAAATTGTATTAAAATTGTTGTTATGGTTTACGGTCTTTAGTGCTACCAGATTTCATACATGTGGCATCTTGGCTGGATATTTACCAGGTGTAGTTACTCTAATTCACCTGAAACTGGAAATGGTTAGCTTGTATCAGTGCCCTTTGGTGGCGACAACAAACAAGTTCACAGAGTCTGTGGTCCAGGCTCCTCAGGGACGGCTTTGCACTGCACACACCCTCCTTCATCTTATGCTAATGTCATACGGAAAATAAATCTGGCTTTAAAGACATGGCAGTTGGTTAAAAAATGTCTCTGCCTACTGTTTGAAGTCATAAATGTGACAGAGGACTTCAAGAGGCGCACCGAAGACTGGCAGACTTAAGATGAGTGAGAGGCGGACAGACAACACACTTTTCTTTTTTTTCCTTCATCCCCCACCCTCTATCCAGTGGGATATTTTGTGGCCAAGCTTGATTATTAGAGATGAAGGACAAGCTGAGAGGATGTGGGATTGTTAAATCCTTGAATCCTTTCACCAAAGCACCCTATTATAACATTCTTCTGCTCTCTACCTCTTTCGCATTTGATGGTTCATCCATGATTTCCCCCTTCTTTTCGCTTGGAGGTCGAATGATATTCAGATTATATGCAAACATGATGGCGAAATGGAGTTAGCATTTTGCAGCGCGCCGCCGCTTAACTGCTGCTGTTTAAGATAAGATATATTTCCACCTCCGCAAAAAAAAAAATATTTTCAGCAAAAGATAGTTACAGTATATATTCCATAGTCACGTGTCTATGAATATAGAAATACATTGTATAATAAAGTTATCAATATTTGTTTTCCAATATATATTTGTAAGAGCCAAGATCCCACTTTATGGATTAAGAAGTATTCAGTATCCAGTATTAGAATCATATATCATAACATCAAGGACACGTCAAAGGAGTTCAACGCGTAGAGCCAACACTATAGACCTACTGCACCGCTAACTATTCACTCTGCGATGTGAAGGAATCTTAAAAAAAAAATACCCACATTGATTCCTAGTCTATTGCTGCCAGCAAATTTACAAAAAAAATGCCAAGCTGTGAAATGAGTCCCATTTTGCTTCTGACCAGACAAGATGCCTGCCTAGATATTCACGGCAGGCATAAAACGAAACCTTCTCCTTAAAAGGCTGCCTGTGGTGCGTTCTACTTCCGAATGGAACCTCGGTTGCATGCTGTGCACAACCAACTCAAACAAACAATGATATATATTTACGTTTTTTTGAATAACTTGTTTAATGTTTCTTTTCATCTTTTTTTTGCGCTGGACTGCTTGTACATGAGAAGAGGAATATGATGCACATTGGCATCATAAATATGTAAGGCTCCTTTCATTATGTGCTCAGCTAAGAATAGTATCAACACGAAAAAATGCAAATTGGGTAATCGTTGACCCATGAAACAAGGTGTTTTTATCACCACTTGAGGTGTAGAAGCACATTCCACTGAAACCAGATCTCCCTTGCAGATCTTAGCCATGCCAGGATGGGAGGTTGGCCCCGAATGATTGCCAATAATGAGGGAAATCCAATCCAAGGCTCTGTTGTAGTTAGTCAGTGTGCAGGGGTTCAGGCACGTGGCGCCCACTGTAGATGGAAGATTCACAACAAATAGTGAGGTGGTGTCAATACTATAGGTTTCATTTTCTGTCCTGTACATATAGGTATGCTGTCACTAGGGCGTGTACGTTTAGTGGAAACATGCAGACTTCATGTCTAAGGATCCAATGGAATAATAGTGTGTGTGTGTGTGTGTGTGTGTGTGTGTGTGTGTGTGTGTGTGTGTGTGTGTGTGTGTGTGTGTGTGTGTGTGTGTGTGTGTGTGTGTGTGTGTGTGATATAGTGTCCAACTCCCCCAATACATTTGTTATGATTATCGGGTGTCATTAGGTGTCATAATTACACATTTGTATTGGCATTGAGCTGGATTACCTTTATAACTGAATATATAGAATATATTTTCTGAATATATTTTCAGAACAAATATTTTTGTTTTAAAGCGAACACATTTTTTTTTAAATGGATTCATTTTCTATAATAATATCGGACAACTATCTCAATTCGCTCTCCCCCAAAACAAGATATTCCAATGGGGGAAAAGTCAAACAACAAAGAATTGCTTAATCATTGAAACTTCAACTGGCAGTGACCTTTGGAATGGATCCATATCTTTGTTCCTGCTAGAAAGGGACAGCGGATGGCAGCAGTGGTGGTGTCCTTTGTGTTTTTGTGGAGATATTGAGTGTTTGAAGTGTTAACACCGACACTAAGCCTTTGGGGTGTACAGGCAAAAGGCAACGTGTCGCACAATGGGATGAGACTTGGATCTTTGCATCCCCTCTGGTGACCCCTGACCCCAGCTGGTTTTCAGGGTTGCAGTCATCCCAGGATCCCCGTGGGGGGTGTCGGCATTGATCACTTCACCACACAGTATGCAGCCCTGAGAAGTCATGGTTAGTTAACAGTCGCGGTGGCTCGCAAAATCAAATGTGGCCTGTGGTACTTTGAGTAGAGGTTTTCTTTTTAAAGGTTCACTTATAATGTAATTTGTCTTAAAACGTTTTTTGATGTGTTCATTACTGCACTGCTCATTACTGCACTGAGAGACAGTACACTTGCGATCTCAATCTCCTGCTGCCCCACCAACAAAACCTGTGGCCTGCTGTATTTGTGCTACATGTAAAACAGTGGATACTATTACGTTAAAGTTTGGAGCTTTTAGCATCATGGACTGTAATCCAAAGCTTCATTTTACGCTGAGCTTTTTTGCTCAGGTGACATTAGTATATTGGCCATCCACTGGGCATTCCCTGTCGCTATAAAGGACCTTTGCTAATGAAACTTAGAATTTTGGATGACAATGTTTTAGAGTGATCTCCCCCATTTGAAATGTCTGCCGTGGCTTGGCTGATATGATCTATTGAGGCCACACATAAAACACAGTGCCATCTACACCTGGAGCCTGGCTATCAGCATCCCTCCACCAGCCCTGCTACATCACTGGCCTAGCTGGAGCTCTCTGCAGTGGGTCTGACCCCGCTCTTTCCCTCCTAGGCTACAGAAGCCAAACCAAAGGCAGCTTTCAGAGAGGGGGGTGGGGAGGATGGCTGTCTGTTCGAATCAAGTCAGGGGCCCTTTTTTGAATTGGTTCAGAGATCATAGCAAGTTGAAGTCAGGGAAGAGGGTGACCCCGTCCTCCCGGCTTGATCGGATCTTGGCCCAGTCAAGGCCCAGCGGTGCTTAGTCTCTGGACAGCTTTGTCTCTCCGGGCTTTGACTCTGTGATAGTGGGAATGAAAGAGGGCACCAAGCGAGCAGCAGTTCTGATGTGTCAGGCTCAATGTCCTGGCAGTCTCACAGAGCAAGCCGGGGCGCTGCAAAGGACACAGCCAGCAGGCACAGGGCCCCAGCCAGACCACTATATTCTGTGACAGGCCATCTAATGGCTGTCCTTTTGTTTTAAGCTTAAACTTCCGCATTGACTCTGGGGGTTCGGACATAGGTCAGCGTATGATACAAATGCAAATACTAGAAGTGGACTAACAAAAATATATTATCCACCAACCCCCACACTTATATATTTAATCTTCAATATTATATGATTTAAAGTTTAAGGATGATAAAAAATTCTGGACATAAAATCCCCGTAGTGTATCCAGTAGCTCAGGCTACGTTCTTGGATATGTGAGAACTGGCTGTGCCTAGTTGACACATATGATCACCATTCCCCCATGCTGTGCCCCTTACCCCTTCCCTCTTGCCACTGGTTCCCTCCAACCCCAGCGATGCAGATCCCAGCATTCATCTTGATTACATTACAAATTTACTTTTCCATCGTCTCTTTGCATAAATCCCGTTCCTTGGATGGCGCAGCGGGATTCAAGTGTTCCGTGCGGAAGGAAGGAGTCCTGCCAACATGTTGTGTCTTGTCTCCGAGTTGACCTTGCTCAGACACCACCCCCCCCCCCCCCCCCGTGATCTCATTTGTGGCAGTCGAAGCTGGCTGCTGGATTTATCTGTTGGGGCGCAGTTCAAGAGTGGAGCTCTCTGTAGGCTGCTTTTTAATACGGGGTGCTCAGTCTCCTGTTTGTAACTGACTTCAATATTGATAAAGAGGGAAGGAAACCATCCCCACCCGTTCTTAGACAGGATGCTGTAGGGGCTACTGGGGGCGTTCTCCCAACCATTTCCCAACCAACCGGTTCATCCCCTATGTCAGGAACCTTAAGCAAGTTGAGATACAATAGACCATTTACACACTTCCGCATTTTTTGAACGGAAATACGTCATTGTAGCGTAGAAGAACTTCCTGTTATGGTAGCGGGTGTGCTGAGCTATGTACAGAATGCAAATGATTACATTTAATCTAAGTTCAATGTTAATTTATTACATCTGTGTGATAAGTACTCCACGTCCGCGAGCAATTTAGTTCAACCTGGACTTGAGATTTTACTGGGACAGAGCAGTTCAGTCTATGTCCCCTGCTAAGGTAAAACAAAATCTGTTCTGGACGTCTGGTCACCCTTTTTTCAGTAAAGAAGTGAAGAAAGTGCCGCAACCGCAGCAAGAAGAGAGATCGCACAAGAACGGGCAACTTTTGAACTTTTTCCAACCGGCATTCTGTCTATAGTCAAACATCCAGTTTGTGAGGCTCCTCGCTCTTCCTCATTGACCTGAAGCATCTACCTCTCACTACAACCTGTCCCTGGAGTATATTTGAAACTATAACCGCATGAAGCAAGAAAACATGAAGTGTTATCTCACATAGAAACACAACTTCACTTCGTAACGTTAAGTCACAACACACAGTGTCAGTAACATTTCACATTTACCTAGTTGGCTAGCTGCTACAGCTTCACCAAATTACTGGTTGTTATCTCATGTCATCTCACTTAAACATACACACAACATCTTCAATGCGATGTGTTATACTATATATTACAAATTCACAGCACCTAAGATTACTTACTTTACAGTTGACGTTAACAGAGTTATAACCGGTTATATGGCTAATGCTATAGCAATGTTCTTCTTTACTTACCTTGGTAATTGTGGATAAATTCTTCGTGGAAGAATTTATATCCCTTACCCAGTTTGTTGCCTTTAGTGGACGAATTTATCTCCACACTCTTCACCACATCGGCGCTGGTGAACTTTGGTAGACAAGTCAGGCTTGTCGCAAAAACTCTAACGTTACCGTTAGCTGCCATTTCTCCATCAACAAAGCATACAACGGAACTGGGTTTCAGGTTTAGATCCACAGGAAAAGAATGAATGAAAGGTAGGGGTGTTTTGGGGTGGAAGACGAACAGCCTGGAACACAACAGAAATTGCGACTGCAATTTTCCGTATCTGCCGCCAACCCGCTACGATAACAGGAAGTTCTACTACGCTACAATGACGTATTTCCGGTTTTTGCGTAAATGGTCTATTCAGGACCTCAGCATTTAATCTAAGTGGCTTTAGATAAAAATGCCCACAACGCGAAATAAAGGCGAATTACCCTGTGAAAAAAATATAGAATCAGGGCATTTATAAATGGTTTATTATATTTTGCCACTCAAGGGTCTTTATGATAATTATCATGATAGCGTTGCAATGTTTAGACTCTTTTTCGACACCTTAGTGGAAGTTGTACAGTGTCAATGGCTGCATTTTTTGTGTCATCCGAACCACTAACAAGGGGGCTGGCTGTAAAGTCACACCAGTGAGCTCCCGGTGTATGTCTTAGGATATCTCGCATAGCCCCTTCTTTTAGGAACCTGTAGGTCTGTGGAAGTTGCGTAACCGCCCATGACACACCAAGGTTAATCTCTCAGTTTACATGGATCATATGGAAGCGATTAGAGTCACGCATTGCAGAGATAGTTGCATTACATGGTTCAATTTAACACCTCTTCTAAATTGCGTTTAACACCTCTAAGTGTTTGAGTTGACGAGGACATACTCTACTTTCCAAGCAGACATGATGTTTAAACGGGTAAAACAAATGAAATAGACTATTGTTAGAACCATTTTTCAAGACTTTGTAGCATACAAAACAAAAGACATGCCACCCCCGTACAGTTGCTGCAACTTCTAAGAGGCAATTAGGATAGCACATTTTATGGAGTGCTCTCAAAGTGTCCATCGCGGCTACAACCTTGTACCGTTTTAATGCACGGTTTATATGACTGAGAGCCTTTATTAAAGTGACACGCAACAGTTATACTGATACTGCGCCTGTCATTCTGCTGCATCCACCGCCACGCTGGCCCTGCCCGCCGTTAAGGGGTGAGGGGGGTTAATATCTCCCCGGTGCTCAAAATTCAAAATGGCAACAGGATGGGATGGACGAGCAGTGACTGATGGCTGACCCCCGTAGCTCACATGTCACTGTGTCCGCCGGAGCTCCTACAGACAAGGCTTTTGTCAGAAGAGGTTTGGATCTCATCCCTCAGTTGTCTTGGTATACTTTCTGCATCACAGCGGATGACTCACTTCCTTCTCACGTCTCGTCGTCAAACCTGATTAAACGAGTTCTCTCCCGACGTCGGTGGGCATCGCCCCGCGGGACACAGCGGACATGATGGCAGAGCATGTGTGTGTGTGTGTGTGTGTGTGTGTGTGTGTGTGTGTGTGTGTGTGTGTGTGTGTGTGTGTGTGTGTGTGTGTGTGTGTGTGTGTGTGTGTGTGTGTGTGTGTGTGTGTGTGTGTGTGTGTGTGTGTGTGTGTGAACACTCATTATATGTGTGTGCATTTGTGTGGTAAGTGCAATATAATTTTTATGTTCAAATATATTTTTATTATTTCAAGTTGAGCTTTTTATCAAATACACAAATATATTACTTCAAGGATAGATTTGAGGGCAGGCTCTTGGATTGAATCCAATTGCATTTCAAGGACACTTTATAAAAGGTAGACCTTCAGTCTGTAAAGTCTATCACTACACAGTCATGCATATTTCTATAAACAAGTGAACTTGACATGTGACGTCAATGTGGGTCTACCGCAATCAATTGGGAGATTTGTGTATTATTTTCCCAGTATTTTCCTTCCTGTAACTGGTAAAATTAGCAGAGGAAAGAGACATCCTTTGTGGTCAAAGGTAAGAATGAGACAAGAAAACATGAACCTCACTGCAATTCATGAACAATTCCTTATCACGATATGTTACCCCATTCAAACCAATCAGAATTACAGCTATAGCGATACAAATTACAACTAAAACACTGGGTTAGCAATGATGTAACATATTCATTTTCTTTAGCCACATTGTCAAAACCAAAACACTGACAAATAATTGTTAACTAAAATGTGGTTGAGTAAAAACAAAGCACACTCCCATTTTGTGTGTCATACAAGAGCCAAGGTCATAGTTCAAAAGTATGTATGTCAAATGTCCAGCCTTATAATCATAACCTTTAAAGAAAGATCGACTGTGCAGCTGCAAGCCACCTTACTCCCCTGCCCCCTGTCACATGCAATGCAGAGACATGAGCTTCCCAAAGCAGACCCATTTGATCACCTTTAACATTTGACATGTCGCTGTTGTGTTGAGAGCCTGATACCCACGTCCTGCCCTTTGAAGAATTTAGCTGGGGGATCATTCAAAGCGTACAGTGATTAGGGCACTGTGTCATTCAGAGACATTTCAATAGAATAGCCATGTCCATACAACGAGTGATTAGTCCACTATGGTTCAGTGGTTCAGTGGGTCAAGGTTCAAAGATGCTCTGGAACCATGTCTTTATTTTTTTTGAAATGTCAGCTAAGTTGAACCTGAGGCTAGTGTAGCTTGTGGCCATTGGAACGTAGGTACGTCAATGTTTTAGTCAAGGTAGGCTCTGTACCTAAGTGGTTTGGCTGAACGATCTGTTTAAACGTATGCTTTCTGTTCTACACAGTCATGTAAAATAGGGGGTTGTGTATTTTTTGGTGAAATACCTTCAAAACGATAGCTCTTTGAATTAAACCAGGGTACTGAGTCTGACTTTGAATTAAACTAGGGGAATGCATGCATCACCTGTCCTGTAACATGCTTGTTTTCATCTATCATTCACCTAGAAAACCTCATCAAACTAAAAGTTAATTTCTTCGTCCTGCATTTAAATGTTTTTTCTCTCAATATACCATATCATCTCTTAAGCCTTTTTAATTTTTTTCATGATCACATATTCCATGTGGCTGCTAATTCCAATGTATCTCCCAGCTTTGCCCATTGCGGTGAACCTGTAGACCTGAAGACAGACATGTAGCAGACCACGGGCCCGGGTCCCTTCGGCTAAGCTGCAGCACCACGCAGCCATTAACCAGAGCAGGGGCACTTCATGGTCAAAGAGCATTTCAATGTAAGCTCTCCCTTGGGCTACGGAATCACCCATGTGAGCTGCTGCCCTGCTCCACTACATATGCTTGTACATGGGCTTTTTCCTTTTTTTTTTTTACACAGTGTATGTCCCCTTTGTGCACTCTGACTCGGCAAATGTGACTCAGCGGAAACATCGATACCGTGCATTTAATCAATAACCGACTGTCGTTTTTTCATAGGATTCATGAAGCATAATGCGGACATGGCAAATCTACTTCGGACCGAAAAAGCAGTCCACCCAATTCTTCCTGTGGCATATTTTCAATACGTTTTTGAATAAATAACCTCTTATTTCAGTTCCCAACAAAAACATACTCTTTTGGATAAACCAGCATTATTTGAAGTTCGGTTCCTAAATGTTCTCGACTGTATATCTTCTTACATGGTCTTTATTGCACGTCAACAGAAGACTACACGTCTTAATGATTGCATTTGGGGTCAGAAATGTATCTCTCCTATTCCCTGGAGGAAAGACTGGAAGTGCAACATCTGGAATTCTTTGGGAATAAAGTAATCAAAGATGACATCAAGATGGTTGGTTCCCAATGGAATAGGGATCAACATTAGAATATAAAACTAGAAAAGAAAGAAAAACAACATTCATTATAAAACTTATTTTTGTCGTATTATTTCATGCAGAATCTTCCGCTATGGCCAGCATTCTCAATAGCAGTTGGATTGTCTCAGCCATCTGGCTCTCATTGTGAATTTTAGGCGATCAACAACTATGAGTTCAGCCCTGATATTTGTGTATTCGACTGTACATTCCTCAAAGCATGTTTGAAAAGAGGTGCACACAAAGATCAATTTCGCTTTTGAATTCAAGACCAATGCAAAATTCAAGTTAAATGTGCTATCAAGTACCCTTGCCATTTCCACCGGTATATAGTTTCAGTACCATAAAGCGTTGATAGTGTAGTTGAAAGTCTGATAGCGTTTACTGTTTAGTATATTCCAGTTACATCCTGAATACGTTGTGATTCGACACACTGTCAAAATATATACCATGCTTATTTAGTTCGCCGAACACTGACAGTAAGTGCAGCTGCAATCTTTACGCTGTGTGACGCCCAATAATTAGCATTCCAGTTCTGTTTATGGAATATGAAATACACCCACATATATATGCAATAATAAACGATGTATGTGTCTTTATACAATAATATTTAATGTATTGAAATTCATTCACACAGCATGTTCATAAAAACCAATAGGTATAATAAATGTTTTTATTTTATCGCAACTGAGCGGAGGGTGAAACGTGAGTGCAGGATGTGTATAAATTTGTGTCACTGTTGCACTTGTCAGCCTGGAGCTGTCAAGTGGAGCCTACTTCGTCCTCTCCTTGTACAGTAGGAATCCAAACATTCTGGTTCCGCCTCATGCTGCCGTTGGTGACACTCACAGAGAGATCCTTCTTGCTCAGTTGGCAGTTTCCTCTCTGAACTAGCCAGCTGTTTGTTTTTGAAAACTTCACTGTCTGACATATGTTCAGTTCATGACTAGAATGATACTTCCTCTCTGAGAAATGATACCTTGTCGTCTCCCAGATAATTTTTGAATCATCCAGGCTTGGATTTGGGTTTGTTGATTCATTATCCCTGTTTTTCTTTCCTCTTCTGTTTTTCAGAGTTTGATGTTGTTGGGCGACATGATGGCAAAACACTGCCCGGAGAAAAAAAAAAAGCCCTTGGCTGAATTTGTGTGTTTGCTCCTGGAGGGAGATGTCGTAGGACAAATCAGCAGGCCGAAGCCCCCTGCTGCCACAGACGGGAGAGTGCGACCAGCTCACTTGACTGAGTGTTAGCATTAGCGCCTCTGAGTTTGATTAATAAGCCTGCCTCGCACAAATCGCACAACCCCCCACCCAAAAAAAGAGAGGGAGAGAGGGAAAGGTGTAGCTTAAAAGGTAAAACGCGAGC